>OZ018317.1:118388914-118921414 GCA_963969495.1 Ceratothoa steindachneri
AGTAAAATCGTGAAAGCGATTTTATGTATCGATTTCTATTGCCAATATTCAATGTCACTTTTTTTGTTGCCGCCACTGTATATATATATATATATATATATATATGTATATGTATATATATGTATATGTATATATATGTATATGTATATATATATATATATATATATATGTATATATATATATATATGTATATATATATATATATATATATATATATATATATATATATATATATATATATATATATATATATATATATGTATATATATGTATATATATATATATATATATATAATGGTCCTTTACTGAGCTGACTAAAAGACAGGAAAAAAAGAGAAACATATTTATACACCTGATTAATGAAAATATGGGATATAAAGATTAAAAGGGGTGGGATTAACAGATACCTGGAAAAAAAACTATTAACAAGATGAGCCGTCAGGGTTGAAAAAAAAAAAAAAAAAGTTTACGGGTTACAAAAGAAAGGGGGATTGCAATGCTTGGGTTCACATATGCAATATGAACAAAAAAAAAAAAAAAAAAAAAAAGTTTACACATAACTAGAAAATATGAGGAAAGTTTTTTTTATATAAATAAGCTAAAATAACTACTATGTGGTAATCATTAATTCAGAAATTTTATCTTTAAAGTCATTCTTAAACATTCTTTTGATACAAGGGTCCAAAAAATACATTCCAGGGCTGAGATTAAAATTCGAAGTCAGTTGTATAAATGCCGATTCTAAAAGATTTCGTGACAAAAAAAGTCATTTGATTTGGCAATCACAGAACTCTCTTCCAATTAATACGATGGGAATTTTCACTCAAATTTTTTTTTTTTTTTTTTTTTAAGAGCTCATCTGGCGACTGCCTACTTGGGCATTAGTCGCCGTATTAAAACTGGCCTAGTTCTAGGCTACTTTAAAATGAAATTAAAGAGAGAAAAAAAAAAAACAACACCCCAAAAGGGAGAAAGGAAGCAAGCTGGTGCGTCGGGGAGAGGTCCCCCCGGCGCAGGAGCGTGCAACTAAAGAGAAAAAAAAAAAAACAAAAAACAAAAAATGCAAAAAAACAACAACAAAAAACAAAACAAACAAACCTTGCTTAAATAATAGGGAGAAGGCCGGCCTCCCCCAAGAAGTCAACAAGTCCACAAGTCAGTGTGCACGAATCTGTCCCGAGCACAAGGGACAGGCGGTAGCGACCCCGCCCATCCCGGTACTGGGACAGGTATCGTGCGCGAAGATCACCCAGACTGGGACATTCGACAAGAATGTGCCGAACAGTCTGGGGGACGACGCAGTCGTTGCAATAGGGCGCAGGCGAGCGCTCCATCAGATAGCGATGCGTCACACGAGTGTGTCCGATTCGGAGACGACAGAAAGCAACCTGAAGCCGCCGCGGCATTGGGGGATAGGTCCATGGGAACAGTCGCGGCGCAATGGCACGCAACTTTAAGTTCCCCTCGACCGTCTCCCATCTTCTTTGCCAAGCAGTCCGAAGAGATGCCCGTATTCCTGCCATGTAGTCAGTGTGAGGAAGAGCGAAACGCTGGTCCGGTCGCAGAGTCCTCGCGGACTCTTTGGCGCCCTCATCGGCGCGCTCATTCCCCGCAATTCCTACATGTCCAGGAACCCAGCAGAAGATAATCTCGACATCTGCCCGGCTCGCCAAAACCGTGGCGTCACGGATTTCGCGAACCAGGGGATGCGGAGATTCCAATGCCCCGAGAGCACTCAGGGCGCTTTGTGAGTCGCTATAAATCACAATCCGGTGTCCGAACCAGGCACGTCGCGTAATCTCCCGTACCGAGTGGTGTATTGCCACCAGCTCGGCCGTGAAGACAGACAAAGCGCCTGGTAGAGCCCCGCTGACTTCAAACAGAGGGGATACGGCGTGGAAGCCGACCCCCTCTTGGGACTTGGAGCCATCCGTATACACTGGCACGGTACCAGCGTGACACGATGTGTGCTCCAAAAAGGTCGAACGCAATACTCCCGGCGCAGTACAAGCTTTGGGAGCAGAGGCGTGGCGACAAATAGCCAAATGTGGTACCCTCCAGGGTGGCGTCCTGGGCAGAACCAGGGGCGCCACCGGCCCGAGAGCTATATCTACCTCTCGAAGGAGTTTCCTGGCCCTAAACCCAAAGGGCTTAGGGTATGACTGGCGTCTCTCGGCGGCATAGACACCATCGAGGTCAGCTGCGGATGCAGTGAGAGCTGTTGGCGACTGAGGGAGGCGCCGGGCTCGCGCGTACAGGCGAGTGATGCACTGCACGCGGCGCAGAGCGAGTGGCATCTCCCCAGCATCGACCAACAGGCTCTCAATGGGGGAAGTGCTGAAGGCACCGGTCGCAAGGCGAAGGCCGGTGTGGTGGATCGAATCCACCTTCCGCAATAAACGCTCGGCTGCGGATGCATAAAACTCGCATCCGTAGTCGAGCTTCGAGCGAACAAAGGATCGATAAAAAAGTAAGGCGGTAGCCCTATCAGCGCCCCAAGCGCTGAACGTCACAGAACGGAGAATGTCCATGGCGCGGGTACAAGAGACCCTAAGGCTGCGAATGTGAGCCTCCCAGGTGAGGCGTCGGTCGAATACAAGACCAAGGAAACGGTGCGACTCAACCACATCCAGGCGCACCCCATTAAAAAACAAATCTGGGTCGGGGTGAAGCCATGGGTGGCGGCAGAAGTGCACCACCTTAGTCTTGGCCAAAGAAAACCGAAACCTGTGCGCTTCGGCATAGCGAGAGACGCAGTTCAATGCCTGTTGGAGTCGGCGCTCCAGAGTTGGCATCTGGGCCGCGCCAAAAGAGATCGAAAGGTCGTCCACGTAGAGCGTAGCGAGAACATCTTCCGGCAGCACCGAGGTGATGCCGTTGATGCTCAGGGCAAAGAGTGTGACACTGAGGACACTTCCCTGCGGGACACCCTCTTCCTGCTCCTTTGGGCCGGAGAGGGCTCCCCCCACCCGTACGCGGAATCGACGATCTCGCAAAAATTCAGATTTTAACATTGGGAGGCGTCCCCTCGCCCCCATCGTGTGGAGAGTCTCCATGATACCGTATCGCCATGCGGTATCATAGGCCTTCTCCAGATCAAAAAACACCGTGGCGTAGTGCTGTCTACGAAGGAAAGCCTCGCAGACGGCATTTTCCAGTCGGAGCAGAGCATCCGACGTGGAGTGGAACTTACGGAAGCCGCACTGTGCAGAAGACAGATGGCCTCCGCTGTCCAGGAAATAGGCTAATCTAACATTTACCAATTTCTCCATCAACTTGCACACGCAAGAGGTTAGAGAGATTGGGCGGAAACCGGTCGGAGTAGAGTGATCTCTCCCCGGCTTGCGAAAGGCGAGCACAGTAGCGATTCGCCAGGAGTCTGGGAGAAGACCTTCCACCCAGATCCTGTTGAACAAATCTAACAGAAAGGCCATGCCTCGCTCACCCAGGTGTCGAAGCATGGCGTACGGGACATCGTCCGGACCATGGGCGGTGTCCGCGCACGAAGCGAGAGCGGAGCGCAACTCACTCACAGTAAACTTGTCGTTGAAGGGTTCTCCGCCTCTGGAGGTAAAGTCCAGCCGGCGGCCTTCCGCGACATCACGACGTGCATTGAATGCGGAAAAAGCGGTCGCTAAGGATTCCGCCACGGACGCGGGGTCCGAGATTGCGGTCCCATTCTCCTGGAGAACGGGAGGGGGGTCCTGCGAGAACTTGCCCCGAATCCTTTTGACTCGCTTCCACACCTCAGCTAAAGGGGTCTTCCCGTTAAGTGAAGACACGTATGCCCGCCAAGAAGAGCGGCGGGCGTGCTTCGAAATATACCGGAACCTAGCCCTAGCCCGACGAAATTCAGCGACAGTGAAATCGTTCGGGCGGCGCTTATAGCGCATGTAGGCATAACGCTTCTGTTTGAGGGCCGTCTCACACTCGGCCGACCACCATGGGAGTGGTCGGCGTGCAAAACGGCCAGACGTCCTAGGAATAGTAGTCAGGCCCACGGCGATGAGGTTGCCGGAGAAGAACTCAACGGCATCATCTACCGACCTAAACTCCTCGACTGAGATAGAGAATTCAGTCATTTCCTGAAATGCAGGCCACCGCGCCCGCGCCAAGCACCACCGAGGTGGTCTCTCAGGCGGCAGTTGCCCTGAAAATGATATTTGAATGGGAAAGTGATCACTACCATGGAGGTCATCGACCACCCCCCAATCAAAATCAGGCTGTGCATCCGAAGAGCACAAAGATAGGTCAAGGCAAGAAAATGAAGCGGTTCTCGGACAGTGATGCGTAAACTCATCCACGTTTAGGACACCCATCTCAAGCTCTTCGATCAGATCGGCAAGGACTTGTCCCCTGGGATTTATGGAGTAATCTCCCCAGAGAGGATGCCTGCCGTTCAGATCTCCAAGCAAGAGATAGGGCCTCGGCAACCGTGCAACGACGCGGCGGAAGTCCCCCGCGTCGAAGTCAGCTGACGGTGGAATGTACGCAGAAATGATAGTATACCTCCTATCCAGGTGCAGCTGCACAGCCACTGCCTGAAAGGAGGTATCTAAAGAGAAAGGAAGAACGGAGACATCATGCCGGGTGTAAACTGCGCATCCCCCAGCCCGGCCATCCCGAGGTGGTGGGGTCGCAAGACCCTTATACCCCGGGAGGGCAGGGAGGGGGCACGCACCTAGCATGGTCTCCTGCAAAAAAATAGCTAACGGGGAACGGGACGAGCCTCCGCAGCTCCTCCCAGTTGGCCCGGAGTCCACGGCAATTCCATTGAAGGAATATGCCCTCCAGGCCTAGCTCGGAGGAGACGCGGGGGCCCTCCTCGAATTGAAGACACTCACGGGAATGGCCGTACGCTTCCCGGGGGCAGAACCCCGGGCGCTGTCGCCTTCGAGGACTTATTGGGGGAGGTTGACCTCGCCATGCGAGTCTTTTCCTCCCTCCGCCTCGAAACCTTAGGCGGGCGCTGCGGCTTCGGAGGCGGGGGGCCCTCTTTTCGAGGAACCACCGTCTCCGAGCCACTCGCTCCACCTCGTGGCGTGGGCGAAGGAGCCGAAGATCCTTTGTTGCTGTCCTCCTTTCGGGGGACAGCTTTAGGAACCCCCGAAGATGGCCTAGCGACCATCTTCAGGGGTGTTGCCTCCTGTGAGTCTAACGACTCGGTGGAGGCGCGTGGCCGTTTCGCCTTACGGGAAACGGTCAAGCTGGGGGAAGAGGGGGGAGCCCTGGTTTTAGCCGGGGCTGGGTGTGAACCCTTTTTGCCGCCAGCTCTACCAGGGGAGCGCCCGGGTGTAGTAGAGCCCGCAGAAGGGCTCCGAATGGGCGCGGAAACAACCGTGCTCGTTGGCCTGGATGGGCCAGGAGCAGAGGGTGCCTTTCGAACTACTGAGGCATATGACGTCCCAGGCAGAGCTGGGCGCGCCAAGACCAAGTCCTTAGCCTCGCGGAATGAGAGTCTATCCTGGGCCTGAACGGCCAGGATTTCTTTCTCCAGGAGATATGCACCACATTGCTTCGAAGAAGCAGGGTGCGGCTCTCCGCAATTGACACACTTGGCCACACACGATTTGGACTTATCGTGTGCGACCTTGGAGCAATTTACACAGACTTCGGGTGACCCCGACTTTGCACGTCTACATGAGCGATTCGTATGGCCGAAGCGGTGACAGTAATAGCACCGCCGCGGCAGTGGCACGAATGCCTTCACGCGGTAGCGGTACCAACCGGCACGCACCGACTCAGGGAGCTTGTCACAGTCGAACGTGACGAAGAGTGTAGGGGTGGGTCTCGAAGCCCCTCCCTGTTTTCTCATCACACGTTCGACCTTGACCGCCCCATGGTCGGCCAGCTCTAGGGTGATGTCCTCAATGGAGTAGTCAACGAGTTCCCTCGCATAAACTACTCCTTTCACCATGTTCATGGTAGAGTGCGGCGTCACACTCACCGGGGTGCCATGAAGTGTCCGAAGAGCACTTATCTTGGCCGCCTCGGCGGGATTCGCCAGAAGGCTGCCGTCCGAGAAACGGGTCACCTTCGGCTCTCTACCAATTGCACTAGCTAATCCTCTCCTCTGATGGATCATGTTGCCCTTAGACAACATGGTGCCATCAGTGGAGCGAATAACGAGGAAGCGTTTGAAGCCAGCGGGCTCGAAAACGCCAGGTAACCTCTGAATGAGGGGCCCCGATGTCATCGAGGCTCCGCCCTGTGCATTCTTCGTCTTAGTCTTGGTCAGGAGCTCCGCACACGAGGGGGTAGAGGGGCCGGATTTGCCGATCTTGGCTTGGTCGCCTACCAAAGTGGCAGCAGACCCATCCGTCCCCGCAGCCCCCGCGGATGGAGAGAAGCCCCGAGTCTTTTTCGTCTTTTTAGGAGAGGAGGGCGGGGAATGAACCCGCTTCTCACCCCCGCCGGTAGAAGCCCCCAGGCCAGATGGACCAGCCTCAGCCAGGTCCTTCTCTGAAATGGAGAAGGTCCCGGTGGGCGCAGGGGATTCATCCGGAGGAGATCCCTCCCCTCCTTGTCCTGCCTGAGAATCCACAGCCGTTTGATGAGGACCTTGCATAGGGGCGGATTCGGGGCTTGGCGCCAAGCCCGGTTCCCCCCCCATGGAAGGCCCTACCGTCTGAGGCTGGTTTTCCTCAAGGACCATGTCTATCACAGGAGGGGCCTCCAGTTGGCCATCCCCTCCCAGGACATCGCAGGTCCCCTTGGCAGCGTCATAAGTCTTTAGTGGGGAGGCACAGACCTTGACCCCGGCAAGGTTTAATATTTTTGCCAGCAGGTCTTTTGAGGGAAGCGACCGAAGGGGCCTGGCTTCCCTCTCCCCCCTAAGGGGGTTTGCCCTACCGAGCCGCTTGTACGAGGGGCGGTCGGCAATGGGCTGCCTGCTGGCTTTCTTGGCAGTCCCCTTAGAAAGCATAGGAGGGACTGCTGCTGGAGATAGGGAGGTGCCCGAAAGCACCTCCAGAGAAGGGGGTGAGGGGGAGTCCCCTACACCCGTAGGCGTAGGAGAGGAGTAAGCCTCCTCTCCGGTTAAAGAGGTATGGAGGGTCCCCTGCGCAAGCACAGGGGGGGGGGGGGGACCTCCATCTTTTCTGTGGAGCTGCACGAGGGCGGCTCCGTTGTTGTTATAGGGAGAATTAAGGGGAGATGTTTTTTTGTTTCATCATTGGGCATGGTGACCCTCTTTGTTTTACGGGACGCAATCGCTCACCACCTCTTGCAGTAGCCCGCACTGCAAGAGGTGCTTACAGGTCCGGCAGAGCCAGGCGCCGCCATTTGGGACCACCCCTCCCGCCTGGTGGCCTGGCAGTCCTTCGGCATGGCGGCTCCACCTTGAACACGGCGTAAAACGGATAGATTTTGAAGACGAGAGGAAAAGGGATGTGAGGAAGGTATGGGTGGGGATGAAGCAGGTTGTTAAAAGCCAACCACCCCAGACCGGAGCTCAGGGGTTAGGGGACATTGTCCCCTCCCCCCTCAGCCCCGATCCGGGACGATTGGCTGAGAAGAAGGTCAGCTTCTACCCTGTGAAATTAGAGGCTGACCAGAGAAAGTTGTGGGAGAGGTTGTATGAAAAGCGACGAGGTAGGATAGGAATACAGGCTGTCTGAAGGAAGAAAGAGAGGCTAAGCTGGGGGCGGACGGGGCGCTGGATCCCGTCAGCACGGCGGCCAGGATGGCAAATCGCCGCGCCCCTTACGGGGATTTTCACTCAAATGGATAAAAATGGCATTTGATGTTTGCCCAGTGCTTACAGAGTACTTATGTTGCTTAATACGCACATTCAGATCCTTTCTTGTTTGCCCAATATAAAATGAAGGGCAATCCAAACAAGGGATTTTAAAAATTACGTTATTTGTTTCATTAGGGCATTTTTTTATTAACATTCTTTTTAAAGTATTAGTATAAGAGAAAACAAGATTTACATTAAGTGTTTTTAACAATGTTTTTACGGTTTCAAGCCATTAAAATAAGGTAAAATGAGGATATTCTTGGGCGATTCCTTCTCAATAGTACTTTCGTTATAAAACTTTTTTTGGCTTTATTATAACAAATATCAAGTATATTTTATGGATAACACAAGTCTGCACCGATTTTTCTTATAAATTCAATTTCCTGATCCAAATATTGAGGACTGACAATGCGCAACGCACGTAAAAACAGAGGAAAAAATTGATATCTTAATATTAAGATGGTGGCCTGAATAAAAATGGACATAGGTTAAGTTGTTTGTTGGTTTCCTATAAATACTAAAATTGCAATTAAATGATTCCCTATGTATTAAGACATCTAAGAATGGAAGGCGATTGTCTTTCTCTAATTCAACAGTAAATTTTATGGAAGGTACCTGGTTATTTAAATTGGAAAGCAAATTATTTACATCAATATTAAAAGGCAAGATAATTAAAATGTCATCAACATATCTATACCACTTTAAGGGGATATCAATGATATTAGGTAAATATTGTTTTTCGAAGAATTCCATATACAAATTTGAGAGTAGGGGAGATAAGGGGTTGCCCATTGCCATACCAAATATTTGTTGGTGTGTCCAAGTTTCGGAAAATTTCAAGAAGGGAGGACGAGGTCCCTGACCGCCAGTGGAGAAGAAGTGCTGGACTTTGCCTTCAGTTCATCATTGCACTGCAGTTCCACTAACTCCATCTGTAGTGGGGCAGGGGCGTCCTCGACGAGGAAGTCAAAGGGGGTGGCCTGACTCCTGCGAAACGCAAGCAAATTCGTTGAACAGACGCGCGACGACACTAACGCGAGCCGGATTTCAATATTTATGCTAAGCAAGGTGGCGGGCCGGAGGTTATACACCCCTGGCTTAGACCATCCAATTATTTTAAAAATTTCAACCTTACCGGATATATTTTGTTGGAACCCTGGCCAGGTTGGGTCATGTGCAATGAATGGACACACAGCCTTGTGCTTTCCCTTCCATGTAGGGATTTCTACCCCTACATTATGGACGATGTTAGACATGTATAGGAAAGTTGGAGTGGGATGAGTGTTTCGCTGAATAAAGCCATCTATTAGTAACAACCACTCTTCCCAGATGTTTGAGGTTGCGCTTTGCTCACCAGTCTCTGGTGAGTACTCTCAGAATGTCCCACTATCAACTTTCTTCCTCCCCTTTGTCTACCTTCTTGGCGGCACATCATTGCTGCGAATGATTTCCTGGCCTATGACGCATCTCTGAAGATGGGCCATTGTTTTATTTGTCCGTAACGTATACAAGCTGTTCTGGACACATTATGTAAGTCGTACCGTACCGTCTCTAACTTCATGGCCTCATTTACATTTTATCAAATTCTTTTACAATTTTTTTTTTACAATGCGCGTTTATTCTAGCCCCGTATCTTTAACTTTCGGCTGACCCCTTTGAGTTTTGCGTCACGCTCATAATAAAAGACCGTCTGCTCCTTCATAATAATAATCAGATAGCTGCTTTAATGTAAGACATTGGCTACATACCTTACCCATTCTGTTATCCTTCCTATACACCCCATCATAATTTCTTAAACAACTTGCATGGAGACATACGGCAGTAGTTCTTGCATTCCCACTTTTACAACGGCACTATCACAACATTCATGTAGTCATCAGGCACCGAGTGTTCTCTGTCCAAATGCCTTGCCACACAACCACAAGACCCAATCCATAATGCAATCACCACCGCGTTATATATAGCATTTCAGCGACTATCATGGTTCAGCTACCTATCCACTTTTCATCCCCTTCACAGCACTAACTATTCCCTTGCTTCTGTACTGTGATGCAGCATCCAGTTACACCTAAACAGCTCAACCATATTCACTTTCTCTACCATGCACACAAAGTATTCTCGCAATCCGCTCTTGAACATCATGCCGCACAAGTCCCCTGCCAGTTCTTTTGGTCGCTCAATCCCCTTCTTTCCACACCGATTTCATGTTCCCTCATTGCAAGCAGGCTGAACCTATTAGAAGTTTTACAGTGGGTGGCGAAGCAGTGTTGTGCACATTGCTTCGCACATAATTTTTATTCAACAATACGAATCATTCAAAATCGTACCCATCTTCTGTAGGATATGCATCAGTTGTCTGTAAGAGAAGCCAACAGACAAGCTGCCATGGACGAAAAGCCTCCCACTTATGAAGACATCATGCAAATTGAACAACCTCCTCCTCCGTATGAAGACGCTCGTGCTATTGAAGTCTTATCCGGAGCAAGCAATTTGGCTAAAACCGGTGAATGAATATTAAAATTACGAAATTTCTTACAATAAATTAAGCCATCAGACTTGCTAAAACAACATGTGTTAATTTATACAGCTAGTGATCAAAGAAATAGCAAACAATGTCCTGATAACATTAATACAAACCCCCAAATAGATTTAGACTAACAGTTCTCCCATAAGGTGCAGTCTGCGCTTATCAAGTCTACTAAAATATGCTCGTCAACCGACTATGCAGCTCTAAATAGGCCTTTTTCTCCTTACCCAATCAAAAAAGAATTTATGGCAAATTAAAATCTCACCAATTTTATTTTTTATTAATAATATAAACTTTTACTTTTGTATTTTATTTTAAAAGTTGTTTCTTCCTGGGGCATTTGAATCTACTTTATAAGGCAAAATTAGTCTTAATTGGTTAGTGACTGGTAAAATATGAATGGGTACTTACATACCTTTCATTTGAGATATTTTTTACCACTTAATCTCTTACAAATGGTAAGAAAAAAATTAATAGACAAGATATGTCTATTACCAGCCGACCAACACACGCCCATTGAATAAAAAAATTAGTTTCTTAAAGAAAAATGTTGGTCGATCTTCCAAAAAAAAATTAAATAAAAATACCGTTCATAACTCACGACAGAAGTAAGGTTAAAATAATATAACCTTCAATGTATTTTACAATTGGTTAACAATAAATTGAAATTTACAATTTTTTACAATTAAAAAAATACTAAGAATACAGTTTACAAGCTTATTTTGACGTGAAAAGGCTGTAAATTAATTTTTTTCCTAATTACATGTCATAATGTACACTGATTAATGAGCACTTTTGTACTAAAATTACATTGATTAGCGACAAAATAAAAGTATTTCAATTGTTTTTCTCAAAAATCTAAGGTAAAAAGCAATCGGTCACAATTTTTTAACAAACCTTGCTTGAGCTTACGATTTCATCCGAAATGCTAAAATCTTTGGCTCATAAAAATAATATATATAAATATATATATTATATCAGGCAATTCATACTACCCATGCATATAATTATATATCCACCCCCAAACTAAAGGAAAATCCAAAGTTTATGGGCACAAAGACAAATGTACAATTAGGTATTGCCTATGAATGAAGATAAAAATTTCTGTAATTTAGTTCATTACTTTTACGATCCTGAGGATTTTTCTTCATTGTGTAATTCATCCAAATGAACCAATGACAAAATCTGCCAAAACGTAATTTGACAGTTTTGAAAAAAAAGTGCCCAAATTGGAAACATCAATTGTTAATTCCATAATTACCCAAACAATCTCTAAATGATTTGGAGGAATGGCAAATCTCAATCCGCGTCTGTGCCTTACTGAAGTTGCGCGGGTTACCACCTACAGTCATGGCTGTTTAAGGCTGCATTGGGATGGTTACCGCGTACTTTATATCGTCCGGTTCTAACCCCCTAGCTCAAGCAATTGCTAGCAAGTTCATCGTTCTTTGTTTTTGTTTTGCGAACCCAGCTAGTATCTAGCCTTGCCTCACTAGAAGAGGTTAGTGTGTTTTATGATTATGTTAAGGCCTAGATCTAATATCACATCACAGACATTTTTCTTCTCATATTACAACCGGTATAATACTATATAATACCCAACATTATACCGCATCATTTCCTATATAGAGAGATTTATATATAAATATATAATTATTTTTAACAGGGTTTACAAAAACCAGGGGAGCCTCACACAACACACACACGTACATACCAGCCATCATCTCAAAGGTACGCCACAAACTCTCTCGAAGGTACCGGGTATAGGGGACGCCACAAAGCACCACCGATCACACCCCGATACCCGCTTCTCCGCCTGCGCTGAAGCGAAGGAGGCGCGTTGGTGGAGGAACTCCTCCTGTCATCTCACGGTGCATTTAGGACCTCCTCGCTTTGTCGTCGGACTTGAGGTACCATCGCCAGTTGCCAGCGGGTTACTAGTGAATTACCAGTGAACAAGATGTGGTGAACCAGTGGACACAATGCCTCGGTTGTCGGTGGAGACAGCTTCATCAGTCACTATCGGAACCCAACTGATTGTTCTTCTTCCGTTTTCGAGACGGCTTCTTTATGTCCTCATCCTGACCCGGGTAGGAAAAGAGAAATATTCAGTGCAATGACTCAAAAAGATGTATTTTTAATTCAAGAAAAGGGGCACACTTCGTCATGAAAAAAATAAGTTATAGGGTGAAAAGTATGACCAACTAGAAGACTACACGGGGACACTAGATACCTCCATTCTGGCGCGAAGGAGATTGAGTGAGTGTTCTATTGAAAGGTGCAACCAGTAAAAGGAATCCACATCACCTGGGCCAGATAAAGATGGAGGCGCTGGGGGAACCTGTACTTCAAGTCAGCTTTAACTTATACTCCTTTCACACGAAGTGGCTCGACACAGATCAACGCCATTAAAATTACACTCCCCCACATAGCTCTAATTGTCCTGTACACAGCCACTTATCATTTTGTTCACGTCAAATAACCCCTCAGTCGGCTCTTAATCTCTCAAACACTCATTCGCGTAACCCACTTTTTACTCAGCCTTCCAACCTTTTGCACGACCTGACACATTCTTCACACGTCTATTTCCAAACATTCTCCTGCTATGCCCGCACCACCTAGGGACACACAACCTTGTACATCGCCAACACAGATACAGGGACACTGATCCAATGCCAGAGTGAACATGTCACTAAACTAAACAACACTCACCAAGCCCTCTTCCTCCCCATCTTAATCAGACATCACTATGTTGTCCCCACAAGATCCTGGAGAATGGTCAAAACTGATCATCTCCCAATCGTCATCACTACACAAAAAAGACGCCACCTAGCTGCCCAGAGACGCACATACATTAATTACAAAAGAGTCAAGCGGGATGCTTTCACAAATGAAACAGAAGACCACATGGAATCACTGAACAGTACACCGATCACTAACATTAACATAGCCGTCCGCACTTTCAACACAATTATACAAAATTGCAGACAAGAGACGTCCCCGAGAGAACAGAAAATCATACAACCCCAACTTCACCCCCGAAATCCAAGACTTCATCAAACGAGACACTACCACACCATTGGATACCTCTCTGCCAAGATAAAAAACATCAAATACAAGCAGTAAACAAAATATCCGAACAACAAACTGGAACAATTATATCCAAAACAATTGACCACAAAACAAAAATTATATAAATCAATTAACAGCATCACACTATCCAACACCAACGGTACACAATCACACACTTCCATCACAATAACGGGCAAACACACTTCTCAAACGTCAGCCACATACACCTCCATAGAAATGATAGGAAAGGCATCAGATGCAATTAATTCCTTACCGGTTCTGACTTGCTCCATTCACCGCCCAGCGGACGAAACACACCATTAATAACTCTTTCGCTTGTGGCCCAGGCAGCAGAAATAGGATACACCTGGGACCACAAGGCACAAAAAGCACTCGCCAACCTATCGAAGTTCTACTCTCAAACCATACCCGACATCTGGAAACACACTACCATATAATCACCATCCCTAAGACCAACAAAGACCCCACACTGCCCTGTATTCCCTTTAAAGTAACAAAACGACACATACTAAAACTAACATGTGTAGTTTCTGAAAACAAGTTGTGTTGTACGAGTAGCTACAACACAACTTGTTTTCAGAACCTACACAAACACCTTTCTGACAAACCTCACAAATAACATCTGATGGTATGAACTCAAATACACCAGCACATAGAACAAAACAACACAAAGTACAACTATTTAGCTGGTAGATGTGCCCATGTAACATGTGCTGGTCAATCGTCAAATACCAGGAATTTCAAACGGAGTACCCCAAGGGGTTCCGTTCTATCACACACCCTTTTTAATTTCTACATGCATGGCATACCCACACCCCACAAATGCACATAGCCTTGTATGCAGATGATATCACACACATGCAAGCATCAAAATGTAAACACAGCCATTTAAATCCTGCAGCCTAACCTAGACAGCTTCCAAGACTAGTTTACCAGTAACAGACACCTACTTACGAACCTGAATGCAGAACACCGCTTCAGGCCACATACCTCACTATAACCAATGCCCAAAAATCCTCCACCCAGCCAAAAATATTCTTGGTGTAACATGCAACACATCAAACTTCACTCTAGAGAACAAAGCCACCATTAAAATGATCAGTGGATGCACAGCGACCACACTCACACAGATCATATACATGGGGGAAAAAGTCAAGGATCACCTGACATCAGAGGTGCACAATTCAGTGCTGAGGCTTTCAGAAAGCCAACTAAACATTGCAACATAACCACACATAGCAAGAAACATCAAAACCACACCCAATAATAAATACTATACTCAAACAATGTCAACTACCCATCACCCAAACCAACATTCAGAATCACACACACACTGAAATCAATCGCCACTCCATTTTTGTGATGGCCAAAAAATGGCGCCACCCCTTAAATCGGGAGGTTAGGGCTTACCTGTCCAGACTGAGATGTATGTGGGCTAGATACATTTTGGGGAGGGCCGAGTGCCTTCCTTGGGAGCTCGGGGCTGTTCGGCCAGGCAGCCAAGGGTAAGCAACAACAACCCAGGCACAACCTCATTCACCCGAGAGGTCTCTCATACCCAGTTGTTACTCATTTAATCTACGCTTCACCCTCAAGTTGGTCATTCTCACACTCAAGATATTTCCCTTTCCTCTCATACATCATCGATGGTGCCACCATAGTCCTATGCAGTTAGCTTTCTGGCTCTTTCCACACTCACACCATTACCATTCACTCTCATTCACGATACACCCTAGACTGTTAAAACTTGGCACTCCATCACTACTCTCACCATAAAATCAATGCCAAGACCTGATCTCAAACATCCATCTAAAACACCTCAGACCCACTGCCAGAAAACACTCCTGTTACACATCACCCCCAGCTCCATCTGGAAACACGAAATCACCACCCCAACCCTCAACAGAAAAACCTCGCACCTCTCAACCATCACACATAGGTTCTAGAAAAACTAATCCTTGGCAGAATCAAGCCCCCTTTTCTTGCTCAGTCCCAACATGGGTCGAAATAAAAACGCCAAATACATGAACCCATCATACACTTTACAACTCTTCTTACCTTGTTCATCCAGCATTATTCTAGTCCTCACACGCATCTTCCACCTTCATATGCCTTACAACACAGCCACTAAAAGACCACCCATTCCTAACAAAAAACTCGCACACATTCCCACATATACACTGTGGCATTTGTAAGTAGTCTCCTTTTTATGTTCTCCAATGCATGTTTCACAGCATCATCCCACTCAGCATTATGTTTTCACTTTCCACTTCTAGCACACCCACATACAGACCATCTATTCACTTTCTTAAATTTGTTCCACCCTTCATCCTCTCCTATTTGTGACATTTTCACCAATCTGGCACTTTTGATTCTCCCATCCTTTCGACTTTCCATGTTTTCTTATTCATACACTTACCAATTTAACCATACACAGTAGAAGCATGTGATCAAATTGTCCCAAACTCCTGCCTCTTACATCAAAAATCCTGCACATCTCAGTACATCTAACTTTCCTTTTCCTTTCACACACTAATATCAATGCAGTAACGATAAACAGCAAAATCTCATGCTTTCGGGACAATTCCACACTCAAAATCTTACTGCCTGAGACTTTTCCAACATTTCAAAACTTATGCCAATCTTCCTGATCCTTTCCATTATCATTCAAGATACACTAGATAAAGGCACTGACTGCACTAGGTCGTGTCAAGCAACAATCTATAATATCACACTACACCACACCACACCATCAAGGATTAATTAATTTTGATTAAGAATCAAACTGAACAGATAGGGGGTAAAATCGGCAGTTTAATACCCCTAAAAAGCTTGCTAATAAACAAGTCTAGATGATACAACTGTTGGTATTACGGGTAACATCACCCCACTGGGGAAGACAAGACTCATTAAAATACCTAATAATAAAAATGATGATGGTAGTTTGGCCTAAAATTTCCAACACATCAGACTTGGTCACTGCCAACTCGGGTGAAAGGTACACAAAGAACACCCTAACAACCATTAACTGCTCAAGAGTCAGGAGGGCAAATGGTGTGGAGTAACGAGTTTTGATTACAAAATAGAAACTTCAAGTGCCGACCTCCAAAGGTGGATGAGGAATTAACGACTAAATCTAGAAATCGCAGGGATAAAGCGAAGTGTGAGCTTATATATTATTGTAACAAAAGAATCATGAACCCTTGGGATGAAAAGCCTCGACAGTTCCACTGTAAAATTTAGCCTAATGTCACTTGCGACTAGAAACCACTGTAGAGATTTTACTTCCACGGCGGAGGTAACCGGTGAAGACGAAGAACTTGACTAAGTCGAAGAACTAGAAGAAGGGATTGAGGTCAACATTCAAGCAGGCGTGAGGTGGCACAAAACTAGTCGGGAAAAGGAATTCCAACATGGACTTCCCACCCACAGCATATGGAGGGGTCAGAGTGGTACGGCAGAACCGTTTGATAGGGAAGGGGGTCCGCAGCAATTACAGCCAGCCTCTAATACCATAGGGTCTGGGATGGTAGAACCTGAGTAGGAGGTAGATTATTAGGTGGTGAATGACCCTCGGTTGAGGTCCGAAGAAGGGAAGACCCACGTCTTGAGGAGAGCTTGAATGGGTTAAAGAAGAGCTTCATGCAGAAATGCATCTTTTGTCGACATTGCTGAACCAACATTCATAGTTCCGCCGCAGTAGGTTGCATACATGTTAGCAAGTAAAGATGAGGGGCCTTTTCTTCTTATGCTGGGGATTGCAAATGTCGGTATCACATTTGATTCGGTCATCAGTCGATACGCAGGTCTCCATCAGGTGGGTCTGGATATTATTCAATGTTTCCCTCTCGATCCTCGGTAGGGGTTGGCAGTGGAGCTCCACTGTGATCTCTGTGCTCTAAGTGCAGTCGAAATCCATTCGTTGCAGCTGCAATGCAACTTCGTTCACTCTGCCCCAATGCGGAGCGAGCGTGATCACGAGAAATGAATTCAAGAGTAGAAAAAGACCTTCGACTTCTAACCAGAAAGGGGCCTCCCCATTGTCAGAGGAAAGTAATTCTCAAACAAGTACATTGGGAAGGTCTTTTCAGATGCGTTATTAGAGGTATCGTAATTGCCGCAGCGAGCAACTCTTTGAAACACACAGGTCCATGGGAGGGACAATTGACATATTTAAGTCCATGCCGAAACGTACCATTAAAACGTCGTTCGGTAATTCAAAATAAGGGCTTACTAGGTAGTATGCGGATACTCGCCTTGACAAATCGCGCAAGTTCCTGCAATTCAACGTCAGAATTAATGGAAAAGTATTGACAAGACGTAGAGCCACATGGCTTAGTAAACCTAAGGACAGTAGTAACAAAATCTGACAACTTGCTTTGGAGTGGAGACAGGTCATAATTTAGTAACTCCTTGATATTATCATGCATTTGACAAAATTGCGTCTGGGATGGAACTTCTCCATCGCAAATGACTACTTAAAACCCTCCGTCTGCAATAAGAGACCACCTAAATATGATAGGCACCCAATTCTTCAGCAAGCAGCGATGCCCGTCGCACCCTATTCATTTCCAGCCCCACCAACTACTCCAATTAGCAAACCT
Source organism: Ceratothoa steindachneri (assembly GCA_963969495.1). Taxonomy (NCBI): domain Eukaryota; kingdom Metazoa; phylum Arthropoda; class Malacostraca; order Isopoda; family Cymothoidae; genus Ceratothoa; species Ceratothoa steindachneri. Next base: position 118,406,880 of record OZ018317.1, read on the forward strand.
ACCCACAACCTCACTGAACCAGAATATAATAACGAACGGACTTTATTCACATCGCGCCTCTGACATTCACCCATCCGAAGCCATTCTAGATCGCCGAACTAGTTTCTGAGGCCCACCTGCGATCTAGAAATCACCACTTCCTACCTGAATACTAAATGAGAATAACGAATGATCCCGACTGCAATCTCCAGAAAACAGTACATCTCATCCATCCCATCCCTCGACTATCTCAGAACTGCTTTCAAACATAACCTCTCTAGGAGAACTATGGAAAAGTGGGCGTGCTGTGGAGTCATTCCTGAGTAGTGTCGGAAGTTGACTAGAGAACTAGGTGGGGGGCAGAGTAAAGTCAAAATTTATGCCTCAGTTTAAACCCTACTCGGGGATAATTGTAGGCAAAGGAAGACAACTCAACTTTTCATTCTTAGTTTAAAGATCCATAAATTGCAATCATCCTCGGACCCACTCAACACTGTTGATCAACAATGAGATAAGTAAGACAACACCTATGCTCACAAAATCCAAATTTACAGACCCAAAGTTCATTACTCGCTCATCTTTCCCGTGACCTCCTCTCTCTGTACCCTCACCTCGCTGCTCTCGTCCTCGCTTTCAGACTCCCGTTTCTTGCGGGCTTTCGGCTTGCGGCCGCGACTCGACTTGGTCTTCCTCGGGGGTGTTTCTGGAGGTGCCACCTCAGGCTCGTCCTCCACGATCAGGGCGAACAGATCGTTGTACTTTCGCTTCTGACTTTCTGGACACTGGTTCTGCGCCGTTTGCAGCGCCTCCTGCATCGTGGACAGCGCGAAAAACTTGGTCTGGTCGCAGGCGGTGCGGAGATGGTTCAAGTGAGACAGCACTTGGTCGAGCGGTACCGAAGAGGAGTGGTTGGCAGACTTGCCGGCCTGATTCCGCTTTCGCTTGTTGGGCGATGGATGGTGCTGCTTCGAGTTGACCAAGTCGTAGACCAACTTTGCCATCTTGTCCTCGTAGCGTTGTACCCAGTACTGGAGGATGGTAGCCACAGTGGGGTCGGCCGGCCGCATTTCGCGCAGCAGCAGGTGCCGAAGAAGGGTCTCTGAAGGGCTGAAACAAAAAGAATGCATGCTTACAGAAAAGGGGAGAAAACTGGGCTTTAGAGACAGGATTGAAGCTGTTGAAAACAGGTTTTGAACTCACCATTAGAGCTGGGATTGAGGGGGCGGGTTACTCCTTATTTTGCTATTTTTTGAAGCCTATCTCACACATTCACACTGCACAACACGAAACATCGATTAATCGCACAAATGATAAATGGTGAATTGTGATTGCACAATTTATGTGTTGTGTGTAATCAGCAGGAGTCAGAAATTATCTTAATTTTATCGACTCCACTACGTTCCCAATTGGGCAAAGTTTGCACGCAGGCGAGTGGTCTACCATCATTGTACTGATAAGTACTTTAGTGAAAGAGAATGCAGAGCCTAGTTTGAAAGATCAATACAGAGCTGACCATCTTACTTGTCGGCACCCCTACTACCTCTCTTAGGTGAGGTGGGCGGCCACTAGGAAGGCCACCACACCCCTTTGGTGGGTCCACAGGTCCCAAAGAAAGGGGATGTAGTATGTAGTGCATGCTTGTATGAGGTTTAGGCAGTCTATGAGTAGCTGTGTGATGTTGTCTGTGCTTTGGTTGAATCTGGTCCATGTTGGTGTTGGGGCAAGGATCATTCTGTGTTTGCATTGTTGGAGTAGGGTGGATTGGACCGACCTGAGTTGAGATAGGATTACTATCTGTTGTATGTAGTGATTGCTCTGATTGGTTGATTAAGGAGGGGGGGAGATGCTTATGTTGTTTGGTGGTAGCGTGTTTAACTATCTTAGGGCGAAGGTAGTTTGGATGTGTTTGATTAAGTTAGGGTTTAGTGGGAAAGGTCATTGTAGTGTCATAAGTAGTATGCTGGGGCTTTTAAAAAAAAAAATAAGAGCCCATCTGGCGACTGGCAAAGGTCGCTGTACACACGCTACAGCCTAATACTAGGCTACATTAACAAAAAAACATGCAAAAACCAAACAAACAAACAAACAACAAAACCCCAAATAAGCAAGGAAGCAAGCTCCGGCGTCGGGGAGAGGCCCGCCTCCATCCGGCATAGGATTAAACGACCTGCAAAAAAAGTCAAGTGGAGTAGGTCAACCTCCTCCAAAAAGTGAGATAGTCCACAAGTCGGTGTATACGAACCCGTCAGAGTACAAGGGGCAAGCAGTAGCCACTCCGCTCCTCCTGATACGAGGGCAGGGAACGTGCGGGAAGGTCCCCCAGACTGGGACATTCAACATTGTTTTTTTAAAAGCTCATCTGGCGACTGCCTACTTGGGCATTAGTCGCGGTATTCAAAACATGCCTAGTACTAGGCTACTTTAAAATCAGATTCAAAAACAAAAAAACAAACCCAACACTAAAGATTAAAAAAAAGGGAAAAGGCAACGAGCAGGAAGCAAGCTCCTGCGTCGGGGGGAGGTCCCCCCGGCACAGTAACGTGCGACTTACAAGGGGACCCCCTCCCAAAAAAAAGTTAAATAAAAGGGAGAAGGCCCCGACCTCCCCACAAAATCTTCAAGTCAACCAATCAATGTGCACGCACTCATCCCGAGTACAAGGAACAGGCGGTAGCGACCCCGCCCATCCCAGTACCGAGACAGGTCACGTGCGCGAAGATCGCCCAGACTGGGACATTCAACAAGAATGTGCCGAACAGTCTGGGGGAAAACACAGTCTTCACAGTAGAGCGCTGGCGAGCGATCAATCAAATGGCCGCCCCATGGTCGGCCAGCTCTAGGGTGATGTCATCAATGGAGTAGTCAACGAGTTCCCTTGCATAAACTACTCCTTTCACAAAGTTCATGGTAGAGTGCGGCATCACAATCACCGGGGTGCCATGAAGTGTCCGAAGAGCACTTGTCTTGGCCGCCTCGGCGGGATTCGCCGCATTCGCCAGAAGGCTCCCGTCCGAGAAACGGGTCACCTTCGGCTCTCTACCAATTACCCTAGCTAAAGCTCTCCTCTGATGGACCATGTTGCCCTTGGCCAACATGCTGCCATTAGTGAAGCGAATAACAAAGAAGCGTTTGAAGTCAGCAGGCTCAGCACTCGGTGGGGCAGAAGGGCCGGTTGTGCCGATCTTGGCTTGGTCGCTTACCGAAGCCTCCAGGCTAGATGGACCGGTCTCAGCCAGCTCCCCTCATTGTACTGCCTTGGAAACCCTAGCCTTTTGAGAAGGACCTTGCATAGGGGGCTTGGCGCCCCTACACCCGTAAACGAAGGAGACGAATAGGTCTCCTCTCCGGTTAGAGAAATTTGGAGGATCCCCTGCGCAAGCACCGATGGGAGGGGGGGCATTTTTTTCTGTGGAGCTGCCCGAGGGCGGCTCCATCGATGGACAACGGGAAATTGAGGTAAGATTTTTAATTTTCTCATCATTGGGCATGGTGACCCTAAATTTTTCAAGCGATGCATACGCTCATCACCCGTCGCAGTAGCCGCCCCCTGCAAGGGGTGCGTATAGGCCTGGCAAAGCCAAGTGCCGCCATTCAGGACCACCCCTCCCGCCTGGTGGCCTGGCGGCTCCACCTTTGACACAGCGTAAAATTGATAGAGTGTGGAGAACAAAGGAAAAGGGATGTGAGGAAGGTATGGGTGGGGGATGAAGCAGGTTGTTAAAAAACCACCATCCCAAACCGGAGCTCAGGGTTGAGGGAAGATTGTCCCCTCCCCCCTCAGCCCCGATCTGGAACGGTTGGCTGAGAAGAAGGTCAGCATCTACCCTGTGAAATTAGAGGCTGGCCAGAGAAAGTTGTTGGAGAGGTTGTATGAAAAGGGAGGATACAGCGGGAAAACACAAGTGTCTGAAGGAAGGAAAAGAGGCTAAGATGGGGTCGGACGGAGTGCCGAGTCCCGTCAGCACGGCGGCCAGGATGGCAAATCGCCGCGCCCCTTACGGAAGAGTGGGGAGACATTCAACAAAACTGTGCCGAAGAGTCTGGGGAACAACGCAGTCGTCACAATAAGGAGCAAGCGAGCGCTCCATCAAATGGCGGTGCGTCCAATTAGGAGAGGATAGAAAGCAACCTGAAGTTGTTGAGGCATTGGGGGGAGGATCCATGGGAAAAGTTGCGGAGCAAAGGAATGCAACTCTAAATTCCCCTCAGCTGTCTCCCATCTGCTTTGCCAAGCAGCCCAGAGGGCTGACCTGAACCCTGCCATGCCATGAATAGCGTTGGTCTGGTGGCCCAGTCCTCGCGGACTCTTTAGCGCCTTCATTCTCCGCAATTCCCACATGTCCAGGCACCCAGCAAAAGATAATCTCGACCTCCACCCATCTTGCGGCAACCGTGGCATCATGTCCCAGTAGAAAATAAAATGAGTCTTAACCGAGTGCTAAAACCTCTTCAGGCTTGATGTCATGTCACCCAACTTACGGGGGAGAAGGGTTAGAGGTGAAACCTAGTCTCCAAAGACCATCTTATACTCCTATTCCTCCATGATAATGCCACAACACAGCAGGATTTTGAAATACAGGGGATAGTGTGGGGGGGGCGGTGAATTAGTAAGAAAAATGTATTTGGACCGGTGAAAAAAAAAGAGTAAGAAAGAAACAAACGCTAAATGAATGTGCAACTCGTACTAAACATGTAGTAGACGGGAAAACATGACAAGGAAAAGATAAGTGAAAAAGAGTGGGTCAGCCAATGACAACTGATTTAAGAACCAAATAAAAACACCCAAAGAAAAAGTATCCTAATCAAATACACTCCCCCGAAACTACACCCATTCTCAATATCACACACTGAAAACCTTTTATCCTCTTATTTCCTTTAACATAAACCACTCTTCCGCAAAATGTGGTTGGCGCAGCACTTAAATATGTCTCTGGTAGGGAAAAACTTTCAGGTGTATGACACCTAGGCCAATGAACCCTAATCGGACTTAGTCGCCTCTTATGACATGCCCTGGGCTGGGAAGAAATCCAGACTCAAGAACACACCAATATACAAAAACAGGAAGACAAAAGGTTCACTTACGATTCCCTTCTGAGCATCATGAGAATATTGGATAGCGCCTCCCCGTGGGTCGATATGACAGAGTCTGTATGGGAGCTGAATTTGAGCTTGGGAAGGACAGGAAGGCAGCAGTCTACGGGGATCTCGTGGGCACGTGCCAACTGCCACAAGAAAATCTGCTCAACAGTCTCCCATTGCAGGCTTTTCTCTGAAAAAAGATGGGAAGAAATCATTAAATAGAAAACCTTGTAAACAGACTAGACTGGGTACAAGTACCAAATATTTAATAGTAAATCATTATCAATACAAAATCAAATAAGGCGGCAGTGGTCATACCCATAACACAACCCCCCCCCCACCCCACCTCCTAATGTACAAGACAAAATCAACCTTTACCCATCGGACCTACCGAGGATATTGGCGAAAGAGTTATTATCGAACATCTGGAGGCAGCCTTGAAGCACCATGCACACAAGGTCGTGTAATTGGGACGAGTCCAAGCGCTCAAGAACCATCTGCAGCAACTCAACGTTGCCCATGGTCTGCCGGGGAAAGCTCTTGTAGATGTCGGGCACCACCCAGCTAATGAGACGAGGATCCCGCCGACAACAGATCTGCAGATCTTTCAAAATGAACCCGGCGAAGTCTTTTTGTCCGGACGCTTTACAAAGGTCCCGGTAGATTTGCATCGAAGCACAGGATTCTTCCTGCTCGCTCTTTTCGCGACGAACTAGAGTAGCTTTCAGGAAGTACAAGAAGTGGTACCTGACGAGAAACGAAATTGGGTCACAAGAGTGCAAAACCAGGGTGGCCATGTGTTGAGCCTAGGTGCAATTTTATGAATGTGTAGTAATAGGTGTTAGAATTTGCCCACTACCTGAAGGTAATTGGTGGGCAGTGTCGTGGTATGACATTATATTACATCAATACCATATTATATCTAATGGGGAGGGACCGATAACTCACAGGTGAACCAACGAAGGGACAGAACACCGCTAGTTTAGAGGGGCTAAAATGCGAGATGAGAGTGCAACGAGGTCAGGTAACAAATGGGCAATGGCAAAGCTCAAGGTTATTTAAAGAGGCAGTACAAAAATATAATTTTATTTACATAAAAATAATGAGAATGGATGGGGAAAATTACCTCAGAGAATTAATGGACAAAACCACATCAGTAAACAAAGGGGGGGATTATAGTTATTAATCAAACTATGAAGTTAGAACTTAAGGTATTACAGGAGGAGACTATTCAAATGGGGGGAAGGGGAATTAACTCAATTGGGTTACTGAAGGGGGAAGAAGTTGGCTTACGGATGTCTTCTGCACGTGAGGTGAGGCCGCTCGGAACTTCTGAGCGGAAGGTTAAAGTGATGACGGTTCTCCAAAAACAGGGGGGTGGGGGTAACTTCCGGTCCAGGAAAGAGTATTTCGGCCATCCGAAACGAGGAGGGCTTCGACAGGAGTTGACGAGAGAAGCCGGAAAAATCACTCGGTGGCGATCGTTAAGTGGAATTACCTCACTGGCTGGGGCTAATTCCAAATACTCAAAATAGTTCAGCTGTCACTTTGCTATGTTGTTAGCACCTGACTTGGAACTATGGGGAATCTTCTGGGGTCGGGGTGAGACTTCCCAACTATGTGTCTTAATGGGAGTCAAGCGCTATTTATGTCCAAGGCTCTCCCCGGGGTTGGGGGGCGGTAAGCAGGGAAACAGCTCTACTCTCGAATAGCATTGAATCTTCTTGCAGAGGCTATTCTACCCATGTTAAAGTGAATTGTGGTGGACACGGTTCGAGGCTACCGCTTGTGGAGGGTTAGGCTTACCAATTTAGGCCTAACCGGGCCTTCTGCAGCGCATGGAAGTTCCGTTCTGCTCAAGAGATCCCACGGGGGGTTCCCTTACAGGCAGACTACCGGTCATCCGGTATTTAAAGTCCCTTCCCCTCGTAGTTATCTCATGGTGGTAACTACTACTTGGTGTGGAGTTGTTTATTAAGATACATCAATATTATATATATATATATATATATATATATATATATATATATATATATACTCAAAGGTGTATAAAAATATTAGATTGTATGGTGACGAAGATCGCAAATAATGCGCAGTGTAATCGATCATGTAAATACAATGGGAAGAATGTTGTGACATCACGGTCGATTAAGTCAGTGTTGGCGGGAAACTCGGTGCACTACGTGTAGGTTGCAGTGTGTTAGTAGGTTTTGGAAGTTCACGGTATTAGGTTGTCTGGTCAGATATTTGGATTGGATAACCATTGATGTGGATAGAGCTAAATGAACTAGGTAGAATATATATATTGTGGTAGGGTTATTTCTTTGTGTTTCGTATGTGAGTTGTGGGATATTCGTTAAGAATCCTAAAGCTTGAGCAGACTGACTAAAGGAAAGGTAATTATAGTTTCTCCCATTTATTATTGTTACAATTTGTGTATAGTGTGGGCTGGTAACATTAACAAACTGGTAGCAGAGCATGGTTCCAGGCATGTCTTCTGTAATTAAAAATCCTCCGCTGTTGAATGATCTCAAGAAATATGAACAATGGAAGGAAGATGTGTTAATGTGGACAGAGTTAACAGATATAGACAAAAAGAAGCAGGCACTAGTTAAACATCTCACATTAACCAGTCAACCCAGAGAGGTAGCTAATCGAGTATCAACGGAGGATAAGAAGAAAGAGAATGGAGTTGAACTTCTGCTGAATAAATTAGATGAGGCCTTCATGAAAGAACCTGAGGAGGAGGAAATTCATGGCATATCAGAATTTTGAGGAGTGTATGAGGAAGGATGACATGTCGATTTGTGATTTCATGAGGGAATTTGACATGAAATACTACAAAATGAGTTTGAAGGGTATGGTATTGCCGGATGAGGTGTTAGCCTTCCGTTTAGTGAAGAACTGTAAGTTACCTGATATACGAAGGGAACAGGTTATGGCTTCAACAAAACCCCTATCATTCAAGGAAGTTCGGTCAACATTAAAACATGTTTGAATCTAGCAGTGGATCCAGTAGTGAGGTGACTCAGGGGGTTAAGGTGAAAACTGAACATGTATATATGATGAAAGTCGATAGTAAGGAGGACTTGAGGAGTAGAAAAGCAGTTTTGGAACAAGAACTAAAAGAAATAAGCTACAAGATGGAGGAGACCTCTGTACCTTCCAAGGACAGTAATGTAGAGGAAGACATTATGTGGACAACTAAGTATGGTAGCTATGCAGGTGGTTATCAAAGGAACTTGAATAGTGGTAGGCACAATAGAGTTTACAGTAGGTATGGTAGACACCCAAAAAGAAATTGGAGGAGGAACAGGTTTGATGGTGGATCTAAAGAACATTGGGTGAGAAATTGTGATAAGGTAAAGGAAGGAGATAAAAGGGAAGTATGACTAGACAGATTTTTGAAGATAATGATGATACTAGAATATTAAGGAAGGAAACCATAGGCTGTGCTGTACTCAATACAGGGTGTAATGCTAATGTATGCAGTGATAAATGGCTGGAGGAATATGAACAAACATTGAACAGGAATGATAAAGACAGAGTTAAGTGTTGTACTACCAATAAGTCCTTCTGTTTTGGTGATGGCAAATCAGTAAAAGCTGACAAAAGTGTCAGCATTCCTGCATACATTAATAAAGTAAGGCTCATTATTGATATAGAAGTTGTAGAACCAAACATACCACTCTTGCTGGTATGTCAATGAAAATCATGGGCATGGTGTTGAATTTGGGCAAAGACAAAGTTGAGTGGAAAGGTGGTAAAACCAATAACCTGAATTTTTTTTTTTTTTTATTAAGGGGCTATCTGGCGACTGCCGACTAAGGCATAAGTTGCCGTAAACAAACAGCCTAATTTAGGTTACTTTAAAAAATTAAACAGAAAACAATAAAAAGAAATAACAATAACAAAGCAATAACAAAACAATTACAAAAACAACAACAACAATTAAATCGGGTGAAATAAAAGGGAGAAGGCCAGCCTCCCCCCAAAAGTCAATAAGTCCACCAGTCAAAGTACACGCACTCGTCCCGAGAACAAGGGACAGGCGGTAGCGACCCCGCCCATCCCGGTACCGGGACAGGTGTCGTGCGCGAAGATCACCCAGACTGGGACATTCGACAAGAATGTGCCGAACAGTCTGGGGGACGACGCAGTCGTTGCAATAGGGCGCAGGCGAGCGCTCCATCAGATAGCGATGCGTCACACGAGTGTGTCCGATTCGGAGACGACAGAAAGCAACCTGAAGCCGCCGCGGCATTGGGGGATAGGTCCATGGGAACAGTCGCGGCGCAATGGCATGCAACTTTAAGTTCCCTCCGACCGTCTCCCATCTTCTTTGCCAAGCAGTCCGAAGAGCTGCCCGTATTCCTGCCATGTAGTCGGTGTGAGGAAGAGCGAAAAGCTGGTCCGGTCGCAGAGTCCTCGCGGACTCTTTGGCGCCCTCATTCCCCGCAATTCCTACATGTCCAGGAACCCAGCAGAAGATAATCTCGACATCTGCCCGGCTCGCCAAAACCGTGGCGTCACGGATATCGCGAACCAGGGGATGCGGAGATTCCAATGCCCCGAGAGAACTCAGGGCGCTTTGTGAGTCGCTATAGATCACAATCCGGTCTCCGAACAGGGCACGTCGCGTAATCTCCCGTACCGAGTGGTGTATTGCCACCAGCTCGGCCGTGAAGACAGACGCAGCGCCTGGTAGAGCCCCGCTGACTTCAAACAGAGGGGATACGGCGTGGAAGCCGACCCCCTCTTGGGACTTGGAGCCATCCGTATACACTGGCACGGTACCAGCGTGACACGATGTGTGCTCCAAAAAGGTCGAACGCAATACTCCCGGCGCAGTACAAGCTTTGGGAGCAGAGGCGTGGCGACAAATAGCCAAATGTGGTACCCTCCAGGGTGGCGTCCTGGGCAGAACCAGGGGCGCCACCGGCCCGAGAGCTATATCTAACTCTCGGAGTTTCCTGGCCCTAAACCCAAAGGGCTTAGGGTATGACTGGCGTCTCTCGGCGGCATAGGCACCATCGAGATCAGCTGCGGATGCAGTGAGAGCTGTTGGCGACTGAGGGAGGCGCCGGGCTCGCGCGTACAGGCGAGTGACGCACTGCACGCGGCGCAGAGCGAGTGGCATCTCCCCAGCATCGACCAACAGGCTCTCAATGGGGGAAGTGCGGAAGGCACCGGTCGCAAGGCGAAGGCCGGTGTGGTGGATTGAATCCACCTTCCGCAATAAACGCTCGGCTGCGGATGCATAAAACTCGCATCCGTAGTCGAACTTCGAGCGAACAAAGGATCGATAAAAAAGTAAGGCGGTAGGCCTATCAGCGCCCCAAGCGCTGAACGTCACGGAACGGAGAATGTCCATGGCGCGGGTACAAGAGACCCTAAGGCTGCGAATATGAGCCTCCCAGATGAGGCGTCGGTCGAATACAAGACCAAGGAAACGGTGCGACTCAACCACATCCAGGCGTTCCCCATTAAGAAACAAATCTGGGTCAGGGTGAAGCCGTGGATGGCGGCAGAAGTGCACCACCTTAGTCTTGGCCAAAGAAAACCGAAACCTGTGCGCTTCGGCATAGCGAGAGACGCGGTTCAATGCCTGTTGGAGTCGACGCTCCAGAGTTGGCATCTGGGCCGCGCCAAAAGAGATCGAAAGGTCGTCCACGTAGAGCGTAGCGAGAACATCTTCTGGCAGCACCGAGGTGATGCCGTTGATGTTCAGGGCAAAGAGTGTGACACTGAGGACACTTCCCTGCGGGACACCCTCTTCCTGCTCCTTTGGGGCAGAGAGGGCTCCCCCCACCCGTACGCGGAATCGACGATCTCGCAAAAATTCAGATATAAACATTGGGAGGCGTCCCCTCGCCCCCATCGTGTGGAGAGTCTCCATGATACCGTATCGCCATGCGGTATCATAGGCCTTCTCCAGATCAAAAAACACCGTGGCGTAGTGCTGTCTACGAAGGAAAGCCTCGCAGACGGCATTTTCCAGTCGGAGCAGAGCATCCGACGTGGAGTGAAACTTACGGAAGCCGCACTGTGCAGAAGACAGATGGCCTCCGCTGTCGAGGAAATAGGCTAATCTAACATTTACCAATTTCTCCATCAACTTGCACACGCAAGAGGTTAGAGAGATTGGGCGGAAACCGGTCGGAGTAGAGTGATCTCTCCCCGGCTTGCGAAAGGCGAGCACAGTAGCGATTCGCCAGGAGTCTGGGAGAAGACCTTCCACCCAGATCCTGTTGAACAGATCTAACAGAAAGGCCATGCCTCGCTCACCCAGGTGTCGAAGCATGGCGTACGGGACATCGTCCGGACCATGGGCGGTGTCCGCGCACGAAGCGAGAGCGGAACGCAACTCACTCACAGTAAACTTGTCGTTGAAGGGTTCTCCGCCTCTGGAGGTAAAGTCCAGCCGGCGGCCTTCCGCGACATCACGACGTGCATTGAATGCTGGCGGAGCAGCATCACGGCTAGAGAATGCAGAGAAAGCGGTCGCTAAGGATTCCGCCACGGACGCGGGGTCCGAGATTGCGGTCCCATTCTCCTGGAGAACGGGAGGGGGGTCCTGCGAGAACTTGCCCCGAATCCTTTTGACTCGCTTCCACACCTCAGCTAAAGGGGTCTTCCCGTTAAGTGAAGACACGTATGCCCGCCAAGAAGAGCGGCGGGCGTGCTTCGAAATATACCGGAACCTAGCCCTAGCCCGACGAAATTCAGCGACAGTGAAATCGTTCGGGCGGCGCTTATAGCGCATGTAGGCATAACGCTTCTGTTTGAGGGCCGTCTCACACTCGGCCGACCACCATGGGAGTGGTCAGCGTGCAAAACAGCCAGACGTCCTAGGAATAGTAGTCAGGCCCACGGCGATAAAGTTGCCGGAGAAGAACTCAACGGCCTCATCTACCGACCTAAACTCCTTGACTGAGATAGAGAATTCAGTCATTTCCTGAAATGCAGGCCACCGCGCCCGTGCCAAGCACCACCGAGGTGGTCTCTCAGGCGGCAGTTGCCCTGAAAATGATATTTGAATGGGAAAGTGATCACTACCATGGAGGTCATCGACCACCCCCCAATCAAAATCAAGCGGTGCATCCAAAGAGCACAAAGATAGGTCAAGGCAAGAAAATGAAGCGGTTCTCGGACAGTGATGCGTAAACTCATCCACGTTTAGGACACCCATCTCAAGCTCTTCGATCAGATCGGCAAGGACTTGTCCCCTGGGATTTATGGTGTAATCTCCCCAGAGAGGATGCCTGCCGTTCAGATCTCCAAGCAAGAGATAGGGCCTCGGCAACCGTGCCACGACGCGGCGGAAGTCCCCCGCGTCGAAGTCAGCTGACGGTGGAATGTACGCAGAAATGATAGTATACCTCCTATCCAGGTGCAGCTGCACAGCCACTGCCTGTAAGGAGGTATCTAAAGAGAAAGGAAGAACGGAGACATCATGCCGGGTGTAAACCGCGCATCCCCCAGCCCGGCCGTCCCGTGGTGGTGGGGTTGCAAGACCCTTATACCCCGGGAGGGCAGGCAGTGGGCACGCGCCTAGCATGGTCTCCTGCAAAAAAATAGCTAACGGGGAACGGGACGAGGCGAGCCTCCGCAGCTCCTCCCAGTTGGCCCGGAGTCCACGGCAATTCCATTGAAGGAATATGCCCTCCAGGCCTAGCTCGGAGGAGACGCGGGGGCCCTCCTCGAATTGAAGACCCTCACGGGACTGGCCGTACGCTTCCCGGGGGCAGAATCCCGGGCGCTGTTGGCCGGACAAAGCGCTGAAGGCGCTGTCGCCTTCGAGGACTTATTGGGGGAGGTTGACCTCGCCATGCGAGTCTTTTCCTCCCTCCGCCTCGAAACCTTAGGCGGGCGCTGCGGCTTCGGAGGCGGGGGGCCCTCTTTTCGAGGAACCACCGTCTCCGAGCCACTCGCTCCACCTCGTGGCGTGGGCGAAGGAGCCGAAGCTCCTTTGTTGCTGTCCTCCTTTCGGGGGACAGCTTTAGGAACCCCCGAAGATGGCCTAGCGAACATCTTCAGGGGTGTTGCCTCCTGTGAGTCTAACGACTCTGTGGAGGCGCGTGGCCGTTTCGCCTTACGGGAAACGGTCACGCTGGGGGAAGAGGGGGGAGCCCTGGTTTTAGCCGGGGCTGGGTGTGAACCCTTTTTGCCGCCAGCTCTACTAGGGGAGCGCCCGGGTGTAGTAGAGCCCGCAGAAGGGCTCCGAATGGGCGCGGAAACAACCGTGCTCGTTGGCCTGGATGGGCCAGGAGCAGAGGGTGCCTTTCGAACTACTGAGGCATATGACGTCCCAGGCAGAGCTGGACGCGCCAGGACCAAGTCCTTAGCCTCGCGGAATGAGAGTCTATCCTGGGCCTGAACGGCCAGGATTTCTTTCTCCAGGAGATATGCACCACATTGCTTCGAAGAAGCAGGGTGCGGCTCTCCGCAATTGACACACTTGGCCACACACGATTTAGACTTATCGTGTGCGACCTTGGAGCAATTTACACAGACTTCGGGTGACCCCGACTTTGCACGTCTACATGAGCGATTCGTATGGCCGAAGCGGTGACAGTAATAGCACCGCCGCGGCAGTGGCACGAATGCCTTCACGCGGTAGCGGTACCAACCAGCACGCAGTAGCCCGCACTGCAAGAGGTGCTTACAGGCCCGGCAGAGCCAGGCGCCGCCATTTGGGACCACCCCTCCCGCCTGGTGGCCTGGCAGTCCGTCGGCATGGCGGCTCCTCTTGAACACGGCGTAAAACGGATAGATTTTGAAGACGAGAGGAAAAGGGATGTGAGGAAGGTATGGGTGGGGATGAAGCAGGTTGTTAAAAGCCAACCACCCCAGACCGGAGCTCAGGGGTTAGGGGACATTGTCCCCTCCCCCCTCAGCCCCGATCCGGGACGATTGGCTAAGAAGGTCAGCTTCTACCCTGTGAAATTAGAGGCTGACCAGAGAAAGTTGTGGGAGAGGTTGTATGAAAAGCGACGAGGTAGGATAGGAATACAGGCTATCTGAAGGAAGGAAGAGAGGCTAAGCTGGGGCCGGACGGGGCGCTGGATCCCGTCAGCACGGCGGCTAGGATGGCAAATCGCCGCGCCCCTTACGGGGCCAATAACCTGAAGATTACGAGCACTGGTCATTATGCCAGACCTATAAATAAAGGGGAAAACTTCGGAAAAGACAGGAACTTTATGAAGTATGTTTTGCAGCTATGGCAAGAATGATGCAAAGGAGAAAGCAATGAAGCTCCATAGGCAGTTTGCTCACCCTACCTAGGAAAAGCTTCTCGAACTGGTGAAAGAAGCCAGTATCAACGACTTGGAGTTAGAAGGTGAGATAGGGAAGGTTGGAGAGCCATGTGACACATGTAGCAAATTCCAAAGGACACCACCTAGACCGATAGTTAAGCATGCCATTGGCAAGGAACTTCAGTGACATTGTAAGTATGGATCTGAAAGTATGGAAGGATAAGTATTTCCTTGTAATGATTTACCTTGCCACAAGATATTGTAATGCATGCATGATCAAAAACAAAACCCCCAGCGTGATTATTGATGCTCTAATGAGGTACTGGGTAGCAATATTTGGGTCACCCAAGAAGATACTGACAGACAATGGAGGAGAATTTAACAATGAAGATTTCAGGAGTATGGGTGACAATTTCAACATTGAAATAATGTGTACTGCGACTGAGAGCCCCTGGAGCAATGGGATATGCGAGAGATTGAATGCAGTATTAAAGTCTAATGTGTTGAAGATTACCGAGGAAAGTCAATGTAACCTAGAAACTGCTCTAGCTTGGGCTGTGGCTGCCAAGAATGCCATCCATAATAATAATGGATTTTTCCCTAATCAACTGGTGTTCAATTTTAACCCCAACCATCCAAACATATTGGTGGATAACCCTCCAACATTGGAGAACACTACTTCCTAGCAGATCGTATCTAACAATCTGAATGCTTTGCATAAGTGCCGTGAGGAATTCGTGAGGTTTGATGCTAATGAGACACTAAGAAAGGCCTTGTCTCATAATATCCGTAAAACAAGGGATGAAGATGTTAAGATAGATTACATTTATTGTAAACGTGAAGGCGAAGACAGCTGGCAGGGTCTTTCAAGAGTTATAGGGAAAGATGGGAAGATCAACATCTTGTGCCATGGGGGTCATATAGCTAGGGCCCATGTATGTAGAGTAAAAAGGTCTTCTTCTGGTAATACTGATAGTAGATCTGGTAAGGAGAAAAATGAGAACACTAACAGTGTGCAGGCTACAGAGAGGACAGACTAGGCTGCTGCCACTAAATATGATAGTGATGAAGATGAAGAGGATGAACAAGATATTGAGAATAATAATGAGGGTAAAATGAAGACGAGTAATGAAATCAATCCAGAAAGCAGGAGTACTTATCCGAAAGTGGGGAAGCATTATGAGGCGTCACTGACAGATTCCAATGAGAGAGTGAATGCCAAAATATTGGGCAGAGCAGGCAAAGCTACAGGAAAACATAAGAACTGCTTCAACTATCGCAATGAGATTACCGGTGAAGAGACCTAGATGAATTTTGAAAAGGATGTTAATGAGATCAGAGAAATAGAAGAAAATGAGGAAATAATGATCTCTTGTTCAGATGATAAAACTATGGAAATCAAGAGAAAAGAAGTAGATAGTTGGAGGATGAATGATGTGTTTGAGGAAATAAATTGGGAAGGTCAAGGCACCATATCTACAAGATGGATTGTGACAGAAAGAAACCAAGCATGGGAAAATTATGAAAGCTAGACTAGTGGCCCAAGGATTTGAGGAAGAACTTAACGAAGATGTAACACTGAATCTCCAATATGTTGTAAGGAAGCGTTAAGGCTGGCACTAGCTATAATACAAATGAAAGGTTGGTTATTTCACATAATAGACATTAAGTCAGCATTCCTACAAGGTAAGTATATCTACAGCGACCACCTGAATTCTTCTGCAGGAGAATTTGGAAACTTAAGAAGACCGTTTATGGACTGAGTGATGCTGCTAGAATGTGGTATGATGATAATGTGAAGGAAGAACTTATCAAGCTTGTGATGTGAATATCAAGATTTGATCCAGCTATGTTTATGTATTCCAGAGTCAGCAATTTGGAAGGCATTGTCTGTATTCATGTGGACAACTTTTGTTGGAGTGGTACTGACCAGTTTGGAAACCAAGTAATTGAAAAATTAAAAAAGAGTTTCCTGATTGGATCAACTGACTCTAAAGAGTTCAAATACGTATGTTAGAACATACAGCAAAAGGATGGTGGTGTGGTGGGGCGAATGTGAGTGTGTGTAAAAGGGCCATTCTCCCACCCCTTTTCTCAGTACCCTCTCCCTCCCTCTGTAAGAATGTGTGTGAATGGGAATGGGTTTGTTTTATTTTTGTTTAATTCATGTATAAAATGATTACCATGTTTTTCTTTCTTTCCAGGCGTTATTCTGGAAAGATAATAGCTAATTTTGAAATATCACTATAATAAGATAGTTCTTTGTTTAAATTAACTTTTATCAAAGTGTCATATTCTGGAAAGAGGTAAGCTAGTCGATGTATTTTCGGGTAATGCCCACTTATTAGTTTTGCCATCCATGTATAAATAAATGGGTCACTGAAGGAGGATATATCTCTTCTTCAGAGAGTGGAAGTGTGGACTGGCAGCAAGAGGGGTTCTATAGAAGAGTGCTCCACCCAGCCCTGAGAGGAGGGCTTTCGTGTCTCTAACCACCTGAACCGCCATACCTGCCTTCATTGACAATCCTGCCTCCTTCTAGTTAGCCAACTACCACCCACCTCCAGCAAGTCATAGCGCATGTCCCCTTTTTGTTCGGTTGTGGTTGTGTTTTTTTTTGTTTTGTGTAGAATATACGTAAGTTGTTGTATCCGCCCGTTATAAGATTCTCGTTTGGTATCGTTATTTTGATTGGGGAATTTAGCCTCATTTTGAAGTGTGCACACTTCCCTAGTAAATATAAAATTTTGTAAATATAAACTGTAACTATCATTGTATTTTTTTTTGTAAGTAAAGGGACTGTATATACAATCCGTTTTATTCTCCCTCGATTTCTCACGTCCGGACAGTGTAGGAAGCGGGTTGGATCGATTATCGATTGGGATTAGAGATCTATTTTCGGCCCGCTACATTTGGCGCCCGAATTGGGACGTGAGACTTAGAAACTGGGAGCGTGACTGGATTGGATTGCAGTCCATACCCAATTAGTGCGACAAGTAGTTTGATTGATTTTTCCCTTCTCCTATCTTTTTACTAACTTGGGAACAATGGCTGTAGCGGAAACGTTGAATGAAGAAGTAGTGTGATTGAGACTGGAGTTGAGAAAGAAAGAAGAGGAGTGTGAAATGTTGCGGGAAATGATGGAGGGAATGGAGAATAAAATAAAAGGGATGAATGAAAAGACTGATAAGATGAAGAAGGAAATGGGAAACCGACAGGATCAGACGGACCGACGGATGCAGGACCTGTATAACATGATGACAGGGGCTGGATCAGTCCCAGGACCTACAACCCTGACCCCTGCTCCTACTGAAGGGACTCCGCTAAATGGAATGGATGGCAGTAGGGTTGAGTCTAAAGAAGATACTGTGAGTGGTAGGAAAGGGGGTGAATGGAAGAGAGTGGAAAGTAAGAGAGGAAGTAAGCATGGTTCTAAGGTTAAGGATAGGAAGGCGAGAGGGAAGAGTGTGGATTCGCTATACTCAGATGAGGGAGAGAGTGACAATATGATTGGAATGAGTGAGACCGAGAGTAGCTCTTCGGAGAGTGAAGTGAATGTGGGGAAAGGAATTTTGATTAGGGAAGTGCCAAGGATTGATAAGTTTAGATTGCATGGGGGAAAGAGTATGGATGAGTTCTTCGGGGATTTTGAGCGGTACTGCAAGCTCAAGTACCCGCAGAACAAGGGTCACTGGGTGAGTGTTCTGGGAGATTGTTTGGATGGGAAAGTGTTGGAGTTCTTGCGAGTGATAACGAGTGTGGGAGAGCCAAAGTACGATGTAGTGAGGAAGAGATTGATTGGGCAGGTGAAACGAATGAAAGAGAGTGTGAAGTATAAGAGGGTGAATGAATTTGAGAAGGCTCGAATTGGGAAGAGTGAAAGTGTGAATATGTATGCACATAGGCTTGAGAGTATGGCAAGAACGAGGTATGGTGATGATGATGTAAATGAATGTAAACCACTCATGAGGAAGTTTTTGGACACGATCCCGCGAAAGGTGAGTGAATGGCTGAGTGGAAGGAGAAAGGAGAGAGTGAGACTGACAGGTGAACGGTTGATGTGGGAGGATGTGTTGGAACTGTTAGAAGATGGACGATTTGATGATGAAAGCGATCTAGAAGAGGATGGATGGTACAGTGTGAATGTTGGGGGTAAGAAGCCCAGGAGCTTTCATCCACCCCAGCAGTTTGTCAGCTACAGGGATGCCCTGAAGGCTGCACCAGCTGGAGTGATGTCAAACTTCCTGGGCCGGCAGAATGGATGGGCAAATGGAGGGTGGTCGAATGGAAGTGGGCAGATGAATTTCAAGCGTGGGAACGGATATATGAGAGAGAAACCGAGGTATGTCCCAGCAAACGAGAGACCGAATGGTGGGAGAAAGATTGTGGAATGTCGTCGGTGTGGAAGGAAAGGTCATATGTTGGCAGAATGTAGGTGGACATCTGGTGCATGTTTTGGGTGTGGTAAGAAAGGGCATATGATAAAGGATTGCCAGGAAAGTGTGAAAGAGTGCTTCGAGTGTAAAGAAATAGGCCATTTGAAGAAAGATTGTCCGAGGTTGAATGGTGGAGCAACTGGTGGGGAAAGTATGAAATATGCATGTGGTAATTGTGGAAAGGCTGGTCATTATGCAAGGATGTGTCGTGACCAGAGGAATGTATGTAGCTATTGTGCGATGGAAGGACATTCAAGTGAAAAGTGTTGGATTAGACTGAGAGCGCAAGGTGTGAATGGAAAGTCTGAAGCGGGAAACTGAATGGTAAGAGGGTACCTGCTGAAGTATCCTCTGGGTGCATGAGTGTGAGTAATGTGTTGGTAAGTCTGTCTAGTGTGAAAGTGCTGTCTGGTAGGAAGTATGAGTGTCTGAGTGTGAAGGTGGAGTTGAATGGAATTGAGTGTTTGGCTTTAATAGATTCTGGATGCAAGGCGAGCTTGGTGTATAAAGATGTGTATGACAAGTTTAGCGAGAAAGCCCTCCTGTCTGAGTGCAAGGGTAGTTTGGTAGGTATTGGTAATAGGAGAGTGCCTGTGATTGGAATGATAAGGTCAGCTGTTCGAATGCATGGTATGATGATGAATGAATGTGAATTTTCTGTGATTGATAAGGTGAGTAGTGAGTATGGTGTGATTTTGGGCTATGATTTTATGAAAATGAATCGTATGGTTGTGCATCCTGCGAGTGATCAGATTGAGAGAAAGATTGGTAAAAATGGGGTGTATAAGTTGTATGTAGGGAAAGATGGTAGCGTTTTGAGGAGTGTGTTTACTGGTATTGAGGTGACTGCTATGGAGAATGTAAGGCTTGCGAAGGGTGAAAGGGTGTCTGTTAGAGTGAGTTGTAGTAAGGATGTTAGTTTGAATGTGAGTGAGAACACTGTGATATTGGATGGAACAGATGCGTGTTATAAGGTAAGGCGTGTTGCTTGTGTGTTTGATGGCTTGATGAGAATGAATGATCCTTTTGTATGTGTGCAGGCAGACCCCAGTGTGAAAGGGCAGGTGAGGGGAATCCAAGTCGGAGATGTACTGGGCCACCTCTCCACTGTCAATGAGGTAGGTATGGATGATAGTACGGATATCAGGGTGAATGTTGCGAATGAAAAGACATGTGAATGGATGTATAATGAGGTGAAGGACATGGTGAAATTGGATGGATGTTTGACTGAGTATGAAAGGGAGGATGTGTATCGAATGATATTTGAGCGAAAGGGAGCCCTCAGTAAGGGTGATCTGGATTTCGGGGTTGCAAAGCTCCCGGAATTCAAGATTGTCCTGAAGGAGGACTCCCCAATCTATCAGCGGCCGAGGCATTTCCCACGTCCGGTTGCTGAAGAGATTGAGGAGCAGTGTTTGGAATTGGAGCAATTGGGGGTGATTGAGGAGAGTGAGAGTGCATGGAATAGTCCAATTGTACCTGTACATAAGCCAGATGGAAGATTGCGTCTGTGTGTGGATTATCGAAAGGTGAATGAAAGGACTGTGAAAGAAAGGTTTCCGATGTGTGTGGTATCTGAGTGTGTGTATAGTATGCATGGGATGGAGTGGTTTACGAAGCTGGATCTGGTACGGGGGTATTACCAGATGCCCATTGCTGAGGAGAGCCAGGCGGTAACTGCCTTCTCTTCCTCAAAGAGGCATTACCAGTTCCGGAACCTCAGCTTTGGGTTGGCTAATGCTCCCGGAGCCTTCCAGCGGGCAATGAATGTTGTGTTGAGTAAGTTTGCGAGTAAGAATGTGATTGCGTTTATAGATGATATTTTGATTATGACTGAGACTTTTGAGGAGCATATGAGATTGGTGAATGATGTGTTGAGAACGTTGGAGAGTGTTGGTGTGAAGGTGAAAGTGGCGAAGTGTGAAAGGTTTGTGAAAGAAGTGGAATTCCTTGGGCATATGGTGAGTGAGAATGGATTGCGTAAATCATCGAAGTATGTTGAGAAGGTGCAAATGTTTCCTAAACCGGTGACTGTGAAGCAACTGAAGTCATTTTTGGGTTTGATTGAGTTCCAGTGAAAGTTTATACGTGATTGTTCTGGTGTGAGTAAGCCTCTGACTGAGTGGATGGGCAAGAAAGGTAGTACGGTTGTCAAGTGGAATGATAAGATGAAGGAGGCGTATGAGAGACTGAAGGAGGCAGCGGCTGAAGATGTTGAATTAGCTTACCCAGATTATAGTGTAAATGCTAAAATGCTTGAATTGTATACAGATGCGAGTGGGTATTGTATGGGAGGTTTTCTGATGCAAAAGCAGCGTTTGAATGGAGAGAATGTCAGGCGAATAATTGGGTATGTATCCAAGGCTATGAATGTTGCAGAACGAAAGTATTCGACTGTGGAACGAGAGCTGGCTGCAATAAGATATTGTTTGAAAGTGTTGCATCCATTTTTGTATGGTGTGAGGTTTGTGATAAAAACCGATCATCAACCTCTTGTGTATCTGCAGCGTATGAAGTGGGCTGATAGTAGGATTGCAAGGACTTTGGAAGATTTGAGTGACTTTGACTATGTGATTGAGTATGTGCCTGGTGAACGGAATGGAGTGGCTGATTTGATGTCAAGGTATCCTGGTACGAATGATGAAAATGTGTGTGGAGTGAGTGATCCTGAGTATTTGCCGAAAGGAATTATAAATGGAAAAGAGAGTAAGGGTGGTGGTGATTCCTTGTTTGAGAGTGTATGGAATGGTTTGCAAGATTTGAAGAGTGATGGAGTAGATGTGAGAGTGCCCGATAGTGTAGATGATTTAAGGAAGGAGGTAATGAATGAAGTGTGTAGTAAGCCTGAAAGCATTGGTATGGCAAAGGTGCGGAACTTCATGAAAGAATTGAGAGCGATGTGTATGCAAGGGGTCCCGCCATTTCAGGAAGTGTTGATTGTAGTGAGTCGTTTGTATGGAGTGATTGTTTATGTGCACTTTGGTGGTGAGAGGCCGATTGTGTACAAGGATGAGAAGATGAAGGGTTTGAATCCTACTGTGGTACATCTGCAATGTTTGAGCGGTGTGCACTACAATTGGGTAATTGAAAAGTGTTCATATATAAGAGAGAAGAATGATTGTCTGGATGAAGATGAGTGTGTGTTGAGTGATGATATGGGAGTTAATGACAGTGTGGATATCAGTGCTGATGTTGGTGTGCTTGTTCCTTCTGTGTATTGCGAACATGGTGGACCTGATATGATGGAAGCGAGAGTGAAAGTTGGTGAAAGGTTCTTCTGTGGTTTGATTGATACTGGAGCGCAAGTGTCTTTAGTGAATGAGAATATTCTGAGTAAGTATGAAGAGTTTAGATGTTGCGAGCATAAACCTGTGAAGTTACGGATAAGTGGATTAGGGAATGGCTTGATAGTGGCATGGGAACAGGTTAGTCTGAAAGTGAGTTTGGGTAATGGTGTGAATGTGAAGCATGACTTTGTGATTTTGAAAGGTGAGCAAATGCCTTGTTGTTTCTTGCTTGGTGTAGACTTTATGAGATTGAATGATTTGTCTTTGGATGCTGATAAGGATCGTCTTATGAAAGGTGAATGTAAGGTGATGAGGTTGAATGAGTGTGCGAAGAATGTTGTCAAGTTTTGCGGTATGATTGAGTTGGTCATGGATGATGAGAATGAGATTTTAAGTGATGATGATATTCTAGAGATGCAAGAGATGTGTCCTTTTGTTAGTGAGTTGAAGAAGTGTGTAATGATGCGTGTTGATTTGAATGAATGGCCAGAGTGTTTAAGTGATTTTAAAAGGTATGCTAAGGTTTTTGTTGTTTGTATGGATGTTGTATATTTTGTGAGGCATGTGAAGGGTGGTGATGATATGTATGTACCTGTGATGTCCTTAGTTGGTATGATTGGTCTGGTGAAGGTTGTGCATGATAATTATGGGCATATGGGTAAGTTTAAGCTGTGGGAGTGTATGAAGGAGCATGTGTTCCACCCGTTTCTGAGAACTGTTGTGAATGATGTTGCAACTACGTGTGAAAGGTGTCAGAAGCGAAAGGTGCAAGGTGTGCAAGTGAAACCACCGATGTTGAAAGTTGATGCGAAAGAACCGTTTGAATTGGTAGTGATTGATTGTGTGTCTTTGCCGCGTATGAGTGCTGGGAATGTTGGTATGGTTGTGATGGTTGACCATAAAAGTAAGTTTGTGTATGCAGCGCCTGTGAGAGATAAAAGGAGTGTGACTGTTGCGCGTGTGGTTGAGTAGTTGTTTTTTCCTATGTGTGTATGGAAGCCTAGAAGATGTCTGAGTGATAATGGGCCTGAATTTGTAGGGGAAGTGTTTGAGTAAATGTTGAGAGAGAATGGTGTGGAGCATGTGAGAACAACTCCGTATGTACCGTCTTCAAATGGATTGGCTGAACGGACTATAAGAACCTTGTGTGAGATGTTGAGAATGATGAGTACAACAGTGAATGACTGGGATGTGTGTCTGGGGAGAGTGTTGTGGGCGTATAATTCAACTGTGCATAGTGCAACTGGAATGTCCCCATGTCAGTTTGTGATGAATTTTGAAAGGCGAGTGAAAGATAGGTTTCGTTTGAGTGAAAGTGAGCAGAGTGTATGGCGTGAGGCGCATGAAAGGTTCCGTTCATTTGAATTAGGTACAAAAGTATTGAAGGTGAAAGAAGTGAAGGGTAGGTTGAATGTATCAAAGATGAGTGAGAAGTTTGATGGACCTTATAGAGTTGTGAGGGTTTGGGAAAATGGAGTGACGTATGTTTTGGAGAGTTTGAATGACGGCATGACTGAGAGAGTGCTGGCTCATCAGAGTCAGTTAAGGAGATGGAGAGAACCTCCTGACTACCTGGTGAGCCATCCGGTGTATGGACTGTGTAGAGAGAGAGGTAAAGTGCATGATGATGAGATTGAATGTGATAGTATGGATCTGTCTGGGAAAGAGCTAGTCTTAGTCTCGAGGAGTAGAAAGCGTACAAAGAAGAGTGAAAGGAAGAATGCAAGTACGAATGAAAGTAAGTCTGAGCAGAGTGTTTCTGGTATGGGGGATCTTGAAAGGGAGATTGAGTTTTTGCGTAAACAGGTGAGTGATTTGGCTGGTATAAGTAGACGAGTGAGTGAGCTGCCTGTGCCTGATTTTTCTGGTTTTGGGAACAGTATGAATGATAGTGTGTTTGGGCAGAATGAACCTAGTGTGGCTGATTTTTCGGGTTTTATGAATGGTAATAGTAGGGGTGAGTTTGATGTAGTGAATGATGAAGTGGCTGATTTTTCAGGTTTCTGGTGGGAACCAGTCGAAGGGGTTTCTGGTATGCCTGTTGAGAATACAGGGGATGTGAGTGACCTGTCTGTTTCGCAAGAATGTACCTTGAGTTGGATGAGAGCTGTGAGTGAGGAGCTGATGAATGGGGGTATGAAGAGTGAGGGATCTGAACGGAAGAGTATGAAACAATTCTGTCGTGAGATGGGAGAACTGGTAATGAGGGCTAAGAGTATGGTTGATGAGATGATAAATAGTGACGATGAGACTGACAGGACGACTGACGAACAACCCCGACTAATTGCTACGCATAGCCAGGGACCAGTAGACGAGTGTGAATGGGTGCAGAAGGGTGCGATTGAGCACAAGTGGTACCGTGAAGAGTGATTGAAAGGGTTTAGTGAGTGGCTGGTCGAATGGCTTAAGGAAGGAGGGGTGTGGTGGGGCGAATGTGAGTGTGTGTAAAAGGGCCATTCTCCCACCCCTTTTCTCAGTACCCTCTCCCTCCCTCTGTAAGAATGTGTGTGAATGGGAATGGGTTTGTTTTATTTTTGTTTAATTCATGTATAAAATGATTACCATGTTTTTCTTTCTTTCCAGGCGTTATTCTGGAAAGATAATAGCTAATTTTGAAATATCACTATAATAAGATAGTTCTTTGTTTAAATTAACTTTTATCAAAGTGTCATATTCTGGAAAGAGGTAAGCTAGTCGATGTATTTTCGGGTAATGCCCACTTATTAGTTTCGCCATCCATGTATAAATAAATGGGTCACTGAAGGAGGATATATCTCTTCTTCAGAGAGTGGAAGTGTGGACTGGCAGCAAGAGGGGTTCTATAGAAGAGTGCTCCACCCAGCCCTGAGAGGAGGGCTTTCGTGTCTCTAACCACCTGAACCGCCATACCTGCCTTCGTTGACAATCCTGCCTCCTTCTAGGTAGCCAACTACCACCCACCTCCAGCAAGTCATAGCGCGTGTCCCCTTTTCGTTCGGTTGTGGTTGTGTTTTTTTTTGTTTTGTGTAGAATATACGTAAATTGTTGTATCCGCCCGTTATAAGATTCTCGTTTGGTATCGTTATTTTGATTGGGGAATTTAGCCTCATTTTGAAGTGTGCACACTTCCCTAGTAAATATAAAATTTTGTAAATATAAACTGTAACTATCATTGCATTTTTTTTGCAAGTAAAGGGACTGTATATACAATCCGTTTTATTCTCCCTCGATTTCTCACGTCCGGACAGTGTAGGAAGCGGGTTGGATCGATTATCGATTGGGATTAGAGATCTATTTTCGGCCCGCTACAGTGGGATCAGTATGGATCAAGAAAGTTACATCAAGTCACTAAAACAAGTAGACATAAGTCACAAAAGGACCCAGAAAAAAGATACTGGCCTTAATGAAGAGGAGATTTGCAAGTATAGGTCGATTGTGGGTCAGCTCAATTGGATAGGGACTCAGACCAGGCCAGATATTTCATTTGATGTCTGTTCTTTAAGTACATTGATTAAGAAGTGTACAATCAGTGATATGATGGATGCAAATAAAGTAATTAAGAGAGTAAAGACTGACCAGGTGCGTATATTTATTCCGACTGACTAAAGGATTGGTTTTAAAGTGCTATAGTGATGCTTCATTTGCCAATTTGACAGATTGTGGTTCACAAGCAGGTTTCATAGTTTTTTCTCTTCTCGCAGATAAGATGGATAGGAGGTGTCCCATCATATGGAAATCAAAGAAAATAAAGAGGGTTGTGAAGTCCACACTGGCAGCAGAAACTATGGCTCTGTTGGAAGCAGCTGAGAGTGCATATACATTGGGAAAATGCTGGAGGATATGGGTATTATGGAACTGCTGCCTATAAGATGCTATGTAGATAATAAGTCCCTAGTAGAGGCACTTAGGTCAGTGAAGAAGGTGGATGATGAGTACCTTAGGATAAATATTGCTTGTTTGAAGGATATGATTGAAAGAAAAGATATAGCCACTGTGGAATGGGTCAATACGAAAAACCAACTTGCAAATTGCCTCACCAAAAAGGTGGCATCATCTCAAACACTCATTGAAGCAGTAATTAGGTAAATTGCTACTTAACTTTAAGTAGAGGGCATCGGTGTTTGGTATGTGTATATATATATATATATATATATATATATATATATATATATATGAAATGAAAAATTCACAAAGTATCACGTGAGGGTAGCAAATGAATGCAATGTCCCGCAGGAAAAAAATGAAAAGGTGTTTCTAAGTACTTTCAAACTTTATTAAGTTCCTTATCAAGGATAACTACATGAAATAATATTATATTAAAGGTATATATACGAAAGAAAAGTATGAAAGACCGCCTCACAAACAAGAAATCCCCAATGAGGAAGACGGAATGGGGAAGGTAAAGAAACACATTAAGAATTAAAAGAAGCAGGTAGTAAGGTCAAACTAAGCCGAAGAAAAGGGTAATAGATTCAAAGAAATGGAGATACATTGTATTTCCCCCCCCCTTTTGCTCATTCTGTATTATAATCTCCCTCATTAGGCTATCTCCATTTCTTTGAATCTGTTACCCTTTCTTTCAGCTTAGTTTGACCTTACTACCTGCTTCTTGTAATTCTTAATGTGTTTCTTTACCTCCCCCCTTCCGTCTTCCTCATTGGGGATTTCTTGTTTTTGAGGCGGTCTTTCATACTTTTCGTTCGTATATATACCTCTAATATAATATTATTTCTTGTAGTTATCCTTGATAAGGAACTTAATAAAGTTTGAAAGTACTTGGAAACACCTTTTCATTTTTTTCCTGCGGGACATTGCATTCATATATATATATATATATATAAAAGGAAATACTGTTAGAATTTGGCCACTGCCTGAAGGTAATTGGTGGGCAGACTACCGGTCATCTGGTATTTAAAGCCCCCCCCCCCCATAGTTATCTCATGGTGATAACTATTACTTGGTGTGGGGTCATTTATTAAGATACATCAATATATATATATATATATATATATATATATATATATATATATATATATATATATATATATATATATATATATATATATATATATATATATAGTACAAGAGGAATAAGAATTGGACCCGAATAAGCAAATGAGACAAGAAACCGGTGGTTTTATTGTTTTTTTTTTGGGGGGGGGGGTTGTTTTTGTTTTTTAAAGGCAAGAGAGAGGGACATTAGAAGAATTCAGAATGATGCCAGGGGAAAAAAGTTTTGCTCCTTCTTTGTATGTATATATATATAAATATATATATATATATATATATATATATATATATATATATATATATATATATATATATATATATATATATATATATACTCAAAGGTGCATAAAAATATTAGATTCTATAGGGTCGAAGATTGCAAATAATGTGTAGCGTAATCGACCATGTAAATACAATGGGAAGAATGTTGTGATGTCACGGGTTGCGGGTAGGTTTAGGAAGTTCATGGTAGTAGGTTGTCTGGTCAGATATTTGGAGAGGATAACCGGTGATGCGGATAGAGCTAAATGAACTAAGTAGATTATATATATTGTGGTAGGGTTATTTCTTTGTGCTTCGTATGTGAGTTGTGGGATATTCGTTAAGAATCCTAAAGCTTGAGCAAACTGACTAAAGGAAAGGGAATTATAGTTTCTCCCATTTATTATCATTACAATTTGTGTATAATGTGGGCAGGTAACATAATATTAACAATCGGAAAGTAAATGGACTGGGAGGATGTGATGAATACAAAAGGAAATAGATGAGAGGATGGAAAGAATGTAAAAGTAAGATGCATGGAAATATGATTGAATTATACTAAACTGTTGAGGATGGGGAAGAATATTTGGTGATTCGGTTATGTGAGGAGAGAGGTAGAGTGATTGAATGGGAGAATAATCAATTAATTTTTTAATTAGATTTTTTTCTGGTCTTGTGTGAATCGATGATCTAGGCAAAGAGAGCAAGTTTGGCGAGGGTTGATAATGCAAAAGCTATCTAAAAAATGTTTTCTGAGTTGGATTAAAGCTGAGTGACAAAGTGCTTAATAAGAGTTGGAATATGAATGAAGGCTGTTGTTAGTTTGCTCCCAAGGAGCAGATGACCCCCGCTCCCTCCGACCGCTTGGGATAAAAAGCCTTTGATCCTAGTGTGATTGGCCCCATCAATGTTACCACAATTAAGTGGGCCCGGGCTTTCTGTGAGATTATCCCGAGGGACAAGGTTAGAGTGAGGGAGAGTGGATTGCCTCTCGGGTTTTTTTTTGAAGAGCTCATCTGGCGACTGCCTACTCGGGCATTAGTCGCCGTATTAAAAACTGCCTAGTACTAGGCTACTTTAAAATAAGATTAAAAAAAAACCCACTAAAAATAAAAAAGGTTAAAGGCAACGAGCAGGAACGTGCGTGCGACCTATAAAGAAAACAAAAAACAAAACTAGTTAAATAAAAGGGAGAAGGCCGGCCTCCCCCCAAAAGTCTACTAGTCCACCAATTAATGTGCACGCACTCGTCCCGAGTACAAGGGACAGGCGGGAGCGACCACGCCCATCCTGGTACCGGGATAGGTAAAGTGCGCGAAGATCGCCCAGACTGTGACATTCAACAAGAATGTGACGAACAGTCTGGGCGACAACGGAGTCTTAACAGTAGGGCGCTGGGGAGCGCTCCATCAAATGGCGGTGCGTCCCACGAGTGTGCCCAATTCGGAGACGACAGAAAGCAATCTGAAGCCGTCGAGGCATTGGAGGGGGGGGGTTAGATCCATGGAAACAGTCGCGTAGCGCAATAGCACGCAACTTTAAGTTCCCTTCGACCGTCTCCCATCTTCTTTGCCAAGCAGTCCGAAGAGCTGCCCGTATTCCTGCCATGTAGTCGGTGTGAGGAAGAGCGAAATTCTGGTCCGGTCGCAGAGTCCTCGCGGACTCTTTGGCGCCCTCATTCCCCGCAATTCCTACATGTCCAGGAACCCAAAAGAAGGTAATCTCGACATCCGCCCGGCTCGCCAAAACCGTGAGGTCACGGATATCGCGAACCAGGGGATGCAGAGATTCCAATGCCCCGAGAGCACTCAGGGCGCTTTGTGAGTCGCTATAGATCACAATCCGGTCTCCGAACCGGGCACGTCGTGTAATCTCCCCTACCGAGTGGTGTATTGCCACCAGCTCGGCCGTGAAGACAGACGCAGCGCCTGGCAAAGCCCCGATGACTTCAAACAGAGGGGATACGGCGTGGAAGCTGACCCCTCTTGTCTCTTGGAGCCATCCGTATACACTGGCACGGTTCTAGCGTGACACGAGGTGTGCTCCAAAAAGGTCGAACGCAATACTCCCGGCGCAGTACAAGCTTTGGGAGCAGAGGCGTGGCGACAAATAGCCAAATGTGGTACCCTCCAGGGTGGTGTCCTGGGCAGAACCAAGGGCGCCACCGGCGCGAGAGGTATACCTAGCTCTCGAAGGAGTTTCTTGGCCCTAAACCCAAAATGCTTAGGGTATGACTGGCGTCTCTCGGCGGCATATGCACCGTCGAAATCAGCTGCGGATGCAGTGAGAGCTGTTGGCGACTGAGGGAGGCGCCGGGCTCGCGCGTACAGGCGAGTGATGCACTGCACGCGGCGCAGAGCGAGTGGCATCTCCCCAGCATCGACCAACAGGCTCTCAATGGGGGAAGTGCGGAAGGCACCGGTCGCAAGGCGAAGGCCGGTGTGGTGGATCGAATCCACCTTCCGCAATAAACGCTCGGCTGCGGATGCATAAAACTCGCATCCGTAGTCAAGCTTCGAACGCACAAAGGATCGATAAAAAAGTAGAGCAGTAGCTCTATCAGCGCCCCAAGCGCTGAACGTCACGGAACGGAGAATATCCATGGCGAGGGTACAAGAGACCCTAAGGCTGCGAATATGAGCCTCCCAGGTGAGGCGTCGGTCGAGTACAAGACCAAGGAATAGTAGTCAGGCCCACGGCGATGAGGTTGCCAGAGAAGAACTCAACGGCCTCATCTACCGACCTAAACTCCTCGACTGAGATAGAGAATTCAGTCATTTCCTGAAATGCAGGCCACCGCGCCCGCGCCAAGCACCACCGAGGTGGGCTCTAAGGAGGCAGTTGCCCTGAAAATGATATTTGAATGGGAAAGTGATCACTAACATGGAGGTCATCGACCACCCCCCAATCAAAATCAGGCTGTGCATCCGAAGAGCACAAAGATAGATCAAGGCAAGAAAATGAAGCGGTTCTCGGACAGTAATGCGTAAACTCATCCACGTTTAGGACACCTATCTCAAGCTCTTCGATCAGATCGGCAAGGACTTGTCCCCTGGGATTTATTGAGTAATGTCCCCAGAGAGGATGCCTGCCGTTCAGATCTACAAGCAAGAGAAAGGGCCTCGGCAACCGTGCCACGACGCGGCGGAAGTCCCCCGCGTCGAAGTCAGCTGACGGTGGAATGTACGCAGAAATGATAGTATACCTCCTATCCAGGTGCAGCTGCACAGCCACTGCCTGAAAGGAGGTATCTAAAGATAAAGGAAGAACTGAGACATCATGCCAGGTGTAAGCCGCGCATCCCCCAGCCCGGCCATCCCGCGGTGGTGGGGTCGCAAGACCCTTATACCCCGGAAGGGAGGGCAGGGGGCACGCGCCTAGCATCGTCTCCTGCAAAACGATAGCTAACGGGGAACAGGACGAGACGAGCCTCCACAGCTCCTCCCAGTTGGCCCGGAGTCCAGAGGAATTCAATTGAAGGAATATGCCCTCCAGGCCTAGCTCGGAGGAGACGCGGGGGCCCTCCTCGAACAGAAGAACCTCACGGAAATGGCCGTACGCTTCCCGGGGGCAGAACCCCGGGCGCTGAAGGCGCTGTCGCCTTCGAGGACTTATTGGGGAAGGTTGGGCTCACCATGCGAGTCTTTTCCTCTCTCCGCCTAGAAACCTTAGGCGGGCGTTGCGGCTTCGGAGGCGGGCGTTGCGGCTTCGGAGGTGGGCGTTGCGGCTTCGGAGGCGGGGGGCCCTCTTTTGAGGAACCACCGTCTCCGAGCCACACGCTCCACCACTAGGCGTGAGCGAAGGAGCCGAAGCTCCTTTGTTGCTGTCCTCCTTTCGGGAGACAGCTTTAGGAACCCCGGAAGATGGCCTAGCTATCATCTTCAGGGGTGTTGCCTCCTGTGAGTCTAACGACTCGGTGGAGGCGAGTGGCCGTTTCGCCTTACGGGAAACGGTCACGCTGGGGAAAGAGGGGGAAGCCCTGGTTTTAGCCGGGGCTGGGTGTGAACCCTTTTTGCCGCCAGCTTTACCAGGGAAGCGCCCGGGTTGAGTAGAGCCCGCAGAAGGGCTCCGAATGAGCGCGGAAACAACCGTGCTCGTTGGCCTGGATGGGCCAGGAGCAGAGGGTGTCTTCCTAACTATAGAGGCATATGACGTCCCAGGCAGAGCCGGGCGCGCCAGGACCAAGTCCTTAGCCTCGCGGAATGAGAGTCGATCCTGGGCCTGAACGGCCAGGAATTCTTTCTCAAGGAGATATGCACCACATTGCTTCGAAGAAGCGGGGTGCGGCTCTCCGCAATTGACCACACACGATTTGGATTTATCGTGTGCGGCCTTGGAGCAATTTACACATACTTCGGGTGAACCGGACTTTGCACGTCTACATGAGCGATTCGTATGGCCGAAGCGGTGACAGTAATAGCACCGCCGCAGCAGTGACACGAATGTCTTTACGCGATAGCGGTACCAACCGGCACGCACCGACTCTGGGAGCTTGTCACAGTCGAACGTGACGAAGAGTGTAGGGGTGGGTCTCGAGGCCCCTCCTTGTTTTCTCTAGGGTGATATCTTCGATGGAGTAGTCACGAGTTTCCTCGCATAAACTACTCCTTTCACAAAGTTCATGGAAGAGTGCGGCGTCACATCACCAAGGTGCCATCAAGTGTCCGAAGAGCACTTATCTTGGCCGCCTCGGAGGTATCCGCCGCATTCGCCAAAAGGCTCCCGTCCGAGAAAGGGGTCACCTTCGGCTCTCTACCAATTACCCTAGCTAAAGCTCTCTGATGGATCATGGTGCCCTTGGCCAACATGCTGCCATCAGTGGAACGAATAACTAAGAAGCGTTTGAAGCCAGCGGGCTCGAGAACGCCAGGTACCCTCTGAATGAGGGGCCCCGACGTAATTGAGGCTCTGCTCTGCGCACCTTTGGTCTTATTTTCGGATTCCCCGCCCAGGCGAGCACCAGGGCCGGATGTACCAATCTTGGCTTGGTCGCGTTCAAGGATGTTAGCAGCCTCGTCCGTCCCCGCGGCCCCCGTGGAGGGAGAAGAGCCCCGAGTCTTTTTTTTATTAGTCTTTTTCTTTTTACGAGTAGAGGGCGGGGAATGAACCCGCTTCTCCCCTCCCCCAGCAGGGGATGCCATGCCAGATGGGCGAAGGTCCCAGCAGTCGTGGGGGCACCGACTGGAGGAGGAGATCCCTCCACTCCTTGTGATGTCTTAGCAGTCCGACCCTTCTGGCGAGGGCCCCACACAGGAGCAGAATCGGGCTCGGTGTTTGATGCCGAGCACGAATCTGCTCCCATGGAAGGCCCCACCTTCTGAGGCTGGGTTGCATCAGGAAGCATGTCTATCTCAGGGGGGCCTCCATTTGGCCACCCCCCTCTATGACATCACAGGTTATGTCAGTTTTGTCCATGTTCTTTGGGAAAGCGTAGGGCTTCACCCCCGCTAGATTTAATATTTGGGCCAGCAGGTCTTTAGAGGGAAGCAGCCGATGGGGCCTTTCTTCCCTCTCCCTCATAAGGGGGTTTGCCCTACTGAGCCGCCTCCACTGGGAGCGGCCGGTTATGGGCTGCCTGCTGGCTTTCCTGGCAGTCCCCTGTGAAAGAAAAGGCGGGACTGCAAGATTTGAGATGGAGTCACATGTTGACTCCAAGGAAGGGGGTGAGGAGGAGTTTCCTGCACCGGTAGGCAGTGGAGAGGAGTAAGCCTCCTCTCCGATTAAAGAGTTATGGAGGGTCCCCTGGGAAACCACAGGGAGGCAACCTCCATTTTATCTGTGGAGCTGCCTGAGGGCGGTTCCGTTGTTCTTAAAAGGGAAATGGGGAGAGATTTTGGTTTTTGTAAGTTTTTATTTATGGGCATGGTGACCCTCTTTTTCGTACGGGAAGCAAACGCTCATCACCCCTCGCAGTAGCCCGCTCTGTAAGGGGTGCGTACGGGTCTGGCAGAGCCAGGTGCCGCCATTTAAGGCCACCCCTCCCGTCTGGTGACCTGGCAGCGCTTCAGCATGGCGGTTGAACCTTGGACACGGGGTAAAAAAAAAATAGATAGTGAAGTGAGAAGGAAAGGTGATGTGAGGAAGGTATGGATGGGGATGAAGCAGGTTGTTAAAAACCTACCATCCCAAACCGGAGTTCGGGGGTTAAGGAACATTGTCCCCTCTCCCCTCAGCCCCGATCCGGGATAGTTGGCTGAGAAGAAGGTCAGCATCTACCCTGTGAAATTAGAGGCTGAGCAGAGAAAGTTGTGGGAGAGGTTGTATGAAAAGTGAGGAAACAGGGAAACAAGTGTCTGAAGGAAGGAGAAGAGGCTATGCTGGGGTCGGACGGGGTGCTGAGTCCCGTCAGCAGGGCGGCCAGGATGGCATATCGCCACGCCCCTTACGGGGTACCTCCAGGTGGGGTAGCTGTGCCATATCCACCTGGAAATGACGTGACTACAACTCTTTCTTTTTGCCTCGCCCTACAGGGGTGCACTATAAGCAGTACAGCCTTATGCGCCCGAGACGAAGGGCGGCATAGGGAGGTGTTCAAGGAAGGAGGGGTTATTGGGGCAAAATCCACCTTCCCATTAATCAACACCGAGAACCCTTTAAGTAGCCTGTGGCAAGCTGAGGACGTTAAAGGGCATTGTTTGTAGAGGCTCCAAATCCTCTCTTCTGACAAAGCATGAGGTAGTTGGGTCAGGTCCTTAAAGGGTTGAGGAAGATGAGGACAGGTGGTAGATGAGGATAGGCTGAAAGTAGATGGTAGCAATGGCCGAGGAGGATTGAGGAATCCACACATCCAAAAGTTAAACTATTTTATGGGGCCCAAGTTATCATTTGTGAGCGCTCGGAGGAAAATCTATTTCATGGGGTTAGGGGCCTCTCCCTCCCTTGGGTGAATAATTAGACAGAAGACAGCCCCTGTCCTCTAAATTGACAGAGACACCTCCCCTTTCATCTGGTAGAAATTTGATTGCTTTTTTAAGGTGCTTAATAAGTGAAAGTGGCAATGAAAGGAGGTGTGTGTGAAAAAAGATCAGTCTGGTCAAAAATATTGGTTGTCAAAATTCTTCTTTTTTTTACCAGAAGTAGTTTCTTTTGAATGAGAAATGTATTTGTAAAATTATCTTATGATTGTAAATTTCTGAAGTGAATATAAGAATTAGAACTGCCTTCCTGCATTTGAACCCAAGGATTTTAGTTATTGTGGAACCTACCCAAGGAACCTGACAATCCTGGGTAAAGCGGGCTCAGAAAGCTTTAGAAAGGACAAGGGCCTTACTTACCCTAAGGGAGGGGAGGATTTGTGGAGCTCCGCCAATAGGTGAAGGAGAGACTGTCGCCGGTGGTCGTCCTCTGTTAGCGTTATCAGATTGTCAAAGAGGACATAAAGAGGGCGAGCCATGCTCTCTTCCAGAGTTCTGCAAAAACAAGTGGTAAAATGAATGGAGAGGGTTAAACATTCATCGCCTTCACCCCATTCTTGGATAAAGTAGGATCAGTAATCATCAAATTCACAAAAAGGAACCACCATATCGGCACTCTCAAGCACTCATCCACCAACCGTCTGTTCTTCCACACTATTAGCTGTTCATAACATTGGGGGACTTCCAATTCTTCACACACCAACAAGATGATATAATCCTCTCACAAATCCAGCAGCATTTATTCCTTTACCACCTAAGCACTATAATTACATCCTCATCTTTCTTCCCACCATATATACCTACAAACTTAGCTATGTTCCTCAGTAAAAACGATTCAAGGAAAATCTCCTAAATCTTCAATTTCTACTGTTCACAAATCACTTCCATACACTCTAAAACTCACCATTCAATAACCTCTGATCACCCCTAAGACTTTTTATCACTCATAACTTATCCAAATCTGACTCAAGCATAGCAAAATCCCTCATGATACACCCTAGATACCTAAAGCTTCACACTTGTTCAAGAGCCAATAACAAGGTCTTTAATATCAAACCCACAACTTATCCTTACCCTCAAACATCACCGCCTCTCTCTTTTCTGCATGTACTTTCCCCACCCTGCTAACCCACAACCTGTCAAAGGCTTATATCACTATTTCCAAAACCATGTCACTAAGCCACTAAATACTTGGTCATTAGCATACCAAAATAGCAAGAAGTAATCTCTCATTAATCTTGCAGTAGAACTCTCACACACTTTTTTTACAACACCATCTATAAGGATATTTTAATCCCACAACCTAGCCTCACATTTATCTTAATGCATGCCTTATTATCAAAATAACTTTTGAACTATCCAGCATGTACCATCCACTCTATACATTCTCAGAAGCTACATTTCTTCTCAACATAATCATCACACACATTCTCTGACTCAACAACCCAGCACACTCTTTACACATGTCCCAGTCAGCTGTCCCAATACCAAGCAACACTTGACCCACCACACATACTTCACTAAAAAGAGCAAACCTAGCAAACATCCATCTCACTCAATAAGACAGAATTTATTCATACATCCCACACTAAATCACTTTTATTTCTTGCATTTGCCTTGTACAGCAGTACAATTACAATATTCTTCCACTCATTGGATACCATTCCACTTGCAAAGGCCTGACAACACAATCACCAGAACAACTCCACAACCACTGTATCAATCACCCAGTCCTGCTGCCATCCCATTATTTTGACACTCAACACCACCACTTAAGACGGAATCCAATTTGCATCCTCAAATCCAGCCATATTCACACCCACTTCCTCCAGAGGTCAAAGTACTCTCTTGAATATATTAAATGAACTTGAGTCAAGGATGGGACTAGCTGACCCCAACTTTGTGTAAAGAGCCCACCTTGACCTTTTGGCATTGACATACTAAAGCCCAGTCTTCAGGCATAATAAAAATTAATAAATTTGGGAAGGGTTTAACCATCATACTACCACTAATAAAACAAAAATAGACAGGAATATTGATGTAATATTAACTAGTAATATCATAAGCATCATATTAAAAGACTGGGTTTTAGCAGGAAATTAATAGACTCAACAAATCTCCAAAATACAACTACTAGAAACTTAGACCAACACAAATGCCAGTTTACCATACATAACCAGGAGCAAAATCCAACACCTTATGGACAAAGGCTATAAAAACTATACCATCCTCACTGTAAAGCAGTGCAGGGACAAACTAAAATAGATGAGACTCTGTAATCCTATCTAAGGGAAAAGGTTTTATAAACAAGAAAGAAACAATCTGGCAACTAAATCCCCACCCTTGTTTTTCTCTTTCAAGTGATCATCTACAGGATCACTGAGGGTAACAATTGGCTCTGTAGCAAACCTATACTCACTCTGGATTGACTTTCGGGGGGAGGAGGGAATCTTCGCAATCCAAGTCTCCAGCGAGTAAATATGAAAGACAGGCGGCTAAGTGCTGAGCTTCATCTGTATCCAAATCTTCACTGAAGATAAGGTCACAGATTTTTTGCAAAGTATTACACCTGTCAAAGATAAATGCAAGGATGGAATATCAGGTTAAGGAGGCTAACAGACCAAGTAGCCATGAACCAATAGGGTATAAAAAATATTCCAGAACTCAGACGTTAAATCCAATAAAGGCCAATTCACTTAAATGAAAAAAATTCAGTGATAAATATTGAAAATAGTAGAAATTAATGAAAACTAGCATTGGGTAAATGAAGTGAGCTAAGCTCATTCAGCAAACCTCTTCAACCCCAAATAAAGTGTAGTGCACATTCAAAAGCTGCAGAAACAATTTGCACAAAGAGTACAGACAGTAAGGAGTAGGAATTTGAACCCACTTGCAGGGTTTAGGCACACTAAAAATTCAAAGTGCAAAATGGACTTCCATATAAAGATCAATTGGTCATAACCTCATGGTTATACAACTCACTGCAGTAATGCAGTATATTAAAATAAATATGTTGCATGAAACCCATCTGATAGAATAGGTGCGATGCAAGTTCTATGGTAGCAATAGTTCAGTTCATTTTAAAATATTCTCAGCCTCTTCAAAAATGAAAAGGAGAAAAATAGCACAGACCAAAAGTCTTCAATCACAAAATTAAGTAATAAATAAACTTTGCTGTGTGGACGATTCAAGAGCAATGGCAGCATCTGGGAGGTTCTATGACTTGAAAGGGAATGTTACTAGGAAAAACAATCTTTCTGACTATC
This sequence comes from Ceratothoa steindachneri, assembly GCA_963969495.1. Lineage (NCBI taxonomy): Eukaryota > Metazoa > Arthropoda > Malacostraca > Isopoda > Cymothoidae > Ceratothoa > Ceratothoa steindachneri. The sequence continues at coordinate 118,444,351 of OZ018317.1, forward strand.
ATGAGTTACATAAGAATTAAAAAACTAATTACCATTAAACAGAGAAGTTACTGCCAATTTAAAAAACACACTAAAATGCAAGTTCTTGAGCTACCAATTATTAGGTTGAGGAATAAGTTCTTGCGGTTTTTTTAATGTTGTGTTGATTTAAATTTTGTTGACATGATTTGTGCACATATTAAGAAACAATAATAAATAATGAGAGCAAAATTTGCAAAGGTTAGGCTATGTCTCTTAACAGCATAGACTATTAGGCTTTTGCTTAGGCTACGTCTTGAAGTTGAGTAATAAGTCATTGCGGTTTATTTAAAAGTTGTGTTAATTTAATTTTTGTTCTGTACCCTCAAAATGGAATGTCAAGTCGAAAGAAAGGCGCATTTTCGACACTTGTTCTTATTCATTTTCAATCGAGATGGGAACAATGCAAATGTAGCCAAAGCTCGTCGCGATATTTGTGCTGTGTACGGAGAAAATGTTTTATCAGAAAGGACAGCTCAATGGTAGTTTTCACATTTCAAAAACGGTCCTTTCAATCTTAATGACGAAGAACGTTCTGGTCGCCCCATTAAGTTGGATGAAGATCGATTGAATGACCTTCATGAAAATCCTCATCAATCGACTAGAAAATTGGCTGTACAATTGGCGCGTGATCAGAAAATTGTAGTGAATCACCTTCATTCAATCGAGGAAAGTTAAAAAAACTCGGTGCATGGGTTCCGCACACTTTGAGCGAAAGCAACAAACTTCAATGCTCCACGATTGCTGCAGGTTTGCTTGCTCATCACAAGGCTACTCATGGATATAAGGAAAGATTTCTTCACCGCATCATCACTGGCGACGAAAAGTGGTGTGTTTAGGTCAACATGAACCATCAAAAACAATGACTTAGCCCTAATAAAAAACACTCCCGCGATTAAAGCAAGGACATCATCCACGAAAGACGATGTTGTGTGTGTGATGGGATTGTGAAGGCATCATTCTTTATGAGCTCCTTGCAAACAACGAGATTGTCAATGCAGAACTCTACATTCAACAAATGTATTGACTCGCCGAAGCTATTCGTGAAAAGCAACCTCATCGACGTTATGGAGTCCTTCTGCAACACGGCAATGCTCATCCTCACATTGCCAATATGACAAAAGACGCCATCCAAGCGCTTAATCGGGAAATCCTGCTGCCTCCTCCATATTCGCCAGACTCGGGTTCATCAGATTTCCATCTGTTCCGATCGCTCTCCAACAATTTGCGCGGCGTTTCGTTCAATACTGATGTGGAATTAAGAACCTGGTTAGACGAAGTCAAAATGCAGAGATTTTTATTGCAGAGGCATCGAAAAACTAGTTGAACGTTGAGAAGTCGTAAATAACAATGGAGAATACATTATTGATTAAATTGCATATTGCTATCAATTAAAAATGAAGTTTTTCTAAAATTGTTAATGGTAATGAATACATGATAAAACCGCAAGAACTTATTCCTCAACCCAATACTAGTACACATCTACTGATTAGGTTCATCCAAGATAAAAAAATTCATATGCAATATAATGGGAATATATTATCAAGGAACTAACTACCTTAATCACAGTTTAACTTTCTATGTGAAAAATGCAGTTAATAAAAATACAAGTAATTGATCAAATAGCAATTATTAACATAATACATGTACCCCAAAAAAACACTGGCTTACTATCCTATTACAAATGGACAGGTTCTTTGAACACCAGTGCAAAAATATATGTATAGTGCAGTTTAAAAAAAATGCGAACACATGAAAGCCAGGATGTAAATGAAGTAAAATGCTTTCAACATGTTACTTTCACGAATGGAATGACAGAATCATGTTGAATACAGGAGCTCCCATTCTCATTCCATGGTGCCACCTCTAAATATATAAATTATTCTGGTTGTCTTGTAAATATTTCCAGTGGTGTGCAAATGTTACTAAAAAAAAATAAAATAAAATCACATCCCCCAATGAAAATAGTAATGGAAACAACATTAAAAGCTGGATAGCCAGCACATGAACCAACAAACCACCGTCTGGGTAAAGAGATCGAGCTCTTGCTTCCACCGACGCACTCCGAAACACACACAGGGTTTGAGAAAAACGGACATGATCACCAACCCACGCTGAAACACGCTCAACACTCACATGAAGGCTGCTGCTGACAGACGACACCTACCTTGATTGCACGTCTTTCTCTAACAAGAAATCTTCTAGGTGGTTCTTTGTATCTTTTTCAAGGTACTCCAAATGACTCTGAAACTCGGTCCGTTCCTCCGAGGTCAGCGCCTCGTACGTAGTTCGTAACGCGTTTTTAAACTCGTTTTCGCCCACACAATTTGATGTTGGGGTTATCTGGCCCCCAGGAGGTACCCCAGGTGAGGCGTCCAATAATGCCGAAGCGGCCGAAATCGCGTGATTGGCTTTGGGGGCGATACCTCCCGGGAGGGAGGATACCCCACTAGAGGAGTTATTCATCAGAGCACACCCGTTGTTATTCCCGCCGGGGATGGGGCCTGGGGACCCAGCTGACGAGACTGGCACGGGGAACGCCGCTTCCTCCACCTTCACCTTGGTTGAGAGAACGGGCCCCTGGGGAGGCGAGGGCGTGGACAACGCGGGCTTGGTCGTGATGTTAATCTGTAACTTTCCCTCTTCGATGTCGTCCTCGTCGCTGAAGGCGGCATCGTCCTCGCCGCTCAAGTGGTTTGTGTGGTTGGAGTCCGTGTCAGTGGGGACTCCGCCTGTGACCCCTGAACCCCCTAGGGATCCACCAAGGGCAACCGACGTTCCAAAGTCGAGCCCAGTTTCTGCCAAGAGATCCATCTTGGTGACGGCAGGGCCGCTGGACACGCTCAATGGGTAGTCTTCGTGCTTGAGCTCGGCACAGAATTCTGGGAAAGTCTCCCGGACGAGGCGCCGGACCTCAACGTCCATCCGAATATTGTCGAAGAGCGGGTCCAGCGAGGGCACGACCCGCTTCTCCAGGATCTGCGTCAGGGAGTTAAACACACCCGCTTTCACCTTCTCCGTCAGGATGGGATGAAAGTGTGGGATTATCTGCAACACAAATTCCATTTGGACACAGCACGATGCAAAACAGAGTAGTGGTAGAACCACAAAACCACCCTTACCCAGCCCTATACACCTACAACTGACTTGGAATCGAGTGCGAGCAGTTTTGCCACGTCAGAGGTTCATCCAGGCGAACTATTGTGCTCCAAGCGTGCCTATCATACACGATTCAGGTGACATACTCTCTCACACACATTCCAGTACATCGATTTCTTTCTTCAGGCATTCCCAAGCACTTGAATATATCTAGTTTGACTACACATTCTTTGCTCTTTTTAAAATAAAATTAACAAACGTTTATACACTAGCAGGCATTTTCACAAAATCTCTAAACCTGTAAAAGTTGGGGAGTTGAAAAGCATGAATTTTAAGAAACTAGTCACAGTTTGCATTTAGGGGTACAATAGTCAGATGAATCTTTTCGAGCAAACTGGCTTCCTAAATACACAATATTCACTTACCCTACAAAGAAAATCTAGAAGGGAGGTGGTGAGCACCGGGTGTGGCCTCAGGGAGTGATACATCACAAGAATTCCAGGTTCTGTCCAAAATGAGTGTATTAGCCCACAAGATTAAAAAATTTCCCTCATAAAAGAAAACATTTTTCTTAACCCTTCATTTACCATAGGGAAGGTAAAGGGATGATATATTGATTCAAGATTATATAAGGTTTAAAATCAGGGAATTTAAATGAAAGGGAATTATAATGAACACTATTTGGGCCATTTATTATAACAATTGGCTTTAAAACAATTCTTAGCTTGTCTGCCTTAACTCCATTTTGCATTTCCATGGTGCACTTGTTTGCAAAATCAATCTCTTGCCATTATACGAATTCAAGCTACACTGGTGCTTGGACCAAGACAATGGACTATTCCAAATAAATCTCATTACAAGGCAAAGTATTTCCCTAATTTACGTCTTGTATCAGAGTTCCAAGACCTTTTTAAGACATGCTTCTCGTCTGTGTCAGACCAATATGTTACCTATATTCATAATATTGTCGGTGTCGGTATTGTAGAAGAGCCAATCGTAGAAAAGGGATAGCTTGGAGTTAGCAGTGGCGATGGATGACGTTGATGATGACAGGAGCCAGCCGATCACCGCCCACCGGGGAATGATGTCTGAGCAGAGGACCTCGTTCGACGGGTGGATACACCCGATGATGAACCGGATAAGGTCACATCGGAGTGTCTGCGATTCCGACGTGTTCAAGTACTAACAAAATTATCATTTGAGATTAAATTAGTAAGGGACTTAATTTTTATAGTTAGAAGAACAATAGTTAAACCCAAAGGGGCATCACTGTCAGGCAGTTTTCTTGAACAGTTTGTAGGAAAGTGGTGGAGTTAAGGGAGTAACTATTTTTGTAAGGTTCATAACCCCTCAGCAAGCTATAAATGGTGGCACATAACGCTCTCTCAAACCTAGTTCTATTTTCTGCAGTGATGATAACTCCTCTTGCGGAGAAAGAGGGACCTAGCAGCACTCAACGAGAGCACAGCAGGAGGAGGTGGGGGGGCAGCGGATAAAATCCTCAAAATTAAGAGGCAACATCAGCATCGTGATCGCTGATTGGGTAACCGCAGTGGACATAGGGTGAGGAAAAAAGCCATGACAATAGACAATCTTAAGATGTGGCTTGCTAGGGGTGGGAGTAACTAAAGGTAAGTGCAGAAAAGAGTAAGACGATAGTGTTTAGATGGAGTGTGATATTTTAAGTATTGTGAATGATAGGATGGGTGTAGGTAGGCTTTATGAGCAGAGTTGAGGAGGCAAGATCCCTCTCTCCCAAGTCTCCAGTTCTTGATCAAGAGAGGAGAGATAACCTTGAAAAGAGACACGGCGCAAGAGTGTTAGGAGGATGATAAGAGTTTGAGCGTGGAATGAGCTAGGAAGCTGCATGAGTGTGTGTTGATACCAATATTGCAGTATGAATGAGACTGAAGACAGTATGGAAGAAGGAAACGACTCAAATGAGAGTGGAGCAGAGGGCAATTTGAAAGGGATGCTTAGTGTGAGGGATGATAAATAGAGATGTTTATGGTGTGAAGTAGATTGTGACTGAGTGTGTTCTGAGGTGTGGTACGGGCATGTAGGAAGAATGGATGGAAAGACTAGTGAAGAGAATATACAATAGTGAGGTGCCAGAGTGTGTGAAGTGTTGGAAGGTCACATACAAGTTGTGTTATGTGACTGTTTGTGAGAGAGGGATGAATGGAGAGCAAGCAGATAGTGTACATGAAGGGGAAGGGAAGGTGAGGTTGTGTACTAGAGGCCTATTTCCATGGGTGAACCCTGATTGAACACAATGCATAGATCCCCGTCGCTATAAAGGGACACACTTTAGGGTGGATAAGATGAAGGAGTGGCTTCTTGATAAAGGGTGGGAGAGGGGGTAGGGTTTTGTACCGTTGATTCACAGGGGCACCACTTTGTGGGAAAGTTGTTTGCAATAAAGGATGAGGATGCGACTCGACAATCTAATTCAAGGTCATTTACCAGATTCATGGGATTATTAACAAAGATAGTTCCCAAGCGAGCATCTTAGCCCATTGAACCCAGATCACGTTTAGTAAAATGAATAAAGGCAAGAGCGCAATAGACAACCCTTGAATGAAACCAAGGTAGCCATAGACAACCCTTTAATGAATCCAAGGTGGCCGCCATAGACGTTTCTATGAAGCCAAAGTCGACATAGACAACCCTTTAATGAAGCCAATTCGGCATAGACAACCCTTCAATGAAAAAGGTCACCATAGACAACAATTCAATGAAGCCAAGGTCGCCGTAGACAACCCTTCAAAGAAGCCAAGGTTGCTATAGACAACCCTTCAATGAAGAAAGTCGCCAAAGAACCTTTCACTGAAGCCAAGCTCACTATATACAACCCTTCAATGAAGCCAAGGTAACCATATACAACCCTTCAATGAAGCCAAGGTAGCCATAGACAACCCTTCAATGAAGAAGGTCGCCATAGTCAACCTTCAATGAAGCCAAGGTAGCCATAGACAACCCTTCAATGAAGAAGGTCGCCATAGTCAACCTTCAATGAAGCCAAGGTCGCCATCGACAACCCTTAAATAAAGAAGTTCGCAATAGAAAACCCTTCAATGAAGAAGGTCGCCATAGTCAACCTTCAATGAAGCCAAGGTAGCCTTAGACAACCCTTCAATGAAGAAGGTCGCCATAGACAACCCTTCAATGAAGCCACAGTAGCCATAGACAACCCTTCAATGAAGCCACGGTAGCCATAGACAACCCTTCAATAAAGAAGGTCGCAATAGACAACCCTTCAATGAAGCCAAGGTGGCCATAGACAACCCTTCAATGAAGAAGGTCTTTATAGTCAACCTTCAATGAAGCCAAGGTCACCATAGACAACCCTTCAATGAAGCCAAGGTCGTCATAGACAACCCTTCAATGAAGCCAAGGTCACCATAGACAACCCTTTAATCAAGCCAAGGTCGACATGGACAACCCTTCAATGAAGCCAAAGTCGCCAGAGAGAACCATCAAACCAATTGGCGAGATCTGGAATAGAGATGAAAAAGGTCCAGGAACAACAAGAAGTCGCAAGTAAAAGAACACTGCCTTGGCATGGGCAAACAAGGAAAAGGGTAGGGGAGGTCCTTTTTTTAACTCTGATTAAAAGGTTGCTACAGCTTAACAACCATACCAAGGTCAACCCAAATTGACTACCATTCAGCGACCAATCAAACTAAATGCAGCATAATTCCACTTGTGAAGGTCAGGTCATCATGCATCAATACTAAAATAACGTGCCCCCCCTTTTATGCCCTATTGAGCATAGACTAAACCCCAAATTGCATCATATACTCCTCCTGTTACATGCAAGATGCACCACCAGGGCTCAATACTTGGGTTATATACTGGCCACATATTCACTCCCAATAACCTTACCAATTTCTCTACAAACCACCTCACAAACTTTCTGTTGATGCCCTCATTGGATTTCGTTTAATAGTCGTTTGCAAGGAAGAGTAGTGTTAAAAAATCCTGGCAGCTCACAGTTACAGCCCTAAAACAACTCACCTGCCGCTGAAACCACTCCTGATAGCGCTTCTGATTGCCGAACTTGACATCTGTACACAAGAACACCATCTTCTTTTCCATCTCGGGCGTCAGACGCACCACAAAGTAGCGCCGCGAAGTCCGCATCTGGAGCAGCTGAAGAATACCTACGAAGGACCAGAGAGGTTACAATTCAGCTATCTTTGGTGAGAGGTGTGAACGTTTTATTAGGGTGTGGTTTAGTGATGGTGCAGGCAGGAGCTGCTGGGGTTGTTTTTGTCTCTCTATATGGTGGAGGTTTCGTTGTTAGGTGGTAGTTGGGGTGGGATGATAAGTGCTCTGCTGAAGTCATGGGCTCCAATCATATTCAAGTGAATGTTGAGTGTGAGTATTTTTGTTTCGGCATGTAGGTGTGGTTCGAGGGAATCCTGTGATGACTTAGTGGATGGTTTTGAGTGGGATTAGGTGAGGGCTGGGTGCCATGATGGCGCTGCGTAGTTGAGGGTACTTTTATTTATGGCCTCGTTTGTCATGGTGGTTACATGCTTTTGAATGTCAGGTGGGTGTAGTACAATTCTCGGGAGTGTGAAGGTTTTGTTAGGGAAAGGTGTTTTCTGTTTAGTCTGATTTGGGGCTGTGTTGGATTCATGGGGGGAATCTGGTGTGAAGAGTGATGGTTGATTTAGGGGCTAAGGTTGTCATGCAGTTTTGTGACTGGTCTAGTGAATTTATGTATTGTTAGGAGTGCTCAGCTTGCTGTATGAACAGAGTTTGTTGAGGTGTCATCCATGTAGGTAATGTTTTTGATGAGATGGGATTGTTTGAATAAGTTGAAAAGGTGGATAGGAGCATGGCTCCATGGGGATGCAATCGTGAAACAGCCAGGTATGTGATTTGTGTGTTACTTGGCCTTGTCTGCCAAACATGAAGTTTGTTAGCCATTTTTTTATTGTTAGTGAGAGGGTTTAGGATTTTTTGTGTGAAGATTGAGCATGAAGGGGAAGGGGGCTTGTTGAAGCCATAGTGTATGTGAAGTCTGTGAAGAGGGTCATGGTTGAGCTGTCTTTTCAGAAACTGGATTGTGTTTGAGATGGGCAGATATTTGTATAGCGAGAAGAGAAATGAGTATAAAAGCTAAAAGTAAAAAAATAAATGAATTTAAGATAATGAAAAGGGTTACATAGAATTATATCAACCTTATAATAAAAAAAAGGGAAGGGGTTTAACTGCAAATCTGCCTTTTATTTTTCAGAGGGAGCCTAAAGTTCAACATGGGAACTGATCAATAAGCATATGAAAGATATGGCACCCAAAGTGACTGTATATTCACTGTAATCAGAAGCATGGCACTCAGGTGAGGGGCATACATAAACAAGCGCATCCTCTTCACCTTAACATCCAGAGGCTGGAGCAGTCTTCTGCATCTACATGAAACAGTAATCAAAAAAGAGAAGAAAAGCATACACAAAAGTATCATTAGAAAGAAATTCTCACCGGAGAAATTGGGTGCCAAAGTGGTGGGGTTGTGTAAAAGATCCTTCCAAAATGCCTCAATTTCTGGGATTCGAGCGATGTTTTGCAGAAGACGCACCAAGTCACGGCCAATCTTCATGCAATCCTGCAATGAATAGCAAGATGAAAGACTCTAAAGAAAGACACAATTCTCTCAATTGCTCTAAAAAAAAATATATATTGGGGCCCCACATAAATTTACTAAGACAGTAAGTAGTGTCAGAATAATTTGTGCTCCCCAATCAATCTAGGGGTGGGGGGGGCATTAAACCAACCAAAGAAAACACTTACCTGAAAACGTTCTCGCAGAAGGCCGATTACAAAATTTACTTCCTTCTGTCTAAGGTTGGCAAGTGTAGGGCCATGATGGTCCTCCAATATGCGTAAATAAGTGTAGGCCACAGACGCAACTATCACAGAAAACTTATCAAGCCACGCCCTAAAAGTAAAAAAAAAGAAGAGGTTTTTTCCAATTGAGATAAGCAAACAGCTAAACAACAAAGTCACTCACCCTCAAATGAATGGAAATAAGTACATAAACAACAGAAAGACAAGGAAAAGTGAAAAAGGTTGTAGATGACAAAAACTGCAAAAAGCCATTCCAGAAACTCCCAACTGACTATGATTCTCCCAGAGATCCAACATGTAGATTGAGTTGTGAAAATGAGCTGTATCAACCTACAAATTTGAGGAAGAGGATGATAGATTTCAATAACTTTGGCAACAAATTCATATAAAAAAATGCAAAAATTATATAGTAGTAAAGAGCCAAATGAGAAAATATTATGGACTATAGGGCAAATATAGGGATCAGAAAAAAAAGAGAAAGATATCCCTTTTTGTGTTACCTTGCAAGAAAAGATAATTTGTTAAGAACTATATGTAGTCACCCCAATAAAGCTACCAAAAGTGAGTAAATATTTCAAATATCTTATGAGAGAGTAGTTAACCTTGATACTTCTTTACCTACCTATGGTCTCGTAATATATCCACAAGTGATTCTGCCAACCAAACATTTTTGGCAGAAATATCTCCACCAGCAATCTGCCTCAGAAGATTCCAAACAATTCCTTCTACATTGTTCACTCCTGTTTTCACCATTTCTTTCACCAGCCAAAGCAGCTGTATTCGGGCTAGATCCAAGAGTCTATTATATCTCTCCCCAACTACCTGGATTAAGGTATCAGTGACACCTTTCAGAGAGTCACGGGACAGAAGTGTGAGATCTTGATAAAGCTGCAAGTTAAATTGATTATAGATTAACATTTCAACAAATATAAAATTATATACCATTTATTATAAAAATAGAGTAAAAGGTATGGTTCAAAAATTACATATAATCAGTAGGGATTTTTTTTTTTAAGGGGCTATCTGGCGACTGCCCACTTGGGCATAAGTCGCCGCAATCAAACAGCCTAGCTCTAGGCTACTTTAAAATAAAAATTTGAAAACAAAACAACAATAAAAAGGGAAGATGACAACAATCTGGAAGCAAGCTCCGGCATTGGGGGGAGGTCCCCCTCCCCCCGGTGCAGGAGCCTGCGACCTACAAAGAAAACAACAAAACCTAATTAAATAAAAGGGAGAAGGCCGACCTCCCCCCAAAAGTCTATCAGTCCACCAGTCAAGGTGCACGCACTCGTCCTGAGTAATCAGTAGGGAAAGATAAAAAAAATGAATAGAAAGGACAGATGTAGAAAAGTTCAAACACAACAGTCATCAATCCTAAGAGCACAACCATTGACCTAAACATAAGTTGGAACTCTTTTGCAGGATATTGTACACCAAAGCTGAGGGAAGAACTGTAAGACAAACCTTTCAAATATCATACTGTGAGTAAAGTGAAAGAATCTTGCCTTAAAACCAAGGCCTGCGAAAACAAGAGCAAAACTTGCAACAAAACAAGTAAAAAAATAGGTGAAGAAGGTCAAAAGTATGAAGATGGTGAGCATAATTTGAGGAACTTTGTATAGTGTGGGTATGGAAGATGAAATGAATGTGATTGGCTTCAAGGGTGCACAGTGGATACTATACAAGGGTAATGGAAGAGATATGTTTGAAAGAGGATGTCTCTGTTGTGAAAGGCCTTAAAAAAATTGAAAGCCAGAAATGATAGTGATGCTAAAAGGTGCTAGTGATTGTGTGGTAATACATTTGAAAGTGGAAGAGTACCCAAGGAGTGGAAGAAAGCTGCGATATTACCTTAAACTATTAATGCTGGAAGTAAGGCATGCATTTTGGTGAAAGATGGCCTGAGTAAGTTGTCTGATATAAATGGGTTAGAGGCAAGATTGTGTGATGTTACCATGACTGTTTATTATCTCTATGGATGGGGTCATGATTGAGACCCTATACCCAGAGATGAATCCTGACTGGATAAGATGCTATACACCATGGTACCCTATTGCTAAAGACAGAAATACTGGGTGGGTGGCTTTGTTCTTAATGGTACATAAAGTGGTGTTTTTTTTGTTTTTTTTGTAGAATTGGGGCAACTTGGTCCCACTGTTTAGGTCAGCAGTTGATGAAAGATTGAGAGCCCTTCCTATACATTTAATCCAATCATAAATCCCTTGTCAATGGACAAAAACATTGTTACTTCCCTGATCAATTTAATGCAACTTTAGTGGTTTCTTACCCTGGGGGCGCTCTGTTGGTCAGACAATATGCCAATGAGTAAACCGAGACATATATCATCATGAACTTTTCGATCATCAAAATGTTTGTTCAAGACATCGTGCGCTTCCTTCTCTGATAAATTCTTGGTTAAGCTGATCACAGTATTATATGCTTTGTCATACTTCTGAAAAGAGAAGAAAAGCATTTGGTAAATTGGAAATTTAATGGAATCAAGATTATAAAAAAGAACACTATTAGAATTAAAAAAAGGGGTTTTTAAAATATGAGATGTGAACAAACTTTAAAAAGAACCCGAGATTAGCATGTGAGAGGTGACTCAGGCTGCTTAAGCTCATGGAACAAAGACAGACTCCATACATAGCCTAGTCCCCCCCCCCCTTCACTACCTTCTTGAACTGTGTGTAAAGCCAACACCCATTGTATCCTTGCAGATAACAAAAATAAAAAACAAGCCACAATGTTCAAGTTACTTGCATCTCTCTGCCTCTCTAATTCCTCAGTCTCTTCCCCATCTCGCCTTGCTGAATTTTCTGCCTTCTCTGAGAATATAGCCCATATGAGTTTTGGGATACCTTTTGCCTATAATTTTTCACCACTAGGTAACTCCCCCTGCCCCACTTAAACTTCTCTCACCTCTGTAGCCCCTGAGGTTTTAACAACCCCCTCCCTCCTACTATTTAAAAAAAAGAGCCATTTTCCACTCAACCTTTCCCTATAAGTCTCTACTGTCAATTCTTTCTCATTCTTCCCCTTGACCTCATTGATGTTTTTAACTCTCACCGGGAGTGGTACAATCTGATTTAAACATGCTGCTGTTCACCCTATCCTAAAGAAACATAACCAAAAGAAAAATGCCCCAGCAAGCTACTACCAGCTATAAGTGGGTTCTTGTAAAAATGATTGTTAAAATGTTATTTTACTTGAAAGCAAGATCTCAATGATATTGAAAATTTGCCAGCTGAAAGATGAGATTGAGCTTGGCTATAGTAATTGGGAAATCGAGTAGGCCCAAAAGGGAACTTGGAACAAGCTTTGCCTTGAAGTCCAACCAAATCCAAATGCCCATCTGGCGACTGCCTGCTTGGGCATAAGTCACCGTACACCACCAGAGATACTGCAGCCCCCTCCCTGCTTTCCTCACACAATATCGCTCGGTTGGAGCATGTAACTACACCAATGAAAGAATGTATGGATGATAAGTGAAAGAAGGAAATAGACATTGAGCCTATTTTAGTTTGCAAAAATAAATTATTGAAAGGTTAGGGAATTATACACTTTGTATAATTCCTTGGGAAATTCTATCACTGACTGGATCTGACCATAACTGATGGACATGTGAAGTAAATGTTATGGTGTTGTCTGGGAGCTGAGAAGTTAGAGCAATCTGCTATGAGATGCGTGACTGTGTGGGGACTAGCTTGGCAGAGCGGACAGAGATCTGTATGGGTGTTGTCTATGCTGTGTTTGTAGGTGTTTAGTGACTGGTCTTGTCCACAGCGAAATTGTATAAGATGTACTCTCTCCCACCTTGAGATTTGCATTTCTGTGCTGCTTATATCAGGAGGGTGGGGGGTATTGAGTATTTTGTTATGAGGGAGATTGTTTGGTGCTTGCCTAGTGTTGTGTGCAAAGATGTTTTTTTATAGTGTTACATTCACTGGGTGTGGTATGGTATTTAGGATACTCGTATAATATCTGTGTAGTGTGTTTACTATTTATCTGTTGTGTGGGAGCGGTGTGTGTGTGTGTCTGTAGGGCCATTCTCCCAATCCCCTTTACATATATCTTTCCCCACCCCTGTGTGAGTGTGCGGGTAGACAATTTTGTTATTTGCCTTCCGATTTTTCATAATATTAATACAAATAATGTTAACCGATTGTATTCTCTTTTCAGAGATATATTTTGTTTAAATCTTTTATAACCTTCGAAGCTTGGATAGACTGCGAGAGGGGTTCTCTAGGTGAGTGCTATGCCCAGCCCTGAGAGAGAGCTTTCTTACCTCACTTGCCACCTGCATTGGCTGATGAGCGTGCCCCCCTTTTATTGGCCTACTACCACCCCCCACAGTGCACAAGTGATAATCACGTACCCCTTTTCATTTTGTTGTGTAAATTTGTTCTCTTTGCCCGTTACAATTTTTTTTTGTATCTTGTTTGTATTGGGGAATTTGGCCTCATTTTGAAGTGTGCACACTTTTCTTTTGAAATTTAAATCAGAATAGGTTAATTGTTTGGGTGCGCACCTGTATTATTTCCTTGTAAATTTGAAATTGTAATTATATTTGTAGATTTTTTTTCTTGTAATAGTGACAGGGGCTGTTTGCGTTGGTTATGAAAGATGCTAGGAACTGTGTGCCTCTCATGTCCAGATGTTTTATAGTAAGTACCTTGGTTTTAGCATGTAGGTGTTCTATGGGTGTTGTTTGTGTGCTACCAAGTATGATTCTAAGTGCAGCGTTTTATGTGATTTGTAACGTGTTTAGCTGTGTGTTGGATATGACAGGGGCCCAGGCAGGACTGGCATATTGTATTATGGACTGGGTGTGTTGCTTGTATACTAGAGCGGCCGTATCCCTTCAATTACTCTTAGACAGGGATACTGAAACCAACTTGCTCCATCTGCAATTTGCACATCACAGCTAGATGTGACAGTGGTGGATCAGTTCACTGCAACTCATGTAGTGAATGGGTATACCTGTGCACCATCTCAAAACACTTAAAAGACTACACCGCACAATGGACATGTCTTCTATGCCAAAACATCCCAACACGAGTCAACAGGCACCAAGACCACAAATCAGCCAACACTACAACCTCCACCTCCTCACACACACACACCACTTATTCCCCAACATACTACACAACCAACACCTAGTCCTAGCATTCCTTCACCTCCTCACACACAAACACCACCTATTCCCCAACATACCACACAACCAACACCTACTCATCCTCCTATACCCCCTCCTACTAACATACCTCAAACCAACCACCATACAGAAACAACCACCGCAATATTAACATTCTCCAACTAAACATAGACAGCATCCAAAACAAGCATATGGAGCTCACAATTCCTACATAAATTTAAGACCCACATTGCCATAATACAGGAAACCAAACTACAACACAAACACAAAAGTCTGAACATTCCAAACTTCACTGCCATCAGACAACATGATGAGGGTGGTGGCCTCATCACTTATATACACCACAGTATTTCCTACATAGAAAAAACGACATCAGAATACTTAAACAAGAAGACAGACATACAGAACTACAAGCATTTCTAATCCAAAATACATTCCACCAGAACACTCACCAGGTATACCAGCAAACTACATGATTAGACTACAGGGATTAAATAACCTCCCAAAAATTCTTCTGGGTGGAGATTTTAATGGCAAGCACAGACTGGTATGCCCAACAGAACACCTCACAAACTAGATCAGCTCCTTATCCTTAACAACACAGACACATATACACCATGCCAAGCAAATTCCAATCGTACTTCCCCAGACAACTTTCTGCTCACTAAACCTGGCTCCCTTCTTAACATGGAAAATTATAACAGACTTGTCATCAGATCACCTCTCAATCATCATCACACTGTACACCACAACAGACACATTGTCACAGACCCACCATACCATCAACTATGAACAAGCTGCCTAGGAGAGTTTTCAGGAAACCACTGAAGATTGTTTTCAGGAGATAAATCATACACGCATAACATCAACACGGATATTAAACACAACCATGCAGTTCAATGACATAATAAACAATGCAGACAAAGCACACATCCCTAAAGGCAACAGAAAAGATTATAACCCCAAACTTTTCACCAGAGATCAACAGACTTATAAGGGAATGCAACAATCTATGGGACACACCCATCCCACATACACAAATCACAACAAACCACATGCAAGAACTCAATACGCAGATAAACACCAAACTAATAGAGAAACAAATGGAAAACTGGTCTGCTTTCCTAAAAACAAAGACATACAAATTACACAAAACAATCAGAAGCCTCACTAACTAAACGCAGTGACATTGTACAAAGTCACGCATCCATTAGCCCTTCAAACAAAATCCCCTCATACAAACAACAGGCCAACATTTTAATAACATTACATACTCTAAAATTAGTCAACTTCTCAAACACAAAGACATATATACAGATACAAACAAGACTTCCCACTAGATTATACAGTAATACTTGCCACAATAGAAGACACTGCACGCATCATAAAATAACTTAAAAACTCCTCAGCCATTAGTTTGATAACATATCCATTATACATCTCAAACACCTCAGTCCCCACAGCACAAACACTCACAAACATAGCAAACTATTCATATGTACACTGCATAACAAACATTTGGAAACTAGGTAAAGATTTCACACTACTCAAACCAAATAAAATACCGACAAAAGCAGCATCATACAGGCCCATAACACTACTCTGCACACCATCCAGTCATAGAACACCTTCTCCTATGCAAGATAACACCACATTCCACCGTCACCCACACAACACTGCTACAGACTGGACCACTCAACCTCAACACTACTCACACAAACACTATAAGATGACATCAACTCTAGACGACTACCACACAGAACACTGCTAGTAACAATAGACATAAGTAAAGCATTTGATGCCATCTCGAGACCACTCCTCATTAACAAAATTTACAACACTACACAACACTGGCTAGCCAACTACCTATCAGGAAGACAATCATTTGTATACTACAATGGCAAGTCATCCACTATTAGAAACTTGCCTAATGGAGGCCTACAAGGCTCTGTCCTAATCCCAACACTTTTCAATTTACACATGCACGACATACCAACACCACCAAACAACATACACATATCATCATATGCAGACGACTTAACAATCATATCAATACACAGTGATGCAGACACATGCTCCACACAAGTACAAACCTACATTACAGACCTAGGAAACTGGTTAACACAAAACAAGACTAAAAGTAGCACCCACCAAGTCTACCAGCACACTTCTCACAAGTCACAACAAAGAACATCAACACAGAACAACAGCAACATTGAACAGCTCCACGATACCCCACACACATGAAGCAAAAATACTTGGAATCACATATAACACATGAATGCCATTCACACCACACATAAACAACAATCACAAAGTGCAAGCCAAGACTTAATGCACTCAGAGCACTAACAAGCACCATTTTAATCTACATCTTTTGCTATTTTATTAACTTTAAAAAAAAGGAAACAAAATTGTTTGGAAAATAAGAAAATGGCTATACAAAACATTTTGAACTAATAATGTAGCTTTTCTCTAATGTGTGATCAATGAAGATGAGGCTAGGCTAGTTAAGCTATTAATTAGGACTATACTAACTTATTACCGGAAATAAGGAAATTTTTATAGGAATGAACAAACTAGAACTTGTTAAAGAGTAATGCTGGCCAACTAGGCTAGACTAGTCTTCATCGGTCATGCATTAGGCAAAAGATAAATTGTTACTCAAAATATTTGTACAAACAAATTATATTTTGTCATTTTGCTTTCATTTTAAAGCCAATAAAAAAGAGAGAAAACCTAACTACATTTTTTTACAAATTGCATGAATGTTCTGAATGGTCTAATATTTAAAGATGGTTTGGGAATTATAGCATTTGCATTTCATTTTGGGGTTTGTAAGACATTTCATTGTGTTATATCATTATTAGGATTAATATTACTATTAGGATTAAAATTCACTTGATCTTCTCTAGTAAACATTAATATAAAATGCTCAATGAGCAGATCAACCATTTCTTTATTGTTCTCTTCCACTTTAGGATGCTGTATCCTATCTTGATTGACCTATTATTACTATTCTTCACTAACCTAATTTCAGACAGCCTTTGTCTTTGTGATTATCTTATTTAACTCAATCCTAACTTTTCTATAGGTATTTAGGTTATAAAGGGCATTTTCTTGTAATTTTTTGAAAGACCCTCTCCTTTTCCCGATTAAAATAGCCATATCCTTATCCTACCATAATGGTTTCCTGTTTGTTTGTTTTTTAAGCGACTGCTGAGATAGAGCTTGTGTAGAATATTTAAACTTGCTTGAAAGTATCCCACATCTCATAGCATCCTATCTCTGAACTCCTCCTAGTCATTTTTTAACAAGCTATGTAATCTATTATAATTTCCTTGTGGAATTTTGGAATTTTTATATTAATCCTAACAATGCCTATCATAGCTGATAGTCACTAATGACTTAATGATTTCCTAACAATAATGTAGCTCAAATCTTCAAAAGGGAAAGAACGGAGGGGCCAGTAAATCTAACCTCAAAGGTAATTAAAAGGGATGCCAGACCTTTTAGAGAAAGTAGTAGTAGTAACAGCAGCAGCATGTCGGGTAAATCTTTGCAGACAAATCTGCTTAAATTTTTAGAATATATCATAGGGCAAATGAATAAAGGAATTTTGGCCTTGTTTGTGGTGTGCACACATTTTTTTCATTGAGTTCTTATAAGAAAATTCAATATTCTTTTGTAATTATTATTGTATTTTTTTTGTTAGTAAAGGGCTGTACATACAATCCGTTTCATTCTCCTTCGATTTCTCACGTCCGGATTAGTGTAGGAAGCAGGTTGGATTGATTGGGGTTAGTCTAAATTTTTTGGCCTGCTACATTTGGCGCCCAAATAGGGACGTGAGATCTCGAAACAGGGAGCGTGACGGGATTGGATTGCAGTCCACACCCAATTAGAGTGACAGGTAGTTGTTTGTTTTTCACCTTTGTCTATCACCGTTACTAACCTGGGAGGATGGCTTCTGTGGAACAGGGCCTCCATGATGAGATTGTGAGACTGAGGCTGGAATTGAGGCAGAAAGAGGAGGAATGTATGCTGTTGAGGAATGTGATTGATGGATTGAAGAGTGATGTGATGAGTATGGATGAGAAGACAGACAAGATGAGGAAAGAAATGGACGAGAGACAGAAGCAGGTCGACCAACGGATGAAGGACTTGTATGACATGATGAAGGGGTCAGGACCCTCAACCTTGACCCCTGCTCCGACTGAAGGGGATAAGACTAATGGGATCAATGGGAGTGTGTGCGAGTCTAGAGAGATAGGGTGATTATGAGTGATAGGAAGGACGGAGAATGGAAGAGAGTTGAATGCAAGAGAAGAAGGAAGAGTGGTGCAAAGGGGAAGGATAGGAAGGTAAGAGGCAAGAGTGTGGACTCATTGTACTCGGATGAAGGAGAGAGTGATGGTATGATTGATATGAGTGAGGGTGAAGTGAATGTGGGAAAGGGTATTTTGATAAGGGAAGTGCCAAAGATAGATAGATTTAGGTTACATGGTGTGTTAAAGTGTGGAAGAATTCTTCAGGGAATTTGAGCGATATTGTAAGCTCAAGTACCCAGAGAATAAGGGATACTGGATGAATGCTTTGGGGGAATGTTTGGAGTTTTTCCGCGTGATTACAAGTGTGGGGGAACTGAGGTACGATGTGGTGAAGGAGAGATTGATTGGGCAGGTGAAATGAATGAAAGAGAGTGTGAAGTATAAAAGGGTGAATGAATTTGAGAAGGCTCGAATGGGGAAGAGTGAAAGTGTGAACATGTATGCACATAGGCTTGAGAGTATGGTGATGATGATGTAAATGAATGTAAACCACTGATGAGGAAGTTTTTGGACACGATCGCACGAAAGGTGAGTGAATGGCTGAGTGGAAGGAGAAAGGAGAGAATGAGACTGACAGGTGAACGGTTGATGTGGGAGGATGTGTTGGAGCTGTTGGAAGATGGACGATTTGATGATGAAAGCGATCTAGAAGAGGATGGATGGTACAGTGTGAATGTTGGGGGTAAGAAGCCCAGGAGCTTTCATCGATCCCAGCAGTTTGTTAGCTACAGGGATGCCCAAAGGCTGCGCCAGCTGGAGTGATGTCGAACTTCCTGGGCCGGCAGAATGGATGGGTAAATGGAGGGTGGTCGAATGGAAGTGGGCAGATGAATTTCAAGCGTGGGAACGGATATATGAGAGAGAAACCGAGGTATGTCCCAGCAAACGAGAGACCGAATGGTGGGAGAAAGATTGTGGAATGTCGTCGGTGTGGAAGGAAAGGTCATATGTTGGCAGAATGTAGGTGGATGTCTGGTGCATGTTTTGGGTGTGGTAAGAAAGGGCATATGATAAAGGATTGCCAGAAAAGTGTGAAAGAGTGCTTCGAGTGTAAAGAAATAGGCCATTTGAAGAAAGATTGTCCGAGGTTGAATGGTGGAGCAACTGCAGGGGGGGGGGGGGAGTGTGAAGTATGCTTGTGGTAATTGTGGAATGGAATGTGCGATGGAAGGACATTCGAGTGAAAAGTGTTGGATTATACTGAGAGCGCAAGGTGTGAATGGAAAGTCTGAAGCGGGAAACTGAATTATAAGAGGGTACCTGCTGAAGTATACTCTGGGTGCATGAGTGTGAGTAATGTGTTGGTAAGTCTGTCTAGTGTGAAAGTGCTGTCTGGTAGGAAGTATGCGTGTCTGAGTGTGAAGGTGGAATTGAATGGAATTTAGTATTTGGCTTTAATAGAGTCTGGATGCAAGGCAAGCTTGTGTATAAAGATGTGTGTGACAAGGTTAGCGGGAAAGCCCTCCTGTCTGAGTGCAAGGGTAGTTTGGTAGGTATTGGTAATAGGAGAGTGCCTGTGATTGGAATGATAAGGTCAGCTGTTCGAATGCATGGTATGTTGATGAATGAATCTGAATTCTCGGTGATTGATAAGGTGAGTAGTGAGTATGGTGTGATTTTGGGCTATGATTTTATGAAAATGAATCGTATGGTTGTGCATCCTGCAAGTGATCAGATTGAGAGAAAGATTGGTAAAAATGGGGTGTATAAGTTATATGTAGGGAAAGATGGTAGTGTTTTGAGGAGTGTGTTTACTGGTATTGAGGTGACTGATATGGAGAATGTAAGGCTTGTGAAGGGTGAAAGGGTGTCTGTTAGAGTGAGTTGGAGTAAGGATGTTAGTTTGAATGTGGGTGAGAACACTGTGATATTGGATGGAAAGGATGTGTGTTATAAGGTAAGGCGTGTTGCTTGTGTGTTTGATGGCTTGATGAGAATCAATGATCCGTTTGTATGTGTGCAGGCGGACCCCAGGGTGAAAGGACAGGTGAGGGGTATCCAAGTCTGAGATGTACTCGGTTACCTCTCCACTGTCAATGAGGTAGGTATGGATGATAGTACGGATGTCAGGGTGAATGTTGGTGGTGAAAATACGTGTGAATGGATGTATAATGAAGTGAAGAACATGGTGGAATTGGATGGATGTTTAACTGAGTATGAAAGGGAGGATGTGTATCAAATGATATTTGAACGAAAGGGAGCCCTCAGTAAGGGTGATCTGGATTTGGGGGTTGCAAAACTTCCGGAATTCAAGATTGTCCTGAAGGAGGACTCCCCAATCTATCAGCGGCCGAGGCATTTCCCACGTCTGGTTGCTGATGAGATTGAGGAGCAGTGTGTAGAATTAGAGCAATTGGGGGGGATTGAAGAGAGCGAGAGTGCATGGAATAGTCCAATTGTGCTTGTACGTAAGCCGGATGGAAGATTGCGCCTGTGTGTAGATTACAAAGCTGGATCTGGTACGCGGGTATTACCAGATGCCTATTGCTGAGGAGAGCCGGCCAGTAACTGCCTTCTCTTCCACAAAGAGGCACTACCAGTTCCGGAACCTCAGCTTTGGGTTGGCTAATGCTCCCGGAGCCTTCCAGCGGGCAATGAATGTTGTGTTGAGTAAGTTTGCAAGTAAGAATGTGATTGCGTTTATAGATGATATTTTGATTATGACAGACTTTTGAGGAGCATATGAGATTGATGAATGATGTGTTGAGAATGTTAGAGAGTGTTGGTGTGAAGGTGGAAGTGGCGAAGTGTGAATGGTTTGCAAAAGAAGTGGAATTTCTTGGGCATATGGTGAGTGAGAATGGGTTATGAAAGTCGCCGAAGTATGTTGAGAAGGTGTGAATGTTTCCTAAACCGGTGACTGTGAAGCAACTGAAGTCGTTTTGAGGTTTGATTGAGTTCCAGCGAAAGTTTATACGTGATTGTTCTGGTGTGAGTAAGCCTCTGACTGAGTGGATGGGCAAGAAAGGTAGTACAGTTGTCAGGTGGAATGATAAGATGAATGAGGCGTTTGAGAGACTGAAAGAGGCAGCGGCTGAAGATGTTGAATTGGCGTATCCAGATTATAGTGTGAATGCTAAAATGCTTGAATAGTATACAGATGTGAGTGGGTATTGTATGGGAGGTTTTCTGAGGCAAGAGCAGTGTTTGAATGGAGAGAATGTCAGGCAAATAATTAGGTATGTATCCAAGGCTATGAATGTTGCAGAACAAAAGTATTCGACTGTGGAACGAGAGTTGGCTGCGATAAGATATTGTTTGAAAGTGTTGCGTCCGTTTGTGATCAAAACAGATCATCAACCTCTTGTGTATTTGCAGCGTATGAAGTGGGCTGATAGTAGGATTGCAAGGACTTTGGAAGATTTGAGTGACTTTGACTATGTGATTGAGTATGTGAACGGAATGGAGTGGCTGATTTGATGTCAAGGTATCCTGGTACGAATGATGAAAATGTGTGTGGAGTGAGTGATCCTGAGTATTTGCCAAAAGAGATTATGAATGGAAAGGAGAGTAAGGGTGGTGGTGATTCCTTGTTTGAGAGTGTATGGAATGGTTTGAAGTGTGATAAAGTAGACGTGAGAGTGCCCGATAGTGTGGATGACTTAAGGAAGGAGGTAATGAATGAAGTATGTAGGAAGCCTGAAAGCATTGGTATGGCAAAGGTGCGGAACTTCGTGAAAGAATTGAGAGCGATGTGTATGCAAGGGGTCCCGCCATTTCAGGAAGTGTTGATTGTACTGAGTTGTATGTATGGAGTGATTGTTTATGTGCACTTTGGTGGTGAGAGGCCGATTGGGTACAAGGATGAGAAGATGAAGGGTTTGAATCCTAATGTGGTACATCTGCAATGTTTGAGCGGTGTGCACTACAATTGGGTGATTGAAAAGTGTATATATATGAGAGAGAAGAATGATTGTCTGGATGAAGATGAGTGTGTGGCGAGCGATGATATGGGCTTTTTTTTTTTTAAGAGCTCATCTGGTGACTGCCAACTTGGGCATTAGTCGCCGTATTAAAACTGGCCTAGTTCTAGGCTACTTTAAAATAAAATTAAAGAGACAAAAAGCACCCCAAAAAGGGAGTTAAGGAACAAGCTCCTGCATCGGGGGGAGGTTCCCCGGCGCAGGACTGTGCAACCTAAAGGGGAAAAAAACAACAAAAAAAAGCAAAAAAACAAAACAAACCCTGCTTAAATAATAGGGAGAAGGCCAGCCTCCCCCCCCAAAAGTCAACAAGTCCACCAGTCAATGTGCACGCACTCATCCCAAGTACTAAGTACAGGCGGTAGCGACCCTGCCATCCCAGTACCGGGACAGGTAACGTGCGCGAAGTTCACCCAGACTGGGACATTCGACAAGAATGTGCTGAATAGTCTGGGGGACGACGCAGTCGTCGCAATAGGGCGCAGGCGAGCGCTCCATCAAATAGCGATGCGTCACACGAGTGTGTCCGATTCGGAGACGACAGAAAGCGACCTAAAGCCGTCGCGGCATTGGGGGATGGGTCCATGGAAACAGTCGCGGCGCAATGGCACGCAACTTTAAGTTCCCTTCAACCGTCTCCCATCTTCTTTGCCAAGCAGTCCGAAGAGCTGCCCGTATTACTGCCATGTAGTTGGTGTGAGGTAGAGCGAAATGTTGGTCCGGTCGCAGAGTCCTCGCGGACTCTTTGGCGCCCTCATTCCCCGCAATTCCTACATGTCCAGGAACCCAGCAGAAGATAATCTCGACATCTGCTCGGCTCGCCAAAACCGTGGCGTCAAAGATATCGCGAACCAGGAGATGCGGAGATTCCAATGCCCCGAGAGCACTCAGGGCGCTTTGTGAGTCGCTATAGATCACAATCCGGTCTCCAAACCGGGCACGTCGCGTAATCTCCTGGCAGAGCCCCGCTGACTTCAAACAGAGGGGATACGGCGTGGAAGCCGACCCCTCTTGGGACTTGGAGCCATCCATATACACTGGCACGGTTCCAGCGTGACACGATGTGTGCTCCAAAAAGGTCGAACGCAATACTCTCGGTGCCGTACAAGCTTTGGGAGCAGAAGGGTATTTGGTACCCTCCAGGGTAGCGTCCTGGGCAGAACCAGGGGCGCTACCGGCGCGAGAGCTATATCTAGCTCTCGAAGTTGTTTCCTGGCCCTAAACCCAAAGGGCTTAGGGTATAACTGGCTTCTCTCGGTGGCATAGGCACCGCGAGATCAGCTGCGGATGCAGTGAAAGCTGTTGGCGACTGAGGGAGGCGCCGGGCTCGCGCGTACAGGCGAGTGATGTACTACACGCGGCGCAGAGCGAGTGGCATCTCCCCAGCATCGACCAACAGGCTCTCAATGGCGAAAGTTCGGAAGGCACCGGTCGCAAGGCGAAGGCCGGTGTGATGGATCGAGTCCACCTTCCGCAATAAACGGTCAGCTGCGGATGCATAAAACTCGCATGCGTAGTCGAGCTTCGAACGCACAAAGGATCGATAAAAAAGTAGGGCAGTAGCCCTATCAGCGCGTCAAGCGCTGAACGTCACGGAACAGAGAATATCCATGGCGCGGGTACAAGAGACCCTAAGGCTGCGAATATGAGCCTCCCAGGTGAGGGGTCGGTCGAATACAAGACCAAGGAAACGGTGCGACTCAAACACATCCAGGCGCACCCCATTAAGAAACAAATCTGGGTCGGGGTGGAGCCGTGGATGGCGGCAGAAGTGCATCACCTTAGTCTTGGCCAAAGAAAACCGAAACCTGTGCGCTTCGGCATAGCGAGAGAAGCGGTTCAATGCCTGTTGGAGTCGACGCTCCAGAGTTGGCATTTGGGCCGCGCCAAAAGAGATCGAAAGGTCGTACACGTAGAGCGTAGCGAGAACATCTTCCCCCCCACCCGTACGCGGAAACGACGATCTCGCAAAAATTCAGATATAAAGACTGGGAGGCGTCCCCTCGCCCCCATCGTGTGGAGAGTCTCCATGATACCGTATCGCCATGCGGTATCATAGGCCTTCTCCAGATCGAAAAACACCGTGGCGTAGTGCTGTCTACGAAGGAAAGCCTCGCAGACGGCATTTTCCAGTCGGAGCAGAGCATCCGACGTGGAGTGGAACTTGCGGAAGCCACACTGTGCAGAAGACAGATGGCCTCCGCTGTCCAGGAAAAAGGCTAGTCTAACATTTACCAATTTCTCCATCAACTTGCACACGCAAGAGGTTAGAGAGATTGGGCGGAAACCGGTCGGAGCAGAGTGATCTCTCCCAGGCTTGCAAAAGGCGAGCACAGTAGCGATTCGCGAGGAATCTGGGAGAAGACCTTCCACCCAGATCCTGTCGAAGCATGGCGTACGGGACATCATCCGGACCATGGGCGGTGTCCGCGCACGAAGCGAGAGCGGAGCGCAACTCAATCACAGTAAACTTGTCTTTGAAGGAATGTCCGCCTCTGGAGGTAAAGTCCAGCCGGCGGCCTTCCGGAACATGACGACGTGCATTGAATGCTGGCGGGGCAGCATCCCGGCGAGAGAATGCGAAAAAAGCGGTCGCGAATGATTCCACAACGGACACGGGGTCCGAGATTGCGGCCCCATTCTCCAGGAGAATGAGGGGGGCCCGTTTCGCCTTACGGGAAACTACATCCACAGGAATGAGTCAAGAAACATATCCCCAAACCAAAAAGTAAGAAATTAACCCTCCATCCCTATATAATCATCCAATCTGCGCTTGAAAACATTCAAATTTGGCCTGTCTACAGTCTCAGGTGGCAAACTATTCCAATAATCCACCACTCTGTTAGTGAAAAAATATTTTCTAACATCCAGTCTGCACCTCTGTTTTTTAATCTTTAAGTGGTGGCCTCTAGTTCTATTACTACCTTCTAACTCAAATAACTTGCTGTACAATTTTGGTCACCATATTATAGGAAGGATATTGATTTGCTTGAGTCTGTGCAGAGAAGGATGACAAAGATGATTGGTGGGCTAAGGAACTTACCTTATGGTGAAAGGCTCAGAAAACTAAATCTACATACATTGGAAAGGAGAAGAGTCAGAGGAGAATTGATTGAAGTCTTCAAATGGGTAAAAGGATATAATAAAGGGGATCTGGGTAAGGTTCTTATACTTAGTGAACATGACAGGACACGTAGCAATGGGTTTAAGCTTGATAAGTATAGGTTTAGGAAGGAGATTGGGAGGAATTGGTTTACAAATCGTGTGGTAGATGAATGGAATAGGCTCACTAGACATGTGATAGAAGCCTCCTCTCTGGGTAGTTTTAAGAATAGATTAGATAAATATATGGATGAAGCTGCTAGATGGGACTGACTTTTTTTTTATGTACATATGTATATATTTTTCTAAGGAGTGGGGAGATTATATTTTGTGGTTGCATGAATGGACATAATCCTCTGGATGCATTTTATGTATATTGTAGATTAGATCTGACGAACTCCTGTAAAGGGTGACAATGTTGATGACTTTTCTCTGGTAAGAAATCTTTTGTGTGTTGACTGGAACAGGAGCTGCCAAGTGTAGGCCATGAATGGTCTTTTGCAGTCTCCTTCTTTTCTTATGTTCTTATTTGCCCTATTTCTTGCTTCAATACACTGCTTAGAAAACCTTAATGACTTATCTATTACTACTCCTAGATCTTTCTCATCCTCTACTGAGCTCAGCCAATGCCCAACCATTTCATGGTTAAATTCTCTATTATCTTTTCCCATGTTAATAACTTTGCACTTAACAAGGTTGAAAGTCATTTGCCACTTATGTGCCCAGGATAACAATTTATTTAAATCCCCCTGCACTTTAAAATTATCATCAATATCTTTAACTACAGCTGCTAATTTGGTATCATCTGCAAAAATTAACACTTTATTATTAACTGCCTCCCCAAGATCGTTTATATAGATGACAAATAATAATGGACCGAGAACTGATCCCTGAGGAACCCCACTGATAACATCCCTCCACTCTGACTTTACACCATTTAGCACTACCCTTTGCTTCCTGTCTTTCAGCCACTCAGCTATCCAATTTGAAACACCCCCACATATCCCAATCATTTTTAATTTATGAACTAGTCTCCTATGTGGTACCTTATCAAATGCTTTACTAAAATCTAAGTAAATTATATCTACATTCTCTCCCTTATCTACTTGATCTGTTACAAACTCCAGAAAGTCTAGTAAGTTAGTCAAACATGATCTACCTGATCTAAACCCATGCTGAGCATCGGTGATTAACCCCTCCCTCTCTAGATGTTGGCAAATCCCTTTTTTTAACTATTTTCTCAAGAATTTCACAGACTACAGGAGTTAGGCTAACCGGTCTAAAGTTATTTGGATCCTCTTTACTATCCTTCTTGAAAATGGGGACTACATTCGCTCTCTTCCAATCATCGGGTATTTCTCCATATTCCAGTGCCTAGTATATAACTTCTCCAGAGCTATTGAGATACTTTCTATACCTTCTTTAAGTATCCTAGAATGAATATTATCAGGGCCGGAGGCCTTGGTAGTATCTAACTCACCTATTAGCCCAGAGATTACAATTGAAGAGGAGTATGAAAGAATAATTGAGCAATTAATTACAGGTCAGATGATTAACATTCCATATAAGGAGATTAGGACTAAAAATAATGACCCAAAATGGATGACAGATAAAATTAAGCATTATATTGGCATTAAAAAGGGCATTTATAGGAAAATAAAAAATGGAGAGGATCACTTAAGGCAGAGATATAATGAACTAGCAAGAGATGTTAAAAAGTTAGTTAGAGTAGCAAGGAGAAATTATGAAATTAAAGTGGCAAATAGGGCAAAGGAAGATCCTAAAAGTTTTTATCAATTATACAAAACTAAGGTTAGAGATAAAATAGGCCCACTTATAGATTCCAATGGAGAATTAGTGAGTGATAGGGACTCAATGGCTGGAATGCTAAATGACTTTTTTCTCTCAGTATTTACACAGGAGGATACTCTAAATATACCTGACGTGTCAATGATCTTTCGGGGTAATGATGAAGAGAAATTAAAGGATATCTTGATCACAAAGGAGATAGAGACAAAGGAAATTGATAAAATCAAAAGTAGTAAAGCACCCGGTCCTGATGAGGTCATTCCTAGAATTTTGAAAGAATGTAAGGATGTGTTAAGTGAGCCCCTAGCATGCATCTTTAGAAAATCATTGGAGAGTGGCATTGTGCCAGTGGCATGGAAGAAAGCCAATGTGATACCTATATTTAAGAAAGGGGATAAAACAAATATGTCTAATTACAGACCAGTAAGTTTGACATCAGTGGTAGGGAAAATGATGGAATCTATTATAGCAAGGAATATTAGAGATCACTTGGATAAGCATAAGTTGATAAAAGAATCACAGCATGGCTTTAGTAAGGGTAAATCCTGTCTGACAAATTTGCTGTCTTTTTATAGTAAGGTGTATGAAGCAGCAGATAATGATGAAAACTATGATATTTTATACTTGGACTTTAGTAAGGCTTTTGATCGAGTGCCACACTTACGGCTTCTGAGCAAAGTTAAAGCACACGGGATCGATGGCAGTATATTTAGGTGGATTCAGTCATGGCTTGGTGACAGACAGCAAAGAGTTAGTATAGATGGAGTTAAATCTGAGTGGGGGTGTGTTAGCAGTGGAGTTCCGCAAGGATCTGTTTTGGGTCCCTTGCTATTCTTAATTTATATTAATGATCTTGACATAGGTATAAGTAGTGACCTGAGTAAATTTGCTGATGATACTAAGCTAGGTAGGGCCATTAGGGCTGATTCTGATGCTGTTGTAATGCAGGAGGAATTGACCATTCTGTCCAATTGGGCCGAGAAATGGCAAATGAAGTTTAACATAGACAAATGTAGTGTACTTAGTATAGGTAGAAATAATCCATTTAATAGTTATAAATTAAATGGGAGAATTTTAGGGAGGACTGATTGTGAGAGGGACTTGGGTATTTTGGTAAGTTCAGACCTTCGTCCTAGAAAGCAATGCCTAAATGGTAAGAATAAAGCTAATAGGATATTGGGATTCATTAGGAGGAGTGTAAGCAATAAGAGTGCTGAAGTCATTCTAAAACTGTATCTGGCGCTAGTTAGGCCTCATCTAGACTATGCAGTACAATTTTGGTCACCATATTATAGGAAGGATATTGATTTGCTTGAGTCTGTGCAGAGAAGGATGACAAAGATGATTGGTGGGCTAAGGAACTTACCTTATGGTGAAAGGCTCAGAAAACTAAATCTACATACATTGGAAAGGAGAAGAGTCAGAGGGGAATTGATTGAAGTCTTCAAATGGGTAAAAGGATATAATAAAGGGGATCTGGGTAAGGTTCTTATACTTAGTGAACATGACAGGACACGTAGCAATGGGTTTAAGCTTGATAAGTATAGGTTTAGGAAGGAGATTGGGAGGAATTGGTTTACAAATCGTGTGGTAGATGAATGGAATAGGCTCACTAGACATGTGATAGAAGCCTCCTCTCTGGGTAGTTTTAAGAATAGATTAGATAAATATATGGATGAAGCTGCTAGATGGGACTGACTTTTTTTTTATGTACATATGTATATATTTTTCTAAGGAGTGGGGAGATTATATTTTGCGGTTGCATGAATGGACATAATCCTCTGGATGCATTTTATGTATATTGTAGATTAGATCTGACGAACTCCTGTAAAGGGTGACAATGTTGATGACTTTTCTCTGGTAAGAAATCTTTTGTGTGTTGAATGGAACAGGAGCTGCCAAGTGTAGGCCATGAATGGTCTTTTGCAGTCTCCTTCTTTTCTTATGTTCTTATGTTATGTTCTTATCATCCTCCGATCCACACTAATGTTAGTAAACACCTCTTTCCCTGACCATTGAGTACTATACATAAGACTATTTAGTTTCTCCTTTGTAAATACTGAAGCAAAATGACCATTTAGTACCTCAACTATTTCCTCATCAGTTTCTCTCACAACCCCTTCATATTTGATAGGTCCTATTTTAACTCTGCCAGACTTGTTATTAATTTTATAGTAACTAAAGAACTTTTTAGGATCTTTGTTGCTATCCTGAGCTAATTTAATTTCTGACACCTTTTTGTTCTTCTTTATAATCTTATTTAACTCATTCCTAGCCATTCTATAATCACTTAAATTTTGAATATTATTTTGTACCTGTAATTTTTTGTATGCCCTTTTCTTCTCTGAAATTTTTCTAGCTATCTCCTGATTCCACCCTAATGGTTTCCTACTTTTGTTCCTAATGTCCTTCATTGGGATACATTGTTCTTGGACTACATTTATTATATGCTTGAAAGTATCCCACATCCCATAAGCATTTTTACCTCTGAATTCTACATCCCAGTCTACCAAATTTAGCAAGCTTCGAAGTTTTACATAATCTCCCTTATGAAAATTTGGAACTTTTACAGCATTCTCGGTTATTTTACCCTTCTCAATTCCCAAGTTAAAACGAACTATCTGATGGTCACTATTTCCCAATGCTTCCCCAACAGTCAATTCTTGAACTAAATGATCACTGTTAGAAAGTACTAAATCTAATATATTGTCCCCCCTTGTTGGCTCATTAACAAATTGATTCAAAAAATTATCCTCAAAGCATTCTATGAACCTGCCACTTGTTCTATCCCTACCTATCATATTTTCCCAGACCACAGAGTTTAAGTTGAAGTCCCCAATAATAACCATCTGTTTCACATCCCTTACTTATTTTCCTTATCATTAGTTCATCCATATCATCAGTCTGCCCAGGTGGCCTGTAAAAAGCTCCCAAATGCACCATTCTATTTTTACTGAACCTAATATCTATCCAAAGTGACTCAACTCCATCCTGCTTTATTGAAGTATTTAAACTTGAAACAATGTTGTTTTTTATGTAGATAATTATTCCTCCATCAATCCTACCTGTCCTTTGACTAATGTACATATTATAGCCCTGTAAATCAAATTCACTTATAGTGTCACTAAATTCTATTTCATTAACCCATGATTCAGTAACGCATAATATATCTATATCCTCATTGCTAATATAACTAAATAGCTCATCCTTCTTGTTTCTAAGACTACGAGCATTTGTATAGAAACAATTTAACCCCCCTATCCCTGAAGCACCTCTTGAAACTTGAATGACCTCACCTCTATCGCCTTGGAACCTATTTCTGTTATCTGCCAAGTCCATTCTACTTTCAGTACTATAATGTCCTCTCATAATTCCCTGACCACTATTAGTATCTAGTTTCCCGCCCACAAAGACCTAATAACACGATCATACTCCTCCCACAACACATCTACCCCCCTCCTACTCAAATGCAGTCCATCCATCGCATACATTTCTTTCCTTCCAACGAACCTATCCCACACATCCACAAACATGACACCTTCCATCTCACACATCCTCCTCACATAATCATTCAGCCCAATTGCACGAGACATCCATTCTACCCCAACATCCATTCTTGGAAGCACACCTGTCACAACATCTTTCATTCTACTTTCACCTTTTCAATCAACCTCTTGAACCTCTCACGTAACTCACATGATCCCACTTTCTTCACATCATTCACTCCTACATGTGTAATCACAACCGCATCCCTTGCACAGCCAGACACCAGCTCCTCATACCTATCAGACAGATCTCTCACTCCAGCACCCGGCAAACACACCCTCAAACCATTCAATCTACTTGCATTCAACTTCCTATCTAAATATCTAACTCGCGAATCACCCATCACAAGCAATTCAGTCAGACTCCTATTCCTAACCCCCACAGACCTAACTCCATCCCCACTCCTATTCTCATTCAAACTACCAGTCACTCCAACTCCACCCCCACCCCCATCAGTCATATCACTTCCAGTTACTTCCTCTCTTAGGGCACTGAATCTATTAGTCAAGCTAATAGGTTCTGTGTCCCTCTGACTCACACACCTATTCTCCCCCTGGCTAACCACCTCAACAGAGGCAACCCTATTCTCACAAAGAACAGGAGATGCCTCCCTAGCTTCACGTTTCCTAACCACTCTCCACTGCCTATTTCTAACTAATCTAAGGGGGCTAATTTCACTATCACCAGAACTATCATATCCCACCTCCTCCACCGGCCCTCTACCTTCACCTGGAACATCTAACTGGCCTACCTCACCACCTAACCTATTCCCAGCTCTAGGCCTAACACTAAGTTCCCTCCTGAGCTCAGCAACTAACCCCTCCAGCCTACATATCCTGTCTAAATCCTGTCTTCTCATCCCCTCTAAATCTACAATGCATTCACGCAGCCCACATACAACACATGTATACCCCTCACCTAATACACCACAACCAATGCATACATTCCGACACTCATGCTCACTTTCATCCCCAAACTCCATCACTTATTCAAACAAACAAAGAACTTAAGTAGTAATAAGAAAAAAAAGAGAGCAACTTAGCTTTCGCTGATAGTGGTGAAAAAAAAAAACAAACAAACTGTAGAAAAATCTGAAAAATAGATCAACAGACTGAGAGCTCTATGAAACATGTGCTACTTGTTCGAAGGTCAGTCGAAGGTCAGATAGACTGAGGGTATTAAATATGTTCTCGTTCGAAAGGTGGTGTGTGAGAGGGGATATGATTGAGCTCTTTAAAAAATTTTATGGGATAGATAAATTGGATGTTAGCAAGTTTTTTGAGTTAGATGATGGAAATCGGAATAGAGGTCACCAATTAAAAAGCAAGGATGTAGGTTGGATTTAAGAAAATATTTTTTCACCAATAGAGTGGTAGACTTCTAGAACAAATTGCCACGGAGGGTAGTAGGTAGTCCAAATTTAAATGTATTTAAGAGTAGGTTGGATGAGTTTATGGGGAGGGAAGGTTGTGATGCTTCCTAAGTTTTGTATATATTAATATTGTTTGTATATATCTATAGCTGCATGATTTAGTTCTTGACAAGCCTTGATTGGTGATACCCTTGTTTCTGGACGCAATCCTCTGGATGTAGTTTTCCTGGGAGTTTCGGTGCCTTAAAAAAGACGCCATTTGACTTGGATGACCTATGATGAGCCCTTGTGGCTTTTGTCATCTGTTATATTATATTGTGGGGGACTTTGATTTTGTCTTCCCCTGGTGATGGTGCTTTTTGTGGTGGGTTTTGATGGATGCGGATGACCTTTGATAGGCCCTTGTGGCTTTTGTCATCCGTGAAATTATGTTATGTTATGTTAGCCTAGCACCCTATTTGCTCTATTTTTTGCCTCAATACACTGCTTTGAAAATTTCAGTGACCTGTCTACTACTACTCCTAAGTCCTTCTCATCTTCAACTGAATTAAGCCAATACCCATCCATCTTATAGCTAAATTCCCTATTATCTCTCCCCATGTTAATAACTTTGCATTTATTAAGGTTAAAAGTCATCTGCCACTTCTGAGCCCAAGCTAACAACTTATTTAAGTCACCCTGCACTTTAAAGCTACCCTCAACCTCTTTGACTACAGCTGCCAATTTAGTGTCATCAGCAAAAATTGACACTTTGCTATTTACACCTTGCCCAAGATCATTTACATAGATTAAAAATAATAAAGGGCCTAAAACTGATCCATGAGGTACACCACTAATAACATTCCTCCACTCTGACCTCACTTCATTCAGTACAACTCTCTGTTTCCTATTTTTCAGCCATTCAGTTATCCAATTTAAAACCTTCCCACATATCCCATGCAGCTTTAATTTATTAACTAGTCTTCTATGTGGAACCTTATCAAAAGCTTTGCTGAAATCTAAATAGATCACATCAACTTTCTCACCCCTATCTAATTCTTTAGTTACATAATCCATAAAATCCAGTAAATTAGTTAAACACGATCTACCTTTTCTAAAACCATGCTGAGCATCATTAATTAACCTGCTACTCTCTAAATGATCAGAAATTCCCTTCTTAACCATCTGCTCAAGAATTTTACAGACTATAGAAGTTAAGCTTACCAGTCTAAAGTTATTTGGGTCCTCTTTGCTTCCCTTTTTAAAAATTAGCCCATTTGCCAATTTCCAATCATTTGGTATTTCTCCAGACTCTAGTGATCATAACATAACATAACATAATTACACGGATGACAAAAGCCACAAGGGCCTATCAAAGGTCATCTGCCTCCGTCAAAACCCACCCACAAAAAGCACCATCACCACGGGAAGACAAAATCAAAGTCCCCCACAATATAATATAACGGATGACACAAGCCACAAGGGCTCATCATAGGTCATCCGAGTCAAGCGGCCTCTTTTTCAAGGCACCCAAACTCCCAGGAAAACTACATCCAGAGGATTGCATCCAGAAACAAGGGTATCACCAATCAAGGCTTGTCAAGAACTAAATCATGCAGCTATAGATATATACAAACAATATTAATATATACAAAACTTAGGAACCATCACAACCTTCCCTTCCCATAAACTCATCCAACCTACTCTTAAATACATTTAGATTTGGACTACCTACTACCCTCTGCGGCAATTTGTTCCAGAAGTCTACCACTCTATTGGTGAAAAAATATTTTCTTAAATCCAACCTACACCCTTGCTTTTTAATTTTCAAGTGGTGACCTCTAGTCCGATTTCCATCATCTAACTCAAAAAACTTGCTAACATCCAATTTATCTATCCCGGAAAAAATTTTAAAGAGCTCAATCATATCCCCTCTCACACACCTCCTTTCGAACGAGAACATATTTAATACCCTCAGTCTATCTTCATATCCAAGGTGCCTCAGGGAAGGAATAATCTTTGTTGCCCTCCGTTGCACTGACTCAAAAAGGTTAATATCGTGTCTAAAATGTGGGGACCATGCCTGTATACAGTACTCTAGATGTGACGTAACATAAGAGTTATAAAGTTTAAGAATAACCTCCTTACTTTTGTAACTGACATTTCTCTTAATAAAACCCAGCACTCTATTTGCACTATTTCTTGCTTCAAGGCAGAGATATAATGAACTAGCAAGAGATGTTAAAAAGTTAGTTAGAGTAGCAAGGAGAAATTATGAAATTAAAGTGGCAAATAGGGCAAAGGAAGATCCTAAAAGTTTTTATCAATTATACAAAACTAAGGTTAGAGATAAAATAGGCCCACTTATAGATTCCAATGGAGAATTAGTGAGTGATAGGGACTCAATGGCTGGAATGCTAAATGACTTTTTTCTCTCAGTATTTACACAGGAGGATACTCTAAATATACCTGAGGTGTCAATGATCTTTCGGGGTAATGATGAAGAGAAATTAAAGGATATCTTGATCACAAAGGAGATAGTGACAAAAGAAATTGATAAAATCAAAAGTAGTAAGGCACCCTGTCCTGATGAGCTCTTTCCTAGAATTTTGAAAGAATGTAAGGATGTGTTAAGTGAGCCCCTAGCATGCATCTTTAGAAAATCATTGGAGAGTGGCATTGTGCCAGTGGCATGGAAGAAAGCCAATGTGATACCTATATTTAAGAAAGGGGATAAAACAAATATGTCTAATTACAGACCAGTAAGTTTGACTTCAGTGGTAGGGAAAATGATGGAATCTATTATAGCAAGGAATATTAGAGATCACTTGGATAAGCATAAGTTGATAAAAGAATCACAGCATGGCTTTAGTAAGGGTAAATCCTGTCTGACTAATTTGCTGTCTTTTTATAGTAAGGTGTATGAAGCAGCAGATAATGATGAAAACTATGATATTTTATACTTGGACTTTAGTAAGGCTTTTGATCGAGTGCCACACTTACGACTTCTGAGCAAAGTTAAAGCACACGGGATCGATGGCAGTATATTTAGGTGGATTCAGTCATGGCTTGGTGACAGACAGCAAAGAGTTAGTATAGATGGAGTTAAATCTGAGTGGGGGTGTGTTAGCAGTGGAGTTCCTCAAGGATCTGTTTTGGGTCCCTTGCTATTCTTAATTTATATTAATGATCTTGACATAGGTATAAGTAGTGACCTGAGTAAATTTGCTGATGATACTAAGCTAGGTAGGGCCATTAGGGCTGATTCTGATGCTGTTGTAATGCAGGAGGAATTGACCATTCTGTCCAATTGGGCCGAGAAATGGCAAATGAAGTTTAACATAGACAAATGTAGTGTACTTAGTATAGGTAGAAATAATCCATTGAATAGTTATAAATTAAATGGCAGAATTTTAGGGAGGACTGATTGTGAGAGAGACTTGGGTATTTTGGTAAGTTCAGACCTTCGTCCTAGAAAGCAATGTCTAAATGCTAAGAATAAAGCTAATAGGATATTGGGATTCATTAGGAGGAGTGTAAGCAATAAGAGTGCTGGTCATTCTAAAACTGTATCTGGCGCTAGTTAGGCCTCATCTAGACTATGCAGTACAATTTTGGTCACCATATTATAGGAAGGATATTGATTTGCTTGAGTCTGTGCAGAGAAGGATGACAAAGATGATTGGTGGGCTAAGGAACTTACCTTATGGTGAAAGGCTCAGAAAACTAAATCTACATACATTGGAAAGGAGAAGAGTCAGAGGGGAATTGATTGAAGTCTTCAAATGGGTAAAAGGATATAATAAAGGGGATCTGGGTAAGGTTCTTATACTTAGTGAACATGACAGAACACGAAGCAATGGGTTTAAGCTTGATAAGTATAGGTTTAGGAAGGAGATTGGGAGGAATTGGTTTACAAATCGTGTGGTAGATGAATGGAATAGGCTCACTAGGCATGTGATAGAAGCCTCCTCTCTGGGTAGTTTTAAGAATAGATTAGATAAATATATGGATGAAGCTGCTAGATGGGACTGACTTTTTTTTATGTACATATGTATATATTTTTCTAAGGAGTGGGAAGATTATATTTTGCGGTTGCATGAATGGACATAATCCTCTGGATGCATTTTATGTATATTGTAGATTAGATCTGACGAACTCCTGTAAAGGGTGACAATGTTGATGACTTTTCTCTGGTAAGAAATCTTTTGTGTGTTGAATGGAACAGGAGCTGCCAAGTGTAGGCCATGAATGGTCTTTTGCAGTCTCCTTCTTTTCTTATGTTCTTATGTTCTAATACACTGCTTAGAAAACCTTAATGACTTCCAGTTGGCTGTCTGGCTTTGTTCTGGAAGGTTGTCTTACAGGAAGCTCCTGATTCTCATTGTAAGATTGGGATATAATACTGATTTGGGTGTGTAGTTTTTCTTGTATTTATTTAATACACCAATCACTGTAATAAATACATTAGTGATTAATACTTTTGGGGAAGATATCTGGCAGCAATCCTGAGCAAGAATTTTTTGGGGTGAGTGTTAACTTTTTCCTTAGTAAATTTCTGAGAGTATGGCTTTTTGTATAGATGGTGAGAGCATGCCGTTTGAAAGTAGTGTGTATGTGGTGTGTGATGCATGTGGAGTTGAAAGGAGAGTGAATGTAACTGAATGCCGTGTGTGTTTTCTGGAAGGGGAGGTTAGGAGGTTAAGTGGGGAATGTAAGAAGTTGAATGATCTGGTGTTTGAGGTGAGAAGCGATGCAAGTGTGCGATTGAAGGGTGAGATTAGTGCTAAGAGGGTGGAAGATAGGGCTAGGACTGGGAACAGTGTGGAAGTTGTGAGTGATGATGAATGGTGGGTGAAAATGGATAGGATAGATAAGTTAGGACAGGTTAGGTGTGTGAATGAGAGGGACATAGAACCTGTTAGGTTGACTAACAGATTCAATGTCCTGAGAGAGGAAGAGTGTGAAAGTGATTTGCCTGGTGTGATTGTGGATGAAAGCAGGATGGGTGGTAGTGTGACTGAGAGCAAGAGGGAGGGTAATGTTAGGCCAAGACAGAATAGGAGAATGACTGAGGTGCTAGTGATGGGTGACTCTCAGATTAGGTATTTAGATAGGAAGTTGAGTGATAGCAAGTGGAAGGGAATGAGAGTTTGTCTGCCGGGTGCTGGTGTAAGTGACGTTTGTGAGAGGTATGATAGGCTGGTTTCTGGGTGTGAGAGGGATGCAGTTGTGATTACGCATGTGGGGGTGAATGATGTAAAGAAGGTGGGTACATGTGAGTTACGTGAGCAGTATAAAAGGTTAGTTGAAAGGATGAGTAAAAGCAGGGTAAAAGGTGTTGTTTCTGGTGTGCTTCCGAGATTGGATGTGGGGGTAGAATGGTTGTCGCGTGCAATTGGTTTGAATGAATTTGTGAAAGGACTGTGTGAGGAGTTAGGATTGGTGTTTGTAGATGTCTGGGGAGGGTTTTATAGGAATAGGAGGTTGTATGCGATGGATGGGCTCCATCTTAGTCGGGCAGGTGTTGAGGTTCTATGGGGGGAGCTGGATAGTGTGATTAGGTCCTTACGGGTGGGAAACTAGAAGCTGTTAGAGGTAAGGGAATAACAGGAATAGAGGGCAGGTGTAGGAAATGGAAGGGATGCAGAGATAGAGGAGTAGCTAGGGGAGAGGGCATACTGATGCGTTATAGGGGGACTAATGCACAAGTGAATGAGCAGATAACTAGGAATAAAAAAGCACAATGCAGTGAAGATGGGAATAATAAAAAAACCTTAAAAATATACTACACAAATGGTCAGAGTATAAGGAATAAGATAGATCTCTTAAGAGCGTTAGCGAGTGAAGAGAATTTTGATATAATTGCAATAACAGAGTCATGGCTTGATTTGGCAGGTAATCACTTTAAACCTGAGGTTGAGATTGAGGGCTTTAACATGTTCCATACAGATAGGAATAGGAAGAGAGGAGGAGGGGTTATTATTTATATTAAAGATAATCTCCAGTGTTGTGTAAACAGTACAATTAAATTAGATGATAACACAGAGTCATTATGGCTAAATGTAAAGGAAGGTAAAAACAAGCTTGTCATAGGATTATTATACAGACCACCAAATCTTGGTAAGGAAGCTTCAAATCTTCTGTGGCAGGAGATTGAACGGGCATGTAGAAGTAAGCATGTGTGTATAATGGGCGATTGTTAATTACAGAAATATAGACTGGGAAGCTCTTGTGGGTGATCAGGAGGCTGAGGAATTTTTGAATGTTGTCCAAGATAATTTTCTGAGGCAGATTATTAACGAACCCACTAGAGGTAATAATATGCTGGATTTAGTTCTGACAAATAGGGAAGAAGTTATTAAGGATACTGAGATTGGAGGAAATTTGGGTAATAGTGACCATTGTGAAATTAGATTCAAGATGAAATGGAATGGTATTGATAGTAGCATGAACAATGTCAAAATTCCTGACTTTAGAAGAGCAAATTATAATGGGCTAAGGACTTACCTGGAGGCAGTTGTACAGAAACCAGGCAATGAAATCAATTCAGGAATAGATTCAATGATATCAGTTAGTGGAGACAATAATCACCAGGAGGAAGAGATTACAATTGAAGAGGAGTATGAAAGAATAATTGAGCAATTAATTACAGGTCAGATGATTAACATTCCATATAAGGAGATTAGGACTAAAAATAATGACCCAAAATGGATGACAGATAAAATTAAGCATTATATTGGCATTAAAAAGGGCATTTATAGGAAAATAAAAAATGGAGAGGATCACTTAAGGCAGAGATATAATGAACTAGCAAGAGATGTTAAAAAGTTAGTTAGAGTAGCAAGGAGAAATTATGAAATTAAAGTGGCAAATAGGGCAAAGGAAGATCCTAAAAGTTTTTATCAATTATACAAAACTAAGGTTAGAGATAAAATAGGCCCACTTATAGATTCCAATGGAGAATTAGTGAGTGATAGGGACTCAATGGCTGGAATGCTAAATGACTTTTTTCTCTCAGTATTTACACAGGAGGATACTCTAAATATACCTGAGGTGTCAATGATCTTTCAGGGTAATGATGAAGAGAAATTAAAGGATATCTTGATCACAAAGGAGATAGAGACAAAGGAAATTGATAAAATCAAAAGTAGTAAAGCACCCGGTCCTGATGAGGTCTTTCCTAGAATTTTGAAAGAATGTAAGGATGTGTGTTAAGTGAGCCCCTAGCATGCATCTTTAGAAAATCATTGGAGAGTGGCATTGTGCCAGTGGCATGGAAGAAAGCCAATGTGATACCTATATTTAAGAAAGGGGATAAAACAAATATGTCTAATTACAGACCAGTAAGTTTGACATCAGTGGTAGGGAAAATGATGGAATCTATTATAGCAAGGAATATTAGAGATCACTTGGATAAGCATAAGTTGATAAAAGAATCACAGCATGGCTTTAGTAAGGGTAAATCCTGTCTGACTAATTTGCTGTCTTTTTATAGTAAGGTGTATGAAGCAGCAGATAATGATGAAAACTATGATATTTTATACTTGGACTTTAGTAAGGCTTTTGATCGAGTGCCACACTTACGGCTTCTGAGCAAAGTTAAAGCACACGGGATCGATGGCAGTATATTTAGGTGGATTCAGTCATGGCTTGGTGACAGACAGCAAAGAGTTAGTATAGATGGAGTTAAATCTGAGTGGGGGTGTGTTAGCAGTGGAGTTCCGCAAGGATCTGTTTTGGGTCCTTTGCTATTCTTAATTTATATTAATGATCTTGACATAGGTATAAGTAGTGACCTGAGTAAATTTGCTGATGATACTAAGCTAGGTAGGGCCATTAGGGCTGATTCTGATGCTGTTGTAATGCAAGAGGAATTGACCATTCTGTCCAATTGGGCCGAGAAATGGCAAATGAAGTTTAACATAGACAAATGTAGTGTAATTAGTATAGGTAGAAATAATCCATTTAATAGTTATAAATTAAATGGGAGAATTTTAGGGAGGACCGATTGTGAGAGGGACTTGGGTATTTTGGTAAGTTCAGACCTTCGTCCTAGAAAGCAATGCCTAAATGCTAAGAATAAAGCTAATAGGATATTGGGATTCATTAGGAGGAGTGTAAGCAATAAGAGTGCTGAAGTCATTCTAAAACTGTATCTGGCGCTAGTTAGGCCTCATCTAGACTATGCAGTACAATTT
The DNA here is from genome assembly GCA_963969495.1 of Ceratothoa steindachneri. NCBI lineage: Eukaryota > Metazoa > Arthropoda > Malacostraca > Isopoda > Cymothoidae > Ceratothoa > Ceratothoa steindachneri. Next base: position 118,484,751 of record OZ018317.1, read on the forward strand.
TAGTCACCATATTATAGGAAGGATATTGATTTGCTTGAGTCTGTGCAGAGAAGGATGACAAAGATGATTGGTGGGCTAAGGAACTTACCTTATGGTGAAAGGCTCAGAAAACTAAATCTACATACATTGGAAAGGAGAAGAGTCAGAGGGGAATTGATTGAAGTCTTCAAATGGGTAAAAGGATATAATAAAGGGGATCTTGGTAAGGTTCTTATACTTAGTGAACATGAAAGGACACGTAGCAATGGGTTTAAGCTTGATAAGTATAGGTTTAGGAAGGAGATTGGGAGGAATTGGTTTACAAATCATGTGGTAGATGAATGGAATAGGCTCACTAGACATGTGATAGAAGCCTCCTCTCTGGGTAGTTTTAAGAATAGATTAGATAAATATATGGATGAAGCTGCTAGATGGGACTGACTTTTTTTATGTACATATGTATATATTTTTCTAAGGAGTGGGGAGATTATATTTTGCGGTTGCATGAATGGACATAATCCTCTGGATGCATTTTATGTATATTGTAGATTAGATCTGACAAACTCCTGTAAAGGGTGACAATGTTGATGACTTTTCTCTGGTAAGAAATCTTTTGTGTGTTGACTGGAACAGGAGCTGCCAAGTGTAGGCCATGAATGGTCTTTTGCAGTCTCCTTCTTTTCTTATGTTATCTATTACTACTCCTAGATCTTTCTCATCCTCTACTGAGCTCAGCCAATGCCCATCCATTTCATAGTTAAATTCTCTATTATCTTTTCCCATGTTAATAACTTTGCACTTATCAAGGTTGAAAGTCATTTGCCACTTATGTGCCCAGGATAACAATTTATTTAAGTCCCCCTGCACTTTAAAATTATCATCAATATCTTTAACTACAGCTGCTATTTTGGTATCATCCGCAAAAATTGACACTTTATTATTAACTGCCTCCCCAAGATCGTTTATATAGATGACAAATAATAATGGACCGAGAACTGATCCATTATTATCTAATAAATATGTTCTCAAGAGCTACTGCAATACTTTCTACATCTTCTTTGAGTATCCTAGAATGAATGTTGTCAGAGCCAGATGCCTTACTAGTATTTAACTGCATTATAAGCCCTTTAATTTCTTCTCTGTCTATATTAATAGAATTTATCACTACTTCCCTTGACCTAGAATTATCATCAATTAATGTAACTGGTTTCTCTTCTGTGAATACTGAAGCAAAATGATCATTAAGGACCTCTACTATTTCCTCTACCTGAGTATGTTGCAGGAAAGTCCTTCAGTTTTGTGAACAATATTTAGTATCTTTTGATGGGATATTAATGAAGTATTGATTAGTACTCCTAAATCTTTAACAGAGTCCTTCATTGGTATAGGAGTTATTTAAGTAGTAAGTACCTGAGATTAAGTCTATCCCAAGATATGGGCTTCTTGAGAAAGCAGAGTAATACACATTTCTCACTATTCATAGTTAGACCCAAGGACTTAGAAACACTGGTTAATGTCAGTCTGAGTCATTTACGTCATTAAGTATACTTTGGTTGTCCATTACATTCAGTTTTAGGTCATCTATAAAGTTTTTGTTGAGGGGTGGACATTGTGGGTTAAATAGTTCACATACATCAGAAAAAATTAATGGTCTGAGGACAGAACCGGAACTTGACTCAAAACATCCCTAGCGTTGCTTTGGTAGTGGTTTACAATGACATATTTTGCTATTAAATAAAGAATTTTTTTAGCGATTCAAGTAGTTTGTTTCTTATGCCAAGTTTGTATACTTTATCTAGAAGAATGTCAGGGTTAACTACATCAAAGGCCAATGTTGGAAAAATATAAGAGAATTATCAGGCATAACCACATTAAGCTTTCAGCTTTTAAATTGCGGGGTGGGGTAGGGAGTACAACCTCCCACAATTAAATGTGGGATATCATTTTGAAATAAAATAAAGTCAAAACAAGTGAGTGAATGTAGTTATGCCTATAGTTTTTAGATCGCATTCTTGGGTTGGGTACTAATCTAGATATTTACCCAAATATATTCTAGTAAATTAAATTACTCCAATGAGGGGATAGGAGGACAGGGAGTGAGAGACCCCACCACCTCTTAGAAGTAGAAAAAGTTTGAATTAAATGTTTTTGTTTAAGCGTGGGGGTGGAGGAAGTCAAGAAGAAAAAAATTACACTCAAGTTTTACTAAAAATAACTTTCACTTTTATAAATACTGCCTACACTAGATTACAAACTGCCTAGAATAACTAATGAAAAATTAACTACTTGCAGTTTAGACAGGCACAGTACTTGTGGGAGAAAATTACTATTTTTATCCTGCCTTAATTGCAATAGGGAGAAAACCACCAAAATAACTTTAGATTAACTACACTACAACATATATAGATTCATTTTCATTAAAATCATGCATATTCAGGCAAATGTTGACATAATCAGCTGATCCGAACGCAGCGCCTAAGCCTCCTGCGCACCGTGACTGTTTCTACGTACACATGTACACCTCTGCTGAACGTGAGACAGGACCAACTCAATGAACAGTCGTCCATTGGGAAAGGATTCATATTTAGGAACTAATGTTACCTCATCAAGCTCAGTTCGTCCTTCAATAACTGATGTAGTGAACAACCGTGAAGTTAATACTCTCTCACTTGCCATTTTGAAACCATATTCATAACATTAATACACAAATTAAATAAAAATTCAAGGAGCTCTAGAAAAGTGCTGCTGAAGAAATGACCGCGCAGCCATGGCGCGCAAGAATACATATTGGCGGAGGAGAGGTGTTCTAAGTCCTCGAAGCAAACAAGTGCTTATCTTACCACACTGATATTTTAATAATTACATATAGCTATTTGTACTCATTTCTATTCTTATTTATAGTTTAAAAATTATATCGAACTCTTTTAGAGATATATCAAAAAGGAAAACAGGGAAAAGTAAATAAGGTATTTACACTTTTTTTAATTCTGATGTTTTCCACGTTTCTTTCCATTTTCTTTATTACTTGTCAGACTTCTGTTACCTCCCTTTATTTGCCTATCTCTGTCATTTCGGAAGCAAGAAATGTATGTTTGATTTTTTTTTCACATTATTTAGTAATTTATGCCAACATTTTTTTGTGACTATTAATGTTTCATGAACCTCATTTACGTGTTTTATGACGAGTTCAACCAAACTTAAGCTTGTCTTGATAAAAGTTAGAAAATCGTAACGAAATAATCAGATATTTTGCTTTATCTATGATATTGGGCTATTAAGGCAATTTGACGGTTTATAAGCTGAAAGATTCAATATTACGAGAACACATTTTAATAAGTTTGTGCATAATATATGAATGTGGCTCTTTAAAAGAAACAACTATAAACTGAAAATATTAAATTGATTAAAGTTGTCGCATTATGTTTCCAGTACGATTTAATTACACGAGAGGTCGAGCAATGAAAAACAACCAGACACAATAATTAACTTTGGATGTGTACATATCCGTATATATGAATGAACCTCTATTAACAAAACAATAAAAAGTAATGGCATTTTCTGTCTTAATTATATATATATATATATATATATATATATATATATATATATATATATATATATATATATATATATATATATTTATATATATATATATATATATATATATATATATATATATATATATACCAGGCAATTGCTCCACCACTCCCACCCCCTACTGGGGGAGGAGCTTGCGCTTCTCTACTAAGATTAAAATCTTTAAAAAAGCAGCCATGGTTAAATTTTTATAAATTTTCTGAACTTCGCCAATTATAATAATTTTAAAAAGGAACTCTAAACAAATATAGTTATAGAGAAGATATATAGAAAATCAATTTTCTGACCTTCACCATTTGTAATTCTTTGGGTTTTAAAAAATTCTTAAAATTTAGATACTTATATTTATTTCTGAACTTCACCATTTTGTTTTTTGATATTATAAAAGAACTATTACAAATAACTTTGATAAATAAAACAGAAGTCATAACCAAACTAAGATGAAATTATCATTCAAATAGTAAACAAAATCCTCTTCTTAAATTATAGAGTTAGTGAAGTGATGATACATATATATACAAGTTCTGCGGGTGATAACAACCACCACAGGGCTTTAGCCATATTTTTATTTTCTGCCTTTCAAAACAATTTTGAAGACAGAAAGAAAGATGCAAAAACCTTGTATAACAGACTATATATATATATATAGTACAAGAGAAAGAGTAAATTAGACGCGAATGAGCAATGAGACAAGAAACAGGTGTTTTTAGAGGTAAGAGAAAGGGACATTAGAAGAAGACTAGAATCAAAGAGAGCAGAGGGCGGCAAAATGAAGGCAATCCTTTAACGAGAAGACAGAAATAACTCCAGGGGAAAAAAGGTTTTGAAAATTCCTGGCCAGGATTCGAACCCGGGTCTGCTGAATGCCGGTCAGATGTTCTACCGCTAAGCTCCCAGGCAAGATCAGTATAGTTTGCACAAAGCGTTACCCCCATCAAACCAGGTATCTCCCTAAGCTAGGAACTTCCTAGGAATTTTTATATCACATGCTTTTACCCGTTCACAATTTAAAGGCTCACTTGTCCATGTCACATACAAAGAAAGAACAAATTCAAGTTCTGCGGATAAAGGATTGCCTTCATTGGGCCGCCTTCTGCTTTCTTTGATTCTAGTCTTCTTCTAATGTCCCTTTCTCTTACCTCTAAAAAAACTCCTGTTTCTTGTCTCATTGCTCATTCGCGTCTAATTTACTCTTTCTCTTGTACTATATATATATATATATATATAGTCTGTTATACAAGGTTTTTGCATCTTTCTTTCTGTCTTCAAAATTGTTTTGAAAGGCAGAAAATAAAAATATGGCTAAAGCCCTGTGGTGGTTGTTATCACCCGCAGAACTTGTATTTGTTCTTTCTTTGTATGTGACATGGACAGTGAACCTTTAAATTGTGAACGGGTAAGAGGGTGTGGTATAAAAATTGCCTGGAGGTTCCTAGCATAGGGAGATGATGGGGTAATGCTTTGGGCGAATTAAAGTCACTTTTCCTGGTAGCTTAGCGCTAGACCATCTGACCGACAATCAGCAAACTCTGGTTCGAGTCCCGGCCAGGAATCTTCAACAACATTTTTTCTCCTGGCGGTATTTATGTGTTCTCGGGAAAGGATTGCCTTCATTTTGCCGCCCTCTGCTCTCTTTGATTCTAGTCTTCTTCTAATGTCCCTTTCTCTTGCCTCTAGAAAAACTCCTTTTTCTTCTCTCATTGTTCATTCGCGTCTAATTTACTCTTTCTCTTGTAATATATATATATATATATATATATATATATATATATATATATATATATATATATATATATATATATATATATATATATATATATATATATATATATATATATATAAATATATATATATATATATTTATATATATATATATATATATAATAAACATTGCATTTACCTGCCCCCTCACTACAAGTGAATGTACAAAATTTCTGTCCTAAATAGGTTAATGAATATCAATGTCAAAATGACTTTTATTATGTTTTTTGAATGTAACAACAGCATATCAATACACTTATTATAGATAAAAATGAGCATCTGAATCTCCGTATAAAACTTATCTTTTGAGAAGGGTTGAGTTCTTCAAAGCAGCAATCAAAATCACCCCCCACCTCCTTTGCAATTGCAGCATTATGAACTGGGTCATTGTCGTGCGGGAAAAAATTCTCCGACTCAGCGTTCTTGGTCGTTTATCTGTCTGTGATGGTGTCGCATATTTCCTGCATTAACGAATCATAATATTCTCCCGTCGCAACCATATTTCTTTCTTTAAAATCTATCGTCAAAATACCGACGCAGTTCCCAAACATGGTTGCCATCAGGTTCTTAGCCTTTCTTGGAGGGCCTTCACCTAAACGACACCATTCCATCGCTTCTCATTTCGATAGATGCTCATAGTAGAGCATCATGGTTCCATCTCCAGTTACAATGGAACGAATACCATATTTTTCTTTGTATTGACAGAGATCTGAGAACATTCTATTCTACGCCCATTATGAAGGAACAAAGAAGCTTTGGAACCCACCTTGCAATCACCTTATTCTTATAAAGGTGATCATGCAAACGGCAAAGGAGGGTTGTTTTAGAAACATCCACCGAGGTTATGAGGTTTATTTAAAATGAATTACAAAGAGAGATTACATAGAACATATAGCGGACAGTGTGGAAAATAGAATTTAGCGGAGAAGAGATAGTTATAAGTATAATTAGGAAGATAAAGGTTCCCGGAGACGTGGAAATCAAATTTTTAACTCTATACCGGGTGTCCGAGAAAAAAAGCTGTCGATTCTGAAAATTTCATTAAATTTCCTTTTATGATGTTGATACACTAATGGGTTTAGTGGAGGCTATCAAAAATATGTTTGCGCGAAGAATTAAAATAAGGAAACGAAGCCTAGGAAGGCTAGGCCACCGTGCACTTTCAAGAGAAGCGTAGGGAGCCTAGGTCACTGTGCGATTCTCCAAGCATAGCTTAGGCCATTTTACAGTGGTTTTTCAGCCACGCTGTCGTATGGTCTCGTCATTATTGCTTACTAAGCAAATCAAAGCGTTTCTATATTAAAGTTTACTTCCATAGAACCTTTTTAATCATGCAGTTAACAAAAGATCAACCCGTATTTGTAGTCACAAACTTTATTAAGCTAGCAGTATTAAACAAGTACAAGATTCTTTTTAACAACGTTTTCCAGGTAGGCACCCACTAAGCAAGCCCACAATTTAGAAAAATGGTCGCAAATACTAACATGGAGGAACATGCTTAAATCTAAATAAAGGTCTTTCTGGTCGTATGAAGACCATAAGAACAACAGAAAATATCGAAAATGCTCAGATGACACTTCTTCAAAATCCACATGTATCAGTCAGAAAGAATTGGTTACAATTGTCAAAGTCTCACTTAACCGAATTATTAAACATGACTTAAAATGGCATCCCAATAAGATGCATGCAAGACCAGCTTTTTGTAACTGATTTTCCTCGTCGTAGACAATTTGAAGAATGGCTTCTCCATAAATCTGCTCGTTTCTTGGAAAACATTGTGATTGGTGACGAGGCAGCCTTTTTCATAAATGGAAAGGTAAATAGCTATAACATTCGGCAATATGCGCCGCTGAACCACCTCCCAGCATTCAAATTTGACACACGTATTTGTTAGCAGAAAGTGTCTCTGCGGATCGGAATATGCGAGAATGGCTATCTTGTCGGCCCATTGTTTTGCGAGAATAACTTGAATGGTGCTGTCTACCTGAGCATGATCAACGAAAGGATCTTCCCGGAACTCCGCCAGATTTACGGCAATTAATTCGATAGACTTTGGTGGATTCAGGACGGCGCACCAGCTCATAGACAACTTGCTGTAAGAACAAAACTAAGAGGAACGTTTGAGAACCGCATTGTCGCGCTAAATCATGCGATTGAATGGCCCCCAAGATCCCCTGACTTAACACTGTGCGATTATTTCTTATGGGTTATATCTACAGAATAAAGTGTATTCTACTCCACCACAAAGCATCAACCAGTTAAGAGATAGTATCACATGTGAAGTCAATAGACTTAAGGAAAATTACAAGTTAATCAAAAAAGTTGTTCAATCAATGCGATCAAAGGCGCAACTATGCTTGGAAAGAAATGGAGGACATGTGGAAGAAAACGATGCTTAGAAAATTAATAAAAAATAAATTTGTATTACCTATATGAAGAGGTGTTTTTGTTAAAAATGGATTTAAATATATTTGTTGATTTTAAACTTCGAAGTTTGATTATTTTACTTCCTTGCGCAAACATAATTTTGATAACCTCTACTAAACTCATTAGTTAATCAATATCGTAAAAGGGAATTTAATCAAATTTCCACAATCGACAGATAAGTAGTTGTTAAATTTGTCATATTTTGCAAGACTCAAAAACCTTTAATAGGTTTTGAGTTATACTAATTCAAAGTACGGTTAACTTTTTTTCTGGGACACCTTATACAATACAAATTTCACACTTACTCATAAAAGTTAATAGTTTATAGTTATAAAAATGTATTCCTAAAAGTTTACATATATATATTTACACATTATTATATATTTAACGTTAACTACACATGATTTTAATTACTTTACATTATTTCTACGAATTTGCTGTAAAAACTTCTTTTTTTTAAATATTCTATTTCAGTCCAGCTAAATATTTTAATCTAAGTTTAAGTCACTTACATATTTGATTAATTCACATTAGATAATTAGAAACTAGATAATTAGATATATTTCGTAAATTAATTCTAACACACTTTCTATGTACACTTTTCATAATCACTGTTATTATAAATTATTTTATCATTATTTATACACTTAAATTTTGCACTTTCACTTTATTTCGGACGTTTTTGACCACTTTTAATGGCTTTGGATGTTAACATGTTCACAGCGTGCACATCCGATGGTGGGATGTACAACCGTGCCCTTCAACAACAACGCTGCTATTTAGTCAGGTGAAAAGGGTCCCTCGCAAGTCCGCTCGTATTTTCCCCTAGCGATGTCATGTAGGAAAAATTATGGGTCCTCTCTTGGGTGCGGGCAACGGAGGAGAGCCAAATACCTTGAGGCACACGTCCTTGCGGTCGAAGAAGTAACCCATCTCGAGGACTTCCTTCCTGTCGGTGAGGGGTCCCCTCCGTGTATTCCTCTCCGTGCGCTTCTTCTTTGTCCGACGAATTATGTTCGTTTGTCTTTCCTCAGTTTTTTTTCTTCTTCTTCCCTTTGTTCCTTTTCTTTCTTACGCCTTTCTTCGTTTCTTACGTTATTTTTTGGTTCTTCGGTAGGGGACTGCGTCGGCTCCTCATTTGGTTAAACTTCCCGTTGGGATTCGTCGGTAAACTGGATATTCAGTATTCCCGCCAAGTCTGGATTTTCGGTGAACCAGAGTTTTTTGATAACTCCGTTCTTCTCCAGAAGACGATTAAGTTTTTCGGAAAGGGAATCGGGGTTAGCCAGGTCAGCCAGGTGAGCAAAGATGTTCATTGCCATGATATCTTTACCCGCCTCGCCTCTGGCATGACCAGCTTGGGGGCACTTGTTGTGACGAAGTTTTTCGGGGCCACCGCTTGAGCGTAATTAGTGTTGGTTCTTTCCTCTTTTTCCTTTTTTATATTCTCCCTTTTTGTACGGATGGCTTCTTTGCAGATGGGGCACCTCATGACCAAGGCCCTATGGTCCACTTCTCAGTTGACGCACTTTTGCTTCACCTCTGTGAAATCTTTCCACCCACCCGTGCCCGGATTTGGCGCAGTTGGAGCATGCACCTACTGTCGCCGTGTAGTCCTTTGTCAAATGCTTTTCGACTGCATAGCATTGTAGCAGCGGTAGATCGGTATGTAGTCTTCTGTTTCGATTTTCTCGGATGTTCCCTTTAGGTCAAACCCAAACAGCCTATCTTTCTTGGCTCTTCTCGCCATCTTGATGCTGGAGAAAATGGTCTTCACTATACTGTTTCATTTGCCGAATTTTTCCACTGTAAAAGAACAACCTCTGACCCCCCCCCCCTCCCCCCAACCCATTTATTGGAAACCACTTTCTAGTGTATCCTGCCATGAGGAACGCCACTTCCTGTTCGAACATTCACGAATTTTCGACTCCTGAGCGCATTGGGGAAATATTCTCCAATACTGCGAACTCGTCCCAAGCCTCCTCCCCCACACGGTGACGAGGCGAGAAAGAGCCGCTCTGTCTCGCCCATGGCTGCTAAATAATGAATCGACTCCGCCCCCGGATTAAGATGTCTATAGCTTGGGACTTCTTTGTCCAAACTCTCCCTTCTTCCTCAGAATCGGGCATACAAATACTTGGGTTAATTCTGTAGTTCGAGGAGTCTAGCCCGCACCTCAAGGCCGTCCACTTCGTCTCAAGTTTTAAGTCCCGTGAGCGTTCGTCAGACAGGAAGACCTTCTGCGCCGTGATTGTACTCTAGTCAATTGATAGCTCCTTTGATCGGCAAGCCTTTGAATTTGCGTAATAGTGTCCCTTCGTTTAATCGAACCGAAGAAAATCTCCATTGATTACCTTTTAGGAAAATAAGTTTCCTCTTCCAGTGGAATTACGAGTAATCCCACATTCCCCATCAAACGTCATCTTTGAAGATTGGCTATCTTTATCGGAAGGTTAATTCGGATCGTGCCTCTCTTGCCTCATCGGATCGTTCTCCACTCGCCTCATCGCAACAAGGACCTTCCTCGAAGTCACCGACCCGTAAGACTGAAACCCCCTCCATTATTAGTATTGTCAATCTCCCCCTTTTGACCTGAGCCTAGTAACATTAATCAATTAATTCTATTTGAGAATCCCTCTTCATAATAATTATAAAGAGACTATTTCAATTTAAATAATTCCCTTTTGTCTATTATTATTCTTATTTTGATCTTTGTAAATAAAATTATATTTTTGCTGTTTCATCTTTAACTAACCTTGAACGATACTTTCGGCCTATTCAAGTAAATCTGTCCAACCAATTATGCACTCTTTCTGATTATTAGGGATTTGAAACCCAAAGCCTCAAGTTTGACCTCCTAGTCGGTCGTTAATCCCTGCGAACACTCCTTCAACGGTTCGCGTTGCAGTAGGTGATTAAGTCACTCCTCAGATAATATTGGAGTAGTGTATGGTATAGAGTGTTGTACCACGACATATATATGTATATTACTTCTATATTATAAAAACTGGTGTCAAGTGTGTGTGGTTTATTACATAGTAAATCAGTTTAGTTGATTTACATCACCTTTGAGTTTTAGTAGTTCCCTCTCATTACTGAAGTTTCTTAATTTTTCTATTTTGGGCCGAAGTACGTTCAAGTTAGTACTAGATCAGTGGAACATTAATCTATTAACTATTTAAAATTAGATTATTAGTTAGGACCCGTTCTTTGTGTTTGTGTATTCCATTTACCGGAATATTTGAGTAATCCCCAGCCGGATTAGAACGATTAACCTGTCCTAACCGTGTAGGAAGAGTTTGTGTTCTTTTAGTGTGATAATTTTGGAATATTTATTTTGGGGAAAAGTTAGGCTTCACGTATATTTCGGAGAAATTTTGTTACGTCAATTGCCCCGTTCGCGTGTTACGTTCCCCCAAGTAAGCCAACAAGATATCTTCTTTGTTTGACCGTTTCAAGTGTCAAGGAGAGTCATTGGGCCTGTCGGGCCGAGAATTATTAACTTATATTCAGGAAGAAGAGAGAAATGAAAGAGAAGAAAGAAGAGCGAAGGAACAAGAACTAAGAGTGCAGGAAAAAGAACTAAGAGAAGCTGAAGAGAGAACAGCGAGAGATGGAAGAGGGTGAGAGAATAAGGCAAAATGAACTAGAATTAGGCCGTAATCAATTGGAGTCAATGTCAGTTAACTCCCGGACCGAAACTCCACAGTCCCCGTCAGTAAGATTACCCGTCTTTAAAGAAAGAGAAGACTTTGGATCATAACTTACACATTTCGAGAAGATTTTTGAAATCAACAATTGGGACATCGAGGTAGATGGTGTCGCCAAACTGCTCCCCCTCCTAAACTCACAGTTGAGAGACATATTCATTTCCTTTCCGTCAGAGTCCTCTGTGGACTACTCTACCCTCAAGACGAACTCTTAGCTGCCGTGAATATGACCCTGGACTTCAATCGTACCCGTTTCCGTCGGGAAAAGATCCGCCCCGGTTAGACCTTTCGACATTTTTGGTACACCCTCCAGAAATACCTCCAATTTTTGTTAGATGCGTGTAAAGTATCCCAATAGTACGAGTCCCTTCTGGACTTCGTCGTAATAGATCAATTCTTAGCTTCCCTGACCCACGAAGTTTGTGCCTTCATTAAGGATCAGCGCTGTTCTACGTTCATGGAATGCCTAGAAGAGGCTGATGTGTACGCAAGCAACCATAACTTGTATCCCAAGGTTCAATAAGATACCTCTCCCGTCTCCTTCCGAGTATAAGATTAATAACTCCAGGCCCCTCCAAGGAATACCCCTAAATTCGTGAAAATTCAAGGCCCGTCGAAACCCAGGAATCTCCCTCCTTTGGAACCAAGAAACATTAAACGCATAATTACAGCTCCCCCCCGCGTCGTTATTCCACAGAAGGCAGATAATCTGTTTTACGTGCCGAATAAAAGGTCACGTACGCATGAACTGTCCTAAAAATTTCAAATTTAAAAGCGTGTCCTCCCATGAGGTACACCAAATTAGTGCCACTCCTGCTCCTTCCCCGTCTCTCCAAGATAACACTACGTCTCTCTCATCGACCAACATCTCCGGTCACCAAGTAAATTTTCTCTTTAATAAGAGCTCTCCTGGTGGTTTGAAATTTAAAAATGGAGGCGTGAGGGGATGCCGTGTGTCCACCCTTGTAAGTGACACTGGGTGCACATGCATTGTGGTATCCGAGAATTTACTTCTCCCGGTCGGTTCTGACTACCAAAAGTTCGCTGTGATCCATGATTACCTCGGCCGAGCGAATCGTTTCCTTATTATAAAATGCCACATCGAATGTGAGTATTTGACTGGTTGGGTCGAAGTGGTAGCAGCCCCAATCAAATTTTGCTTTCTACTGATTGGTCAGAGCTCCCAAGTTACAAGTAACCCGGTAGCACAACCCGTGGTAACCCGTGCCCAGGCCGCCAAAGCTTCGCAGCAACCCGTTCCTTTAGAAAATCCCGTCGATTCAGAGATCGAGACCCTTCGGAACGAGGATTTTGCCTGCACCCAGAAGGGGTGCGCAATTCCCCCCCCCCTTTGGGAAAAAGCCAGAACTAAGGAGCAAGAGTCTTTCCGTGGGGGGAAAAGCATCTCATACCTTGTCAAGGATGAGCTGTTACATCGTAAATGTTCCGACGGAACCAAACCTGAAACACACTCCTTGTGTGTTCCCCGCTCTCACGTCCCCCAAGTCTTCCAGATTTCTCACGATAGTTTATTATCCGGTCATTTTAGTCATAATAAAACCTCTCAGAGACTTTTTGAGTATTTTTATTGGGCAGGTATGGCCAGAGAAATTGCAGAGTACTGCAAATCATGCAATGCATGCCAAAGGACATCAGAAAAAGGGCGCGTCAAGCCATCCTCCCTTCAGAAAAGCCAGATCATCTCAGAACCTTTTTCTCGTGTGTCGATTGATCTTATTTGCCCTATTCATCCCCCGTCTAGTGAAGGACACAGTTACGTCCTCACGTTGGTAAACTTCGCTACCCGTTTTCCTGAGGCAGTTCCTCTTAAGCGCATTGATAGCGTTTCGTGCGCCGAAGCCCTCATTTCCATTTTTTCTTGAGTAGGAATTCCTAAAGAGGTATTGTCGGGTCGAGGAAGACAATTTACCTCCGAGTTTATGGAGTATGTCAGCAAGCTCCTCATGGTAAAACCTTTGTTTACCACCCCCATACCACCCAGCCGCAAACGGAGTTTGCGAAAAGCTAAATGGCAGATTCAAAGCAATCCTCAGAAAACTGTGTATCGATCAGGGCCCGAGAATGGCACCGTTTTTTACCCGTGGCACTGTTTGAGTGTCGCGAAATCCCCACAGGACCCTAGGATTCGCCCCCTTGCTATTTTAAAGGAACTTTTCACCAATTCCCGTCTGGCTAACGAAATCCAATCCTCCTATTCCTGCCACCTAGACCTTCGAAAAAGTCTCGAGAAATGTGCCGACATAGTCTATCAAAATGCTAAGGTAAATTTGGAGAAGTATCGAACTTATTTCGATTTAAAGTCGAAGGAAAGAAGATTTAAGCCTGGTGAGAAGGTGCTGTTGCTACTTCCTATGGAGAGTAGCAAACTTTTTAGCCAGTTGAAGGGCCCCTTTTCGTTTCGAGGTAAAGGACCAGGGGATTACCTAATTCGAACCCCCTCAGGAGATAAGGTTTTCCACATCAATATGTTGAAGAAATATCACCGCTGTGCGTGTATCAACAATATTGTGGCCCTCAATGAAGAGTTCCCGTTGGAAGCGGTGTATCCCGCTGACCCCCTCATCGTCGTGCAAGTAGTATGCATTGAACAAAATGGTCATTACCCTATCCCATCTTTCCCTGGTCCGCCTGAATCATCATCCCCCGTGTTGGATTTTTCCGCAGGCTAGCGCCTCTTCAAAAGAGTCAGTTGTAGCAGTTGGAAAATGGATTTGAAGATGTCATCCCCGAGATCCCTGGTTGCTCCAATCAATTTGAGCCTAAAATCGTCCCTACTACTCAAGAGCCTGTTCACCCGAAAAATAAGCTGTGCCCCCAGGACGAAAAGGTCAGAGCTATGGCGAGATGCTCCTTCCCCGTACGAAGAAACAGCTGAGGTCATTCATGGGATCGGCCTCCTTTTACCGTATATTTATCCCTAACTTCACGTCTATTACCGCCCCTTTAAGTGCCCTCCTTCATAACAGATCCCCAGATCCCCTTTCATGGAATCCCGTAGCTAATGCCAGGTTCCAGCAGCTCAAGAACAAGCTAGCGTCCGCCCCCATTTTAAGGCTCATTAATCCCTCTAAACCCTTCGGCATCCGGATGGATGCGAGTGACGAAGGAAGTGGATGCGTGCTGCTCCAATACTCCGACGAAGGTGAAAACCACCCGGTGACTTACGCGAGCCGAAATCTACTGCCCCGTGAACGTAATTACTTGGTAATAGAACGGGAAGCTTTACCTATAGTATGAAGTATTATAAAATTTAGCATGTATTTAATAGGGAAAAAGTTTATTGTCAAAACGGACCATCCCCCTTTGTCGTACCACCAAAATACTAAGAGCCAGAACTTCCCAATATCAGTTTAAAATTTAGTATATACGTGGTACCGACAATGCTGCATTAGCCGACAATGCTGGCTAATCCACTAAATTATAGGTCGCCTGTAAACCCGTAAGCTAATCATGTATATATTAATTTTCTTTTTTTTAACTCTGTACATATATCTATGGTCCCTGTAGATACTTATTTAATATAGTGTGGGTTGTTTGTGTGTTGTTGTTCCACTACTCTTTTAGACAAAATTCTAATTTTGTTCCTTAATTTAAATGTAATTTTTTTGTCGACCCATTTACATTATTTTTTGCTCAGATCAATATCATATACCCTTTTTGTAAGCCTGTTGAATACAGGTCAGGTCCCTCGTTTTTTATCAGGCTGACGCCTTAATAATAATTCCTCCTATCCAAATTTGCGATGTCCCTTGTTCTTCCTTCTCTCTCAGAAAAGTTCCATCGTATGGAAGAGAACAACCTCTGACTCCCTCCCCAATTTTTTGGAGACCACGTGCTAGTGTATCCCGCCATAAGGAAAGTTACTCGCTGTTCGAAAATTTATGAATTTTCGACTCCTGAGCGCATTGGTGACGAGGCGAGAGAGAGAGAGAGAGAGCCGCTCTGTCTTGCCTATTGCTGTTAAATGATGAATCGACTCTGCCCCCGGATTAAGATGTCTGGAGCTTGTGACTTCTTTCTTCCCCCCCCCACCCCCACCCCTCAGAATCGGGCATACAAATACTCGGGTTATCCTGTAGTTCGAGGAGTCCAGTCCGCACCTCAAAGCCGTCCGCATCGTCTCAAGTCACGTGAGCGTTCGTCAGACAGCAACACCTTCTCGGCCGGATTGTACCCTAGTCAATTGATAGCTTCTCTGATCGACAAGCCTTTGAATTTGCGTAACAGTGTCCCTTCGTTTAATTGAACCGAAAAAAAATCTCCATCGATTACCTTTGAGGAAAATAAGTTTCTTCTTCCAGTGGAATTACGAGTAATCTCACATTCCCAGTCGAACATCATCTTTGAAGATTGGCTATCTTTATCGGAAGGTTGGTTTGGATCGTGCCTAACTTGCCTCATCGGATCGTTCTCCACTCACCTCATCACAAGAAGGACTTTCCTCGAAGTCACCGACCCGTAAGACTAAAACCCCCTCCAATATTAGTATTGCAAAGCTCCCCCTTTTGACCTGAGCCTAGTAACATTAATCAATTAATTCTATTTGAGAATCCATCTTCATAATAATTATAAAGATACTATTTCAAATTAAATAATTCCCTTTTGTCTATTATTATTCTTATTTTGATCTTTGTAAATAAAATTATATTTTTGCTGTTTCATCTTTAACTAACCTTGAACGATACTTTCGGCCTATTCAAGTAAATCTGTCCAACCAATTATGCACTCTTTCTGATTATTAGGGATTTGAAACCCAACGCCTCAAGTTTGACCTCCTAGACGGTCGTTAATCCCTGCGAACATTCCTTCAACGGTTCACATTGCAGTAGGTGATTATGTCATCCTCCACAGAATATAGGAGTAGTGTATGGTATAGAGTGTTGTACTACGACATTCAACCTTTAAAATGTTGGCCCATGTCTGTTTCCCTAACAGCTCCGCCTTGATTTCTTCACAGGTGTTGTCAGTGAAGAGTGGGTCCAACCGCCGTAGAATCACAGTACGTTGCACAAGTATTTCTTGTGGTGATGTTTGCCTCAAGTCCAATTTTTTGAAAGTGGACCTTCGCCTCATTCAAGACCAGCCGCTCCACATCCTCCAAGGTGTGACAGATAGTGGCGGAGCCGATCAGAATGTCAATTAGCCGGATGAGGACTACGTTTATATGCTTGTAGATTAGGGTGGTCCCCCCCCCCCCCCTAATTTTTTTTAGTTTTTTATCTACACATGCCTGATTGTATTACCACATTGAACAGTAGGTCATATATTCAATTTCATCAAAATCGAACAATATTTACTGGTCGCTATATGGATCTTAACTTATTAGTCTGCTGGTAAATTAATTTGTGGGATAGAAATGAACAGTCTTTGCAAATACTAGTTTATTTGAAAAAGATCTTGGTGTTGAAAGATAATTTGAAAAAATATTTATATTAAAGTGAAAAGAAAATAGTTAAATGGCAAATGATTTCTTTTTTACACAAATTATAACTAAAATTGCTGATTAAACATTGATCCTTTTGAGCATGAGGGAAAATTTTTGTGATGTTTTGCCACAAGTCTGAGAAGCAACTGTTTCTGTTCTTCATCTTTTGTTAGAGATGCATTATACGATTTGATAAGTGCAATACCTCTTTCTGCTGGATCGTTAACAACCATTAAGTTAATCGCTCGACGTTGAAATTCTTGAAAGCACGTATTCTCTTCCCAATAACTTGGGTTAGTCTTCAGGAATGTATCCTCGGCAAACTTGTATCCATCTTTCATTAGGAGACTGAAGATTAGCTTAGTTTTTTGAGTTACCAGTTCATGCATGTCCAAATCCTCGATGTTTTTTGTAAGATTCAATCGGCAAACAACTTTGGTGTTTTCATTACGTTGGAGATTGGAGACTATCTTCTGGTTGGTCTCAGCATTAATTCTATGATCGAAAAATGCAAGACCAACAAGATGTTCTCCAAGATACCAAAGGTGTATGTGAAGGGCTGTGGTTGCTTCTTTAGATATTGTCTGATTTGGGTACTTTTGCAAAGTTTTAAGAAGCAGAATGTCATTTAAAGGAGCATTAATTCCAAAATGGGCTTCATTCCCAAAACGCGAGTAGACCAAAGCAACAAAAAGAAAGCACTCTGTAATATTGGCCTTTTCACGTTCCGTTAGTTTCAGTTGATGCTTAAACAAGTATATTTTCAGGACATATATAGCCTTAGCCACCCAGCGTGCATGATGAGTCACCCCTGGGGCTCTTAATGTAACTTCTGTCTTATCAATGCCCCCAAGATGAGACTGAGTCGCAGCAATTCTTCATAATCGTCACGCAACTGACGAGATTTCAAAGCTTCCTGAAAATATGGGACCATTTCTCCTCGAAGATTATGCATTACTGGATTGACGAATAAACTGCTATCCGCCTCTAAAAAAAGAATCCTTTTTAAGTGACGACCATTGTTCTTTAAAACGTTCAAAGAGACTCCTCTTTGGACGACTTGTAGGCCCAAGTAAAATATTGCAAGCACATGACAACATAATTTCGAAAATATGATGACGGCATGCAATCCAAACAAGCTCCCTTCCTAATATTTTCTCAATTATAGTGCAGGTTCCTTTTTGTAGGCATATATTTGATGCAGTTGTGTCAAATACAAGGCCTCGAACTTCGTCACAAAGATTTCAGTCATTAATTGATGAATTGCATGCTATAACCTGTTCTTCTCCTGTTGCTCGTGTTATTTTTGGCACACCAAGAAGTTTTTCCATTCCATTTACAGAAAATATTATTGCAATTCGTTCTACTGTTTCATTTGCCCCAATCAATAGCAGGTAGTAATTTTCCATCCCAGTGAAGAAGGATCGGTCCTTCAACAGACAACGAAGCTTTCTCTTCATTGTATGTTGCCTCTCTTACTTGCTTTCTGGAACGTCGTATAGAACTCCTGGAAAGTGTCATAGCTGCAATATCCTGACCCAAGGCTTGTGCTATTGATCCAGCAACCATTGTTGCTTTTCTATCCGTAATATTTGCACGATCAATAACAGCAGCCACACCTGAAGTTGTAGAGATATTTTTTGAATTTGAAGGACTACATTGTGCATTTTTTTTCTAGTTGAAGAAAGTGGACAAAACTCTTTGTCTGCGGCAATTAAACTTTCTCCTTCAGATGATGATGACTCGAAATCTGCATGAGCAGCAGCCTCTGTTTGATTTTTAGAACTATATACGTTTTTCGTTGTATTGTAAAGCCTTCTCGTGTCGATATCTTTTGCGGGATTCCTTGGCTGAAGTAATCTTATCACGGCACGACATACTGCAGGAGAAAATGTTCTTTCTCTGCATCGACAGAAATTGGGGGTATTCTTCATTTTTTACCACATTTAAAGCATTTTTTGAGGCTATGTCAAAGAGTTTTGAAAGAGAAGAGTCGAAACTACGCTCATTCATTCTATATGAGTACAGTTCGGTTTTGCGGTTCTTCTTTAAAGAAAGGTATTCTTCAAACAACCTTGAGAGTTTCCTAACGCAAGAGTCTATTCGCTGTGTGAGAATTAAAGCTCTTTCCCATACTTTTATGACTTTTTTGCAAGCTAGGTTGTAACTTTGTGCCAAAGTCATTGACTCCACTTGATGGTGGTACTAAACAACACGAAGCACATCACCACATGCTGATAGTCTTGCATATGAAAGCTCACTAGTAGGATGTCCTAAAAGCCTGACTGCCGCAGATGAACGAGTACTTCCAGCCATAATCTGAAACAACAGAAATCAAAATTTATTGTAACTAAGTGAGCTCACGGTTCTCCTCCATTTAGTTATACTTAGAAGATATTTTTTTATACTCTAAAATATCTAAATATTCAATATTCATGAAAGAATAAGCTTTCATTTGACATAAATAAATAGGCTCCTGTGTTTGTAAAAAGTTACGGCAGTCATGCTTAATTAATATATATATATATATATATATAAATATATATATATATATATATATATATATATATATATATATATATATATATATATATATATATATGAGGAATTAAACCACATTCTCCGAAGACAATTTAATTCAGAACAGTTTCAGTGTATCTCACACCCTTTTTCAACTGACACTGGATAGAAAATATAAGAAAAGTGCATATAAGCATAACACAATGTCTGGTCATGAAAGATCCCCTCTTTTTTCCCCCAATCCCCTACTTGTAGCTAATCTGGGGGAAGGGTTAAGCCTAAATATATTGAAGGGCTGACATTTTACAATTTTGTTTATTTGCTTTCTTATTACAGGATTAAAAGAAAATTGCCCCTCAGATAGATTTAAATTAGGAACTGACGATATCAAGCTCGATTCTACGATTTTTCTCTTAACATAGTTAGCCGATTCAAATACCATTTTACTTCCATTGATGATTGCCAGGAAACCCAAAGAACATATTAACATAGGAGTATATGCAATACCATGCAACGATTGCCATAAAGTTTATATAGGGAAAACAGGGAGAAATCTAGACAAGAGATTGTATGAACACAAAAGAGATATTAGAGTGGGCAGCGAAAGCAGTGGAATATTTTGTCATGTTAGAGACAAGAATCATACGATCGATTTCAATGAAAGTAAAATGGTATTTAAATCGGCTAACTATGTTAAGAGAGGAATCGTAGAATCGAGCTTGATATCGTCAGTTCCTAATTTAAATCTATCTGAGGGTCAATTTTCTTTTAATCCTGTAATAAGAAAGCAAATAAACAAAATAGTAAAATGTCAGCCCTTCAATATGTTTAGGCTTACCCCCCCCCCCTTCAGATTAGCTACAAGTAGGGGATTGGGGGGAAAAAGAGGGGATCTTTCACGACCAGACCTTGTGTTATGCTTATATGCACTTTTCTTATATTTTCTATCCAGTGTCAGTTGAAAAAGGGTGTGAGATACACCGAAACTGTTCTGAATTAAATTGTTTTCGGAGAATGTGGTTTAATTCCTCATCTTTTCTTGCGATATTGCATTAATTTTCATATATATATATATATATATATATATATATATATATATATATATATATATATATATTGTGAATTAAAATATGAACATAAAGTGTGTTATCATATAATTCTAATATGTTTTAAGTAAGTCTGATATTGATAAAAAACTGCAAATTATCTATGCACTGAATAAACAAAGTATATTACTTACCTAAATAATTTTATATATATACTTGCATAAACCAGCACTTGTGTTCACTTGTATTACGTCAACTGTTAAACTTAAAATTATAAATGAACAATTAATCAATCCTCGCTGACTTATATAGGAAATGGTGCGATTGCATCACCATTTGAAACGAGGGGGCGTTATTGCGTCATCACTTTACAAATGGGCTCAGAAATCAACAAGCTGAAACAACAATTATTATTGCATCCTCCGCCGTGTATGTGAATGTCATTCTACTTTTAGATAATGCAATATCTCGATTTTTTGCGAATTATTTTAGTTCATAAGGAATGAGTTACCAATGACAAATATATGATAGTATATAAGTAACAACCAATAAATTCCTACTATTAAAAAGTTCCAATATTTTGACTGAAATTTAAAAGTATGGAGACACATAGCGACCTTTAAATATTCATCAATTTAGTCCATATTTTGCATCCGCTCTTTTAACATCTTATAGCATAATTTTAGCTATGTGGAGAACATTTCCAACTAATTTCAATTTTTTGCATATATTTTTGGACCACCTTATTGTAGATAGCCTCAATCACGGCTGTTCTTGACGGTTTAGCTCCCTCCCGTATAGTGCGAAGAGGAACTCTCTTACAGTTCTGTGGGCGGACCCCATGGGAGCCCACTGGGTAGTGGGCTCCCACTCCTTGGGGCACGCTCCTTCTACCCGCGAACAAAGAGATTTCGATCCCACAAGCGAAGAAAAGATTATCTTGTTAAAACGGCTTCTTAAAGTAAACCGCTCTTACCACGACGAAACTTCAGCTGAACAAGTACTCTCATCCACCGATGTTGCTTTATATTTTGCCTTGAGACGAGGGCCACCCTTTAACTTTTACTTTCACAATGAGTTATGTCAGTGGATGAAGCTCATCGTCTTTAAGGGTTGCGCTTTCCATAAAAACACTACTGACCATTTTTTTTACAGGGATGTAGAGATAGAGATCAGAAAAAAATATTCGGAATTGATTTTAGGGTTTTACCCCAAGTCTTCATCGTGTCTGGTCGTGGCAAAGGAGAAAAAGTTAAGGGGAAATCTGAGAACGCCCTCACCACACAATCTTTTACTCGTGTTTTGGGAGTCAAGGGAGTTAATGATTCAGAAAAAGAGAGAATAGCCAAGAATAAAGAGGAGTAACGCTGCCCGACGGGGGCCATGCGGCCGCTCAATTTGGACATCAGACGGATTCCTCTCCGTACCATCAGAGGGGCAACGAAACCAATTCGATCAACAGTCATGGAAACCATCTTTGGCGTGCAAATTATACATCTCATAAGATTAATTGACATGATCAACGGCTAGGCAGCGATATGCCTGGCACCGGAGGACGTCGAAAACATCGTATCAGACGCAGCCAAAGAGCCCCTTCGGAAGATTGGGCTTGAAGCTTCCGTCCCCCACAAAGTCCTGGTCCTCGAACGATCATCTTCAGGAGGATCGACCCCTTCTCCACGGACAACAGCTGTGAACATATCAAGGACGAGATTTCTAAGCAGCAAAAATGGGAAAAAATAGTCAAGGGGGAGAAGTTCAGCAAAACATCGTGGAAATCATCTTCGCAAGTAGGAGGGACTATGAAGGAAGAACTCCTGGGGTTCTACCTTCGAATAGCCCCTGAACAGATAGAAGCAGAAGAGTATATCTAACTAGAAAACTGCTTCAAATGTCTAGCCGTAGGAAAACATACCACGAAAGATTATACGGCGACCGAACTCACATGCTCTGCCTGTTTCAGATTAGGACACGGATGGAAAGAGTGTGCTTCAGAAAAACCAAAATGTGCAAACTGCAGAGGGGACCACAGGGCCTAGGCCATGAAGTGTCCCATCCGAAAGGAAGCTATCAGGGAAGAATGAGAAATAATCAAGAAAGAAAAGGAGACAAGGTCAAGGCGCTACGTGGAAGCAGAGGCAGTGAACAAAATCCCGATCACCGAAACAAAGACTCCAAAACTGGTGATGCCGAGTGAGTGCAGAGAAATAATGACCATGGTCATCTTTGCGCACGTGGCAAACTTAGCCAACCCCGGCACTTTTGCTGACGAATTAAATCGACTCCTGCAGAAGAACTGGGTTAAGAAGAAATTGTGGTTTCTGCCAAACTCCGCATCGCAGGAAATCTTGAACATACAATTCCTTGACGATTCACAGAAGAATAAAAAAGAAGCACAAGCCAACAAACAACATAAAAAAATATACAGAAGACGAGATTACCACGGAAGAAGAAGGAGAGGCAAAAAACGAAAGCACCAAGAAAAGATCCCCCTCCCCCCAAAAAGACGGCAAAGGAAAAAGAAAAAGAAAACAACGGCACGACAGGAAGAAGAGGAAGAACAACAAGATGGCAAATTAAGCATAGAAGAGGATGAAGAAGATGAAATCTTGAACTATCCCGGAATAAAGAGATATTTTACTAAGAGGATTCTTTTTTTTGACGTCGAATAAGTGGATCTCAAGGTCTTTGGCGTAGTCGTCTGCAAGCCCGTGAAGGGAGACCAAGAACGATTACTCGACGGACCTCTTCGCGGGGACTACAAGTGGACCTTCGAGGGACCCTGGTCACCGAAAGAAATAGGAGGAATGTTGATGGAACGCGCTATGTACATTCCATACTCGTGCGTACACACCTTCAACATGTCCACATATAAGAAAATTAAAAGTGGACAGAAAACGTCCGAAATCGATTAGGGAAAAGGTGTACACAAGTGAATAAGAATAAGTGAATAACAAAAATATTAGTGATTAAAACAACACAGTGGATAAAGAATTAAGTCAAATAATCAAAACGTGTAAAATAACGAAAAGTGAAAAGTGAAGTGTTCAAAATAAATTTCGTCTGATGAAAAATAATAATAGTATTAGTGAATAAATTAGCAAATTATGAAATAACGAAAAGTAAGTAGAAATTAGTCATAACGGCAATAATAAATCGAGTGTATAAACAGTATAATAAACTATGAAAGTATTAAAATAATTGAATTGTTAAACGATACTAAAGTAATTAAAAATAGTCCTAAACGATACTAAAGTAATTAATAATAAACATATATGATAAAAATAAATACAAGTAATTAATAAACATCAGATGTGATAGTAATGAATTAAGAGTGTACAAACATCAAAATAAACTATGAAAGTATTAAAATAACCGAAATACTATAATATGTAAAGAATATCGAATGTGTAAATAGTAAAATAAACAATGGAAATATTAAAATAATTGAAATATTATAATATGTAAATACTATAACAAGTAAAATCCTAAAAAATGGTAATATGCTTACATTGCTAAACATGTATACTACATACTATCGAAGACAACTAATGTATAGATTGAAAAATATGATCCCCTGACACTTCCGGGAAAACCCCTTTATTTCTTACTCATACTTAGGTATATCTTACTCTTCTCCGCTAATCTAACAAAACCTTTAACCACTATTACCATTTATTTTTACATATATGTTTAATTTTAATTACTTGTGAAAAACTTATTGTATTTCTTACTCAATAAATCTTCTACAGGGCTGTAAGAAAGGGGAGAGTTGGTGCAAAAGGCATCCATACGGCGTTTGATTTCACTTGGGTTAATGTAATCTTTGGTGGGACATTTAATTACTCCTCTAACTATGCTCAATATTCATTATCTTCGGAGGGAGGGTGATTGAGGGCAGACTGTTAAAGCAACTAGAAAAATAATGATGAATGCATTTAGATGGCACAGTTCTTACTTATTACTGTCTAAACGTGTAGAAACCTGCATTGACATACTTTAATGAACTTACAGGATTGCATCATTGTTAGGCCGAGAACTTTTTAACTTTCCCCACATATCTGCAAAATTTATTAAAGGGGTAAGTGAAGGAATGAATATGATGAAAGAGGTGGAAAAAGGTGGATTCTCCCTAAAAGTAGCAAACACTCGATCCAGAGTTGGATTTTCCCCGTTATTTTCCGTAATCTACTTTTATCTCACTATGGGGAGCCCATGTGGGAACATACATCCACTCCGCCATCAAACTACATCTTCTA
Source organism: Ceratothoa steindachneri (assembly GCA_963969495.1). Classification (NCBI taxonomy): domain Eukaryota; kingdom Metazoa; phylum Arthropoda; class Malacostraca; order Isopoda; family Cymothoidae; genus Ceratothoa; species Ceratothoa steindachneri. Next base: position 118,509,496 of record OZ018317.1, read on the forward strand.
AATTCTGGCAGAGGAAACAAAAAACAACCGATTGGTACAGTTTTGGTTGTTCTAATCGGAGGAGAAATCATTCTCGCGCGGATTTGTAACTCTATTCCTACTCTAGATTCCCTTCCGGTTAATAATCCCCGTCTGAATCAGGAACAGGATAGTTGATGCAGGGATTAAGTACACAAAATAAGGCAGGACAGACTAGGAAAGAACTATGTGTCGGTGTCAAACAGCGCTAGGCGAATGTAATCAGTTGCATATTATGTACGCAATGCCTTGTTCATACACAAAATAATGTATATACATGAAGCTATTATTCGACAAATTTAATGACTTTCCAGCAACATTTGAGAATGTGTTAGTATCAATTGGAGGGGGAGACGGCTCTATTACAAGCAATCGCTTATCCTCCTTTGCTCCAATTACAATTCATTAACATTTTAACATAGAAAATAACTAATAAACAGTGTCTCAAAATTTCCTGTGTAACTTGTGCTTAATAAACTAGGGAAACTTTCGCATCCTTCTCCCTTTTCTTCGTCAGATATTGATAACCTAACGTAACCTAACCTAACCTTCATTTTCGTTGTCATCTCACCTTTGAGCGACAATGGCAGATCTTTTTACACTTCCGTAACTAAGTACGGGTAAGATGTAGCAGTTAATACTTACGTTTTAGTTATTTTTAGCCTCAGAACAGAAAAGATGATGGTTAAAATGTGAGATTTTTAAAAATAGGTAACTAAATTGGTGGTCAGTTAAAAACATGTAATGGTCTGGCCTGATTAAGATGCCTTTATTTCTATTTAGGGGACCTACTGATTAACGTGTAATCCGAACCATGGATATCTACACGGTATGAAAGCCGCCATTAAGTCGGTTCGAATATGGACTCCATCCAGCGACTTACCACACCTGATGTGGTTTAACTTCTCTGTAATCGGAAGCGGACTTTCCACTCTGTTAAGTCGAGTGAAGTAATCACTTAGTGGTTATGGGTTTGTCTTGGATTTATCATCTCAGAAGAGGAAAGTGAGTTCGTATGTGTGAATACTTTTGCTCTTCGACTCCCATCAATGGGCTTCAAGTCAATATTTTTTAGCGTTTTTTTTCATGTCCCTAAAAGTGCTTAATACTCCCTCAGCCTTCACCAGTATATAAGAATATCGAGGTTTGTAAGTACCGCGTTCGATTCCCGGTAAAAAGGATACAAATAATTTAGGTCAGGGCTCGGGAGCGGTAACCTTGGAAGGACAGAAAAAACAAGCTAAAATCACAAGGGAACAATCGTAATTTATTATTAATGAGTCACTTGGTCCTGTTTGCAACCACAAAAAGATGTAATATCGGAATTAAATGAAAATCGAAGATGTGGCAAACTAGGTACTCTCATCCAAAGCCAATGAGAAGAAAGAGAGAGAAGTACAGCAATCCTTCCCGGCAGATCTCACGTTATCAACTATCTCTTTTATACGCCGTGTGACTATCGTGGCAGAAGCTGACGTTCACAAACACACCTCTTTCTCAGATCGACTGCATCCACAGTGGCCAGCATACAGCTCTTTTTACAAGATCTCCTTCTAATAATGTTTACAGCTGCTTTGCGATCAGCAATGACACATTCTAACTAGGTTTATGTGAGTACTCCGTTGCTTACTTTCTGAACAAGGTAGTCTGCTTCTCGAGACTGGCAGACAAACTGGCTACCTCACTCTGTTTATCTGTCCTCATGTCGATGTATTTTACATACGGCGTGATGAAGTGCCTCTTTACGTCGGTTGAAAGCCCTGAACCGACGTGTAAATATTAAGGTAGATGAGGCACACTGGCTTCCCCTTTCACTCGACAGAGTAGTACCGATCAGACCACGCTTGATTGAAAAGTCGATTCTCTGCCAACTATTTTCCGATTTTTATTCTTTCAAGTCAGGGTTGTTAGAAGGCCTTTTTTTTGTGAAGCCATGGTTCCTAGAAGCTCTGGTTCTGCAAGAGAAAAGAAATACTGTCAAAAGGAACAAACACAACTAAGAGCAAGCATGCACAGGCAAAGGTTTCGCGGGTCGTATCTCTATACAAACGAGCAGATTATCCTGAAGGGGGGAGGTGGAGGTTGGGGCCCCTGATTTAGGTACTGGTAGAGGCGGTTCATCTAGTCTGATCATGGGCGCGGAAGGTTCAGGCCTCGTACATTATCCTTTGCACACACAATGCATTCCTCTTTCGTCTCGGAATTTGTCGAAGGGGCGTTCATATCCACATTTCCTTTACGTAACACGGGTGGCCCTCCCTCGGGCCTCGAAGGCTACCTTGCTGGTTGGTTAAGGTAAAATCTAGTACTCCCTCTATTTTTGCTCATCCCCTACTAATGAGCCCCTGGTGCCAGGTGGCTTGCCATTCTCATCTTTATGTGAATTCATTATCCGGTCGAGAGAGCTCGACCACGGTTCAAAGTGGGGTGGAGGGAGCCATTAACAAACCGACGAGGTTTGCTATTGATCATCCTTAGCGTTTTCTCAATTCCTTTTTTGTCATTTATTCGCCATTTTCTTTCATGTCTCTCCATTATATCCTTCAAGCCTTTATTATAGGACCTCTGACCATATGCTGTATAAAGCTACGACTGGCCTACATGCAGCTTCAACTTATCCATTAACCTTCTATAGGAAACCAAATCAAAAGTGCTACAAACTCTTAAGTAAATTTCGTCTAACCCCCCCCCCCCCATTGGTCGGGAGAAGATATGCCGCTTACTTTTTAAGGTGAGAGTTAGGAGGCCATATCGGGTGAGGTTAGCCTTTGGCTGCCATAACCACCTGACTCAGTAACCACCCCCACCCCACCCCAAGAAAGAAAAGGCCTCTTCAATGAGTGGTGATCGGCGAGATCATCTGGATATGCGTCAAGAATGATCTGTTGTGCCTCACTCACTCAATTCTTTTCATTTTAGACAATTCTCGCAAGGATTTGGGGAACTCTTCTATCACACAGATGTTCTTGCTCCCTTATTCATGGGATTTTAATCGTCTTTCCTAGTAGTAAACATATTTGTGTAGTAGAACGATTTGGAGAGTTAAGTGGTGGTTCAAGATTTCGAGACCTAAACATCCAGTTTTCCAACAAGTGTGGTTGGCGCAAGTCAACAACATTAAAATGACTGCTTATTCACTTGTTCGCCCTACCATTATCATCTGCATTAATATTTGCATGTACTACTCTTTTTGCTTTCCACTACACACTCCGCCATTCAGCCTTTTGCTTTCTCTTTCAAGTTCTGCCTCTTCACCCACACAAAAACACACAGAACCGTTAAATTCCCTCCCACACACACGTTTGCCTATCTCCACGATCGACTTTATTTCCTCTCCTATACTCGCAGACATTCGCACATATTCTCCCCTTTCTCTTTGATTCATTAACTTTTCTCTTCTTATTCTTCCTTCCATTCTACCTTCCTCACATCTTCTCATCTTCGCATCAACCACTTTTACCTTAAACAGCGCAATAATGTGGTCAGAGAGCCCCATCCTCACACAAAATCCGCCCCACACCATAATTCCTTCTAGCACATAACTCTACCACCCTCTCTCCACTCTCACTCTCTCCGAGTTTACCCAAAGCTCCAGTCACCCTCTCTCTCATTCTGTCACACATTCGTCTATTCATATCTCCTCCAACCATTAACTGATACCCATTCCTAATTCTGCCCAACACCCGTCCTAAGTGAATCCAGAAGTTCTCTCTCTCACCTTCACTTCTCTCATTACAGGGTCCATAAACTGTAACAACCACACTTAATTTCACTTTTGCAAATCTCAAGTTCACCCATGGAATTATACATTCATACCCAACCATTACATCCTAGACCCCCTACTCAAAAATACCACCACACTCTCTTTACTCCCAGCACTCTGATCTATACTTCATCGCACTCCATTCACTCCATCCCGCTCAAACTCTTCTTCATTCCCTGTCATCTTTGTCTAACATAGAGCAAGCACCAGCAATCTCTCTGTCCAAAGTTGTAGAGATTCCAGGGACCCTACCAGGTCCAAAGTTTTAGAGCCCCCCCACGCCCCCAAATGGAGCGTCGGACCAGGTCCGGTGTGATCTCCGAGGAGGCCACTACAGAGAGCCGAGCCGACGAGGGACGAGCGAGCACTCACTATTAATATTATTATCGAAAAAATCGGCGAAAAGTTTTAACTAATCTTATGCCGATTTTTGTTGTCCCAGTCGAGAAATCAGGTTTTCCTTTTTTGTTTGAGAAATTTGGGAAGTTTTGAGGAAATTATGTGATTCTAATGATCCCATCTACTGGACTAGTACTCAAAAATTTTCGATAATTTGATAGCTAATGAGACCAAGCACAAGGCTTTAGCTTAAATAATTTAGCGGTGAGGATTTTTTTTAATTAAAAAAACGTAAAAGTAGAGTTCAGAATCCCGTAGCCTTTTCCCCCAAACCTCAGAGATAGAAGAGAATAATTAATTTTTCATTTTTTCACTTTAATTAAAAATTCATTACAAATTAGCTTTTAATCTCGGCACCTTCACTTTTATATCACTAAGAAGAGGAGATACTAACACGTCATTTCTATTTAAAACAAATTGTGGTTAGGTCATATACTAATCGCACAAATGATGAAAATTGATAAATGAACGGTAGGTGAACGTAATTCGTAATTCAAGATCCATTATGTAGATTAATTCGAGTTTATGGCCACATTTCTGACCTTTGACAAAGAAATAAAACTCTCATCCACCGAATTGATCTCAAGAATAGAATTGGTTACGGTGAAATTTCGCCGCTATTTTCTCTTAAACCTGAGTATTTGATCGCTTTTAAATTAAACCCACAAATATCAAATTTATGCCAAGTTGAGGGATGAAGTTATGAAAAATAGGAAGGTCGCTATATATGATTTGAAAGGGAATTTAAATCCAAATATAATATTTTTTAACCAATTTCCCTTCCCACCACCACTACCGCTGCCCCTGCCCACCACAAGAACAACTACTCCTGCCTAACATCAGCACCACCGCACCTGCCCACCATCAGCACCACTAGCAAGAATTGTATATGGCAAAAAAACAGGACTCCTACCCACCCACCACGATCGCCCCTGCCACCACCAGCACCACCGCACCTGGCCACAATCAGGACCCCAAGACACCCACCACCACCACCACCACCACCACCCCTGCCCACTACCACCACCACTCCTGCTCACCACTACCATTGCCCTTGCCTACCACCACTACCACTGCCCCTGCCCACCACCACTACCAATGCCACTGCCCCTGTCCACCACCACTACCACTGCCCCTGCCCACCACCAACACCAGCACGGCCGCCCCTGTCCACTACCACCACTACCCTTGCCCATCACCAACACTTCTGCTGCCCACCACAAGCAAAACCACCCCTGCCCACCACCGCACCTGCTCACCAACAGCAAGAAGCGTATATGGCAAAAAACAGGACTCCTACTTACCCACCACTCTTATGTTGAAACCCTTATGTTGTTTTCATTCTCTTTCGAATGATAGAATTGTCAAGGTCCTCCCAAGGTTAGTCTGGGAATTATTAAAAGATTTGAAGGTTTTAAGGTCATAAATCAGAATAAGTGAGAGCATGCAACTTTTTTGTCAGCAGACCTTGTTTGATATAATTTTGATTATGTTTCTACATCCATTTGAAATCATAATATGAACCCTTTTTAAGCAGAAGCCCCAAAGGGCACGATGTCCTTAAGAACACAGGAAAGAATTTTTCAGGCCATCTGTCTATCTATCTTCTGTCTATATTTATATTTTTGTGCGTTACCCAAAAGCCTGTGGGGGCCATTTTGGATTCTTATTCCTCTCTAGACCATTTGTAAGCAATGATTGGTATGTAAACCTTTCCCAAAGGGATCCATGGGCATATTTTTAGGGCCCTTCAAAGGGTCTTATGGGGGCTGTTTTGGGCCTTTCAAAACTTTGTTTTTTCCCTTTGTTTAAAAAACTCAGTCTTGTTTGCCGATATTCTCACAGCGGCAGCCGCTTTATTGGTAATTAGGTAGTAGTTGTAACGGAACTTCATTCCTTTAATTTATCACTTTAACATATATGAAAAATAAATGATTTTCTCTCCAAAATGCCTATCCAAGTCGCTGCATGCACCAAATAAGTATAATGTCTCTAGAGCACTGGTTCCCAACCTTTTTAGCAGGTGGCCCCAATTATGCTCCTCCAGCCAGAACCGCGACCCCACTGGTTTTATGCAGTGTATATAACTATATAATGTATGTGTTGCATGTTACTATATTACTGACTGTAGGACGTAGTCTGTAATAGCAAAGAAAAAGTATAATTTTCTTGTAAGAGGTGATGTAAGGCTAAAAAAAGGAGACAAAATAAACATGATTAAATTTAATTCACTTTACTATGAACATTTTCATCAGAAAAAAATTGTTACATTCCACAAAGGCAAACTAAAAATAAAACGGTTTCTTATCAACTGATAACTGATTTTAATGGGAGCCTTGGGGCTGGATTTCACTGGTAAGTTTGTCCATTCGTGGCTCAATCGTAGAAAGTGCTACTCTTAAATCATTTTCACGCTGCAATCGATTTCTGCTTTTTGTTTTGATGGCAGCTAGGTTGTAGCGAACGGTAACAACACTCTCTCAGCCTCCCTTCCAAGGACTGGTTTCTCCTTCTTCACAACACTCCAGAACATGCCTAGTGATTGTTGCTGGAAGTTGAAGCGGAGAGTTTCACCATGCTTTACCTCAACGAGCCCCTCTTGCAGATTTTGAAGGGAAGATTCTTCCTCTGAAAGGTCTTCAACGTCGATATCGAAGGGTCTGCGCACCCATTTGTATTTGTCATGCAACTCTTCATCCGGAATATACTTTGCAAACTCCTCACTCAGCTCTTCAAGGTGCTCAATAATGGTACTTTGTACGTTCAGAAGTGAGACGTCTTCTTCGTCTTCCAGAAAAAGGTTCAAGAGTGGAAAGGACGCAGTCTTTCCCCTCGCAATCCTTTCCTTGCATGGATATATTCAGCAAGTTCAACGCTATAAATATGTATATCTGTCAGATATGCCAATTTAAGTAACCACCTTGGTTCTGAAAGCCTTGGTGAATGTGCATGTTTCTTCTCGATTAAGAATATTTCAACCTCTGCACACAATTCAAAAACTCTGGAACACTTTTCCTCCGGATAACAACCTGACAGAAGAGTAGTAAAGTAGGTGTTCATATTCCGACCCCATAACTGAACACATCTGACTGAACAGCCTTGAGAATGTAGAGCAGATGATTTAATAAAATTCACTAATTTAATCACTTCTTCCATCACAGAGTTAAGTTAAAGTGATAATTTCCTGGAGGCAAGGTTTTGCCGGTGGAGCAAACAATGGGTCACTATCACAGCCTTGACGTGGCCCCAACATCGTAGGTGCTCCATCCGCGCACACAATGAAGCATTGTTCCCAACTTAGCACTTGTTCTTTGATGAAGTTGTCAACCAACCTGAAAAGATCTTCACTTGTTGTTGTTGTCTCCAGTAGTCTACAGAACAGGAAATTCTCTTCCATGTCACTCTTTCCTTGGTACAGCGCATACGTCAAGAGCTGTGCGTCATCCCTGATGTCAGTTGACTTATCCAACTGCAAGCTAAAATTTTCACTTTCCTTGATAGCAGCCACTAACTGTTCTTTGGTGTCTTCTGACATCTCTTGAATCCGTCGGCTAATTGTGTTTTTGACAACGGGACAGTTTCAACTTTTTTTCACAGCATCATCTCCGATAACAGTACGCACGAGGAGCAATCAATAAGTTTTGCAATTCGGATATAAAGAAACGAGATATGAGGAAAAGTGTTTTATTATTTCTCAATATAACTACCCTCGACTTCAATGCACTTGCACCACTTGTACCTGAGGCTTCGAATTCTCGACAACCAGAAATCTCCCGACTGCTGTTCAATCCACTACTGGACGGCGAGCTGGACATCTTCATCGTGCCCAAACCGGCGTCCACGCTGTGCAGCCTTGAGCTGGCGGAATAAAAAGTAGTCGCTAGGGGCCAGATCTGGATTGTAGGAGGTGAGCTCCTCGAATCCGCACTCGCGCAGGGCAGCTTGTGCAACTCTGGCCTTATGGACAGGGGCATTGTCGTGGAGGAGCAGGAGACCGCGTGTCAACCTGCCGCGCTGCTTCTGACGGATGCACTTCTTCAACCCAGCCAGTTTCTCGGCGTAATGTTGGCCTGTGATGGTCCTTCCACGAGGCGCATAGTTCACCATCAACACTCCCTCATAATCCCAGAAGATGGTGGCCATGAACTTCCCAGCTGAGGGTTGGGTCCGGAACTTGATGGGGGTCGGAGAGCCCCTGTGCTTCCAGGCCATGCTTTCGAGCTTGGTCTCGGGATCCTAGTGATGGACCCACGTTTCATCACCTGTCACTATGCGTGACTCGAATCCCACCGGGTCTTGGTTGTATAGGAGCAGCAGCTCCTCCGAACTTTGACGACGTTGAAGTCGATCATGTGGCGTTACATTTCTAGGGACCCAACTGGCAGAGACCTCTTTGGTCATGGCCAAATTGTCGTGGATGATGTTGATAACACTCTCATGTGATATTCCAAGTTCTCGCTCGATTTCTTCGACCTTCACCCGAGAATTTTCGAGGATCATACTCTCCACACGGGCCACATTGTCCTGGTTGGTCACGTCTGACGGGCGTCCTGGACGGGGGTCATCTTCAAGGGACTCACGACCATGGTGGAACTCTATATTTCAGCGAGCAATGGTTGCATAGAAAGGGGCGGTGTCGGTGTACACTCCAACCATGCGTTCATAGATCTCTTTTGCATTCTTGCCTTCCTTGGTAAAAAATTTGATCACTGCGCGGTGCTCCTTAACCTTTTCTATTGTTGAAAAATTTGTGACTGACGATCTGCGATCAGCTACTGCTTCTTAAATAGACGAGGCAAGAGCGTGCTGCTACAGGTCCTGACTTGTCATAACTTGTCCTAACACCCCCACAAACATCCATTCCCCTTCCTCTGTTTTGCCCTACTGATCCGCAAAACTTATTGACCTCCCCTCGTACCATATCAATGACTACTGGCTTCACTAACTTTTCCCAAATTGTGTGTGGCTGTTTGCACTTAACAATTATTTTTGCAACCAGATAAGATGCAATTGTTGCTTGTCGAAAAGAATACACTCCTGTGTATTCATGGCTGAGCACTTCACCACATATAACACACTGAAGTCTTTCGATGCCATGACTGATCAGAAACATAAACCCAATGTCAAGAAATTCTTATTGTGCACCCACTTTCTGGACATCACTGAAGAATCTGAAAAGAAAATTATACTGGCTTAATAATAAATCAAACAAAAGATGTAATTTGGTACCATCCACCAGGAGGGAAAAGATGAAAAGGGCAAAGGAAAGAGGAGGGAAGTTGGCTAAGGAAAGAGGATGAGGGGAGTGGGGCAAGGAGAGGAGGGTGGGGAGGAGCAAAAAGAGGAAAGGAGAAGTGAACAAAGAAAGAGGAGGAGGAAGAGTAATGAGGAAGAAAGGGAGCCAGGAAAATAAGCAGGGGAAGAAAAAAAAAAAAGAAGTAGGGCTATAGAGGAGAAGGAGGAGGGGACATGGAAAGATGGGAATGAAGTCGGGCCAAAGGGAAAGGAAGAGGAGGAGTAAAGAGGAGGACGGCAAGAAAAAGAAGGGGGGGGGGGGGTGAAAACCAAACCAGTACGACACTCATGGACACCAGCAAGAAACATACATTATTAAATTTTCTATATATAAATATATGCATGAGTAGATTTATGAAGCCAGCAAAGTTGATTATAAATGTCTTGAGACAGTATTGGTGGTTAGGACATTTGCGTTAAACCCTTTTGAGGCATAATCAGCAGTAATATACTCTATAATCATGGCAACATAGAAATATAGCATATGCTGAAAACATCTCATAATAAGTACTTCATATTTTTAGTTGCGTGCGAGTCAGGTTGCGAGCGACTCTACATCTAACTATGTCATCGGTCGGTCGGTCGGTCCCCGTTATAATTTTCTGTTTTGTTTTTGTAATAACATTGTAACTATTCGGCAGATTCTAACGAAATTTTAAACCCTTATGTTGTTTAACGTTCGACTTCGAATGCTATAATTGCCAAAGTCCTCTCGAGGTTAGCCCGGTAATTATTTCGTTTTGGCAATAACATCATAACTTTTCGCCCGATACTCTGCTAGACTAGACTAGGCTATAATATGCTATATTCTGCTAGGCAAGCCTAGAATAGTCTATGTTATCTAGGATATTATAGGCTAGGTTATACTATGCTAATCTATGCTAAGATATAATGTACAAAAGTAAAATAAACTATGCTAATTTAGGCTATAATATGCTATGATAGGATAGCATATAGTATATATATGTTAAGATAGACAATAATAAGCTATGCTTGACTAGGGTATAGTATAGGCTCCATGTACATGACTAGAATAGCTAATGCTAGGCTAGGTTATGTTATGCTAGGCTAGGCTAAGCTATACTAGGCTAAGCATGGCATGAAAGGCTATACTAGGCTAGACTACACTATGGTATGCTAGGTTAGGCTATGATACACTAAGCTATGCTACACTAGGCTAGTCTTCGCTATACTAGGCTAAGATAAGCGAGGCTTTGCTAGGGTAGGCTAGGCTAGGATATGTTATGTAACCTTAGGCTAAGATCTAATAGTCTAGTCTAGGCAATACTATGCTATACTATACTATACTAACTAGGCTAGGGTAGGTTAGGATAAGGTAGGCTAGGATATACTATACTAGGCTATGCTAGTCTAGGCTAGAATATGTTAACTAGGATAGGATAGAATATACTAGGCTAGGCTCCAGTGAACTAGGCTAAGCTAGGCTCTACTAAGATAGGCTATACATGACTATGGTAAACTAAGCTAGGCTAGACTAAGTTTTAATATACAATTGTAGGCTGCGCTAAGCTAGGCTAGGTTATACTCTGCTAGGCAGGCTAAGCTATACTTTGATAATCTAGGTTAGGTTAGGATACACTGTGATAGGCTCAGGTATACTATACTAAGCTAGGTTATTCTAATATATACTATTCTAGGCTATATATGCAAGTCTATAATAGTTTAGGGTATGCTAGGCTACTCTAGGGTATACGATGTTATTCTAGGCCATTCTATGCTATGTTATACTAGGCTGGGCTATACAAGGGTATGCTATGCTATGCAAGGATATGCTGGACTATACTACGCGAGCTAGGCTAGATTATAGTGTGCCATGCTAAGCTAGCATAGGCTAGGGTAGGTTAGGCTAGACTATGGTTGGGTGCGCTATGCTAAAATATGCCATGCTAAAATAGGATAGTATATACTATACTAAGCTAGGCTATACTATGCTAGACTAGTTTATACTATGTTAGGCTAAGTTATACTATGCTTATACAGTATTATACTATGCTAAGCTAGTTTAGGATAAGGTAGGCTATGGTAGATAGACTATACTATACTAGGCTTTGTAAGGCTAGGCTAGCCTAGGCTATACAAGGATAGGCTAGACAATACTATTTTAATAAACTATTCTAAACTATACTACGTTAGGCTATGCTATACTATACTATTTTCGGTTAGGCTATACTATGATATGCTATACTATGGTAAGCTTTACTAGCTCATATATGATAGGCTGTACTAGGCTATGTTAGGCTAGGCTTCACTATGGTTTCTAAGCTAAGATAGGCCATACTACACATTCTCTGCTATGTTAGGCTAGATTAGTCTAGGCTAAGTCATACTATGCCAGGCTAAACTATACTATGCACGACAGGGCTATACTATGCTAGCTATGCTAGAGTATGGTATGGTAAGTTCTACTATTATAGGGAATCATAGGCTAGACTTGGTTATACTAAGCTAGGCTAGGCTAGACTAGGCTATCTGATGCTAGGCTAGGCCATACTATGGTAGGCTATTCTATGACATAATCTACTCTGTTATACTATGCTATACTATACTATGGTATGATAAACTATGCTATACTAGGCTAGGCTAGGCAGGATTTACTATGTTAGGCAATCTAGGCTAGTCTATACTATACTAGGCTTTATTATGCTAGTTAAGGTAATATTATGGTAGACTATCATACGGTAAGCTAGATTTTGCCAGGCTACTATTCCAGACTATACTAGGCTATGCTATAAAATGTTATACTATTCTAGACAATACTAGGCTATACTGGGATATGCTATGTTAGGCAATACTATGCTAGGAGATACTTTACTATACTTTACTATGCTATGCTATACTATTCTATGTTATGCTATAATATATTATGCCATGTTATACTATGCTATAATATGATAAGCACCACTATGCAATAATATGCTATGTTATACTATGCTATAATGTGCTAGGCTATACTATTCTAGATTATGCAATTAGGGTGTGACCATTTTTTCGCCTTTCCATTTCCATAAATGAGGTGTGACAAAAAGTTAAGGCCCGCCATTTTAATTAAAAAAAATATATATTTTACTATAATTCAGTTCTACTTTTTAATAAGCTTTAAGAAAGTTGGGACTTTTTAGTCGCGGGCGAATCTACATCTCACTATGTCGGTCAGTCGGTCCACGTTTTTTTTTAATAGCATTGTAACAATTCACAAATTCTAACGAAATTTGAAACCATCATGTTGTTTTACATTCTCTTTCGAATGATATAATTGCCAAAGTCCTCCCAAGGTTAGCCGGGGAATTATTTTCTTTTGGCAATAACTATTCCGTCGATTCTAACGAAATTTGAACCCATTAGGTTGTTTTACATTCTCTTTCGAATGATATATTGGTAAGGTCATCCTAAGGTTAACCCGGGAATTAGTTTTTTGGGGGAAATAACACCATAACTATTCGTCTGATTCTAACGAAATTTGAAACCCTTATATTGTTTTAAATTCCCTTTCAAATAATATAATTGCCAAAGTCACCCAAGGCTAGCCAGGAAATTAGGGGTTTTTTTGGCAATAACATCATAACTATTCGGCAGATTGTAACGAAATTTGAAACCCTTAAGGTGTTTACATTCTCTTTCGAATGATAGAATCGCCAAGGTCCTCCCAAGATTACCTGGGGAATTATTGAAAGTTTTCAAAGTCGTAAGGTCATAAATCAGAATAAGTGAGGACACGCGACTTTTTGGTCAGCAGACCTTGTTTGATGTTGTGACACTTATGTGTGCTTGGTGGCCCTAGAGTTGGGAAAGGGGGCTCTAGAGAGATAAACGAAAGAACTAGAGAAAGAAGTTTTGTTTGATGAGACTTTTTTTACGCGTATATTTCTAATTCACGTTTTCTATTTGTCGTGGAATATAGTTTTAGGGAAGCCTTCTATAATATCTTTTGTTTGTTTCCTTTTATTATATATTAATATTTTTTTGTCATTCGGATGTTGGAAAGTAACTTATTTGTTATCAATTTTGAATAAATCACAAACGAAAGGTTGAGTATAATAATAATCATAATAACAACATTAAAAATAGAAATCAATTAGTGGAGATTATACTCTTACGTTAAGTGTCAGCAAACGAAATTAAGCTTCATTACATTTGGGAACCGTAAGTGGGATGGGGAGGGGGGGGGGGGTTAAGAGAGGTTCGCACCCTACCAAGGGCTCGAAGTAGTATATTTGGACTATTGACTTTCTACTCACTTTTACTTCTATTAACTTCACTTTGTTTTTATTTTATTAAGGAAACTACCTGATAAAGATATCATCTCTGGCTGCATTATTTTAAATTTTCATTCAATATAATGTGCCCTGCAACAGGGCCAATTCGGTGAAAACCTCCCTGGACGACGAGCAGGATACTGCTCTTTCCAAGAGTCCGGACCTGAATGCCATTCGAAGACATTCGGAGAGAAGTCTGAAACGAGAAATCCAAAAATAGTTCAAGAAAGATGGGAAATTCCTGAGGTGAATTGCGCAGGAGTTGGTTAGCTTCTGTGACAGGAGATGTCAAAGCATCGTCGAGAATAAAGTCGTCCACAATAAATACTAATTTCTTATAACTTGTACAAATGTTTCTCACTGATAATTTAACCTTATATTCCCTTAGAAATTTATTTCCGTGATCATTCGGATCATTTTTTGGATACTTCAATTTTCCTAGTAAATTGTTTATATACTGATCTTATTCATTCCAATTGTCATAATCACTCATATTTTGTTAATACTGGTAAGTCATCGTATACCAATTTTAGAAACTTGGGGTTTTCTCTGGCAAAAGTTATGTCAGATCTTGTGATAACATATAGGTGCTACGATATTTTGGGACGGTACTCTATTTCCATCAATTCTTCTTGCATGGCGTACCAATTCAGAACAGTCAGTCACAACATCATTTCAAGTTATCCATTTGCACTGCCCTAACTAGAGATATTTCTCTCTTCTTCCATACTATTTTATATTATTGAATCATGCCCTACCCCCTACCCCCAAAGATTTGATTTTGAAAGAATACAGCTTCAGTACAATCATCTTCATTGCTTGGCGTCGCAATGAGGGTAACTTTATGATTGCACTGCCTGAAATGCAGGGGACCATGCTCGAAAAAAATACCTATTCCAAGTGTGACTTAACATATGAGTCATATAGTTAGTATAATTTAAAAACAACTTTCTTACTCTAATAGCTCTCACTCCTATCCATTACTCCTAATAATTAATTTGCTCGGTTCCTGACCATCATATCAGTCGAATCTACTCAGTATCGTTCCATTTCAGAAATAAAGGCCCTGTTATTCTTTTCCATAAGAGAATCTAACATTTTTTTGAGGTATAATAGCATTTGCCATTTATGAGTCAGGTAACTAAAATATGTAAATCACATTGTATATTAAATTCATTACTAACAGTTACAAGTAAAACTAAATTATTTTTAGCACTTTACCAAGATCATCAATATAAATCAAGTATAACGATTGATACAGAATAGATCCCTAAGGTGAGGACCTCCGTCACTCAGGGTTGACCACCGAAGATGCGTCTCTTATTGCCAAAGAGACCAATGTAGAAATGGCAATCTTTATTACAGAGATCACTGATGACATCCTTCAAATCTGATTTTGTCCCATTCACTGCTACTCTATGTTTCCTATTTGCTATCCACTCAGCTATGCAACCTAAAGTCTAACCCATATATCTCATGCATTTTTCTGGGGAACGCTAGCCCCAGCTTTTTCCACACCACTTGCACCCCTCGCATACGAACCTTCCCGTGCAACCAAGGGGAACTTCCGGCCGAGCTTCTTTACTAGCCTCTGTGAAACGGAAGAGGTAGTAGCGATCCTCACTCTTTGCTTCGACAGATAAGAGCGTTCTTATCTAATTTTCTCCATTGTAGTTTTGACAGTGCCTAAAGTGAAGTGAATAAATTCAGTGCAACAATAGCGATATCATTCTCAATAGCAATTCTCATTGAAGTAAATAATTACATTTTTAGTGTTAACGTATTATTTCGCATAATTAATTAATATCGCCAAATAAATTATTCCTGCATTGAAACCTAAAATTCAATCTTTTCCTCGTAGCCTTCTGTGGGGGAATTCCATGTGGAATTTCTTTTCCAGCACGAGCTGAGAAGTCTCGCCCGCACCCAAGAAGATTTTCCTAGTTCCAAGTCAGATGCTAACAACAAAGAAAAGTGACGGATGAACTTTGTGTGTGTTGGAATTAGTAGACCCGGCAGTGAGGTAATTCCATTTGACGATCGCCACCGAGCGATTTTTCCGACTCTACTCATCAACTCATGTGGAAGCCCCCCTCGTTCGCCCCTCGTTTTCGGGTGGCCGAAATACTCTCCCCTGGACCGGACGTTACCGCCCCCTCCTTTTGGAGAACCGTCATCACGTTAACTTCCCCCTCAGAAGCTCCGAGCGCCCTCGCCATCACGTTTATTGTCTGCAGAAGACATCCGTGAAGCCTTACCCTGACGTCTCACCCGGAATCCTCCGTAAGCCAACCCCTTTCCCCCTTCAGCAACCCGATTGAGTTAATCCTCCCCATTTGAATAGTCTCCTTCTGTAATACATTAATTTTTAACTTCAGAGTCTGACGCATAACTCTGCAATTCCCCCCCCCCCTCATTTACCAATTTAATTTTGCCTATTTATTCTCTTATTTTATGTAAATAAAATTATATTTTTGTACATGCCTCTTTAAATAACCTTGAGCTTTGCCATTGCCCAAATTTTGCCTGACCTCGTTGCCTTCTTTCTCACTGTTCCGTGCGTCGAAACTCGTGGCGTTCCGTCCCTTGTCAGTTCGCCTTTAAGTTCTTGGTCCTTCCCCCACAGATATAATATGGTATTGATATAATGTAATGTCATACCACGACATATATATTTATTAATATACATTTTATATAATTTTGGTGTCAAGTGTGTTAGGAGTTTTAACGAACCGGTGACATTTTAATTTCGACATTAGAAGTTCACTTGTTATTCACGTCTATCCCTTTAATTTTAATTTTTGTATTGTACTGGCAGAAGGCAAGTTCAAGTTAATTGAAGAGCAGTGGAACGTAATCTATTTAGATTTTGTGTTGGACCCCATGTAATTAATTTTTTTTTATTGTGTTTGAATTTTGGAGACTCTACTGGTTATTAAACCAGTAGACCAGTAGGACCATTTTAATTTTTTTCCGGTTAGAAACAGCTGAGGTAGGTAGCTGTATCACAATTCTTTTTTGTGAACAAGGCCTTCACGAATATTCAAGTATTCGTTTCGCGTGGGTAGTGTCCTAGCTCGTTCGCGTGTCAGTGTTTCCTCAGTTAACTGCGTAAAAATGTCATCCTTCGAAAAATTCAAGAGTCAGGGTGAACTGTTAGGTCTTTCGGGCAAAGACCTGCTAAATTACGCACAGGAAGAAGAGAGGAACGAACGGGCAGAGCGAAGGAAGAGGAACTAAGAAAAACGGAGATGGAGAACAAACTGAAGATGGAGATGGAGAAGAACAAAATGGAGATGGAGGAGAACAAACTGAAAACGGAGATGAAGAACAAAATGAAAACGGAGATGGAGAACAAACTGAAGATGGAGATGGAGAAGAACAAAATGGAGATGAAAGAACGTGAAAAAATTAGGCAGCATGAGCTGGAAATGAGCCGAAATCAAATGAATTCTCAGTCCATCGGTTCCCGAGCTGAAATTCCCCCAACTCCTTCAGTAAACCTTCCTGGTTTTAATGATGGAGAGGACTTTGGGTCATTTTTGACCCATTTTGAGAGAATCTTCCAGATTAATTGATGGGATCTCAAAAATGATGGCGTCGTTGGCTTACTTCCCCTCTTAAATGCCCAGTTAAGGGATATCTTCGTCTCCCCCCTCCCGGAAGCAACTTTGGACTATTCCACGTTAAAGTCCGAATTGTTAGCCGCTGTTCATATGAATTGCGAATTCTACCGCTCACGATTCCGCCAGGAAAGGATCCACCCTGGTCAAACATTTCGGCAACACCACGGGTACATCCTCCAAAGACACCTTCAGTGTTGGCTAGATGCGTGCAAGATTCCCTAGGTCTACGAGTCCCTTCTGGACTTCTTCCTTAGAGATCAGCTTTTAGCTGCCGTGGCTCCCGAAATTCGCGCCTTCATTAAGGATAAACGTTGTGCCACTTTCAAGGAATGCTTGGAAGAGGCCGATGTCTACGCAGGTAGTCACAATTTATACCCTAAGGATGTTAAAAAGGCTCCCCAATGTTTCCCCAAAACTAAATTTTATGGTCCTAAGACCTCTCCTAAATTGGTTCCAAGATTTACCAAATTCCTAGTCCCTCGAAGCTAAGAAACTTCCATCCATCTGAACAGCGAAACGTTAAGCCTCTAGTTTCTTCTCCCCCGGTTGTGCCGTACCAAAAGAACCCGATCGTCTGCTACACCTGCGGAGTTTCCGGCCATTACCGCACGAACTATCCTCAAAACTCCTGATTCGCAAACTCTCAGTCTCATCAAGTGCACTAAATCTGGGCGGTCCCTGACCCCCCTCCGTCGCCTCAGGACACCCCTGATCCTCCCTCACCCGCCAAAGATCCGGTCCATCAGGTAAACTTCCAATTTAATGAGAACAACCCTGGTGGATTGAAATTCGAGAATGGAACTGTGAACGGTCGCCGAGTATCCACCCTCGTCCGTGACACCGGATGCACCTGTATCATAGTGTCTGAGGACCTACTCCCCCCCTAATGGGCCGGACCACAAGAAGTTTGCGGTAGTCCACGACTACCTTGGCCGGGCCAGTCATTTCCCAGTAATTGGTTGTCACATCGAGTGTGACTATATGTCCGGTTGGGACGAAGTGGTAGCGGTCCCAATCCAGTTCGGCTCCGTTTTGTTCGGTCAGAACACCGTAATCCACGACCACCCCGTGGCCCAGCCCGTGATTACCCGTACACAGGCAGCCCTGGAATCCCATGCACCCATTTCCCTGGAAACCCTTATCAACCCGGAGTTACAAGCCCTCCGGAGCGACAAGTTTGCCCGCGCCCAGAAGGAGTGCGCAGCTCTCCCACCTTTTGGGAGAAAACTAAAGCCCTCGAGCGTGAGTCCACCCGAGGTAACAAACGAGTATCGTATCTGGTATAAGACCTACTTTGACCTTAAGTCACGAGAACGAAAACGGGAAGCAACAAACTCCTTAGCCAGTGGAAGGGACCCTATCCCGTCCTCAAGGCTAGAGGACACGTAGATTACCTCATCCGTACTCCGGCGGGAGCGAAGATTTTCCACGTGATTTTTTTTTGGTCCACTAAATTGTTTAGTCATTAGTCCCATATTCATGCCTCCATTTAATTGTATCCTTTTTTTTTTGGTTCCACTGAAATGTCGCCAATGTTCTCCTGTGATTTTTTTTGTTTAAAATTGTGCTAGTTAAATTATCTCTAGAATTGACCCGTTTAAGGCTTATGTCCGTAAATTCCCCGCTGAGCTCAGATTAACGTTTTTTTTTGTGTGTGTACACCTGTCGTAGCCGGTCAGAATTTCCCTAGACCCTTGATAATTTTGTTTGATGGGTCGGATGATCCTTTCGTACGCAACTGCTCTGTAAAGCATCATCTTTCGGTTGGGAGATGTGTGGAGGAATTCCACGTGGAATTTCTTTTCCAGCATGGAAGGGAAGTGACATCCATGCGCTGGAGAAGATTCTAGAATTTGGTTAGGCTTAATTTGGTAAGCCTCCCTTCCCCCATCCACAAGCGGTAGCCTCGAACCGCGTCCACCACGGACCACCTTTACGCGGGTTAGAATAGCCTCGGCGTGAAGATTCGAGGCCATTCGAGGGGAGTAGCGCTGTTTCCCCCTTTCCCGCAGGGGGAGCCTCAGATATATATAGGGCTCGTCTTCCATGTGGGAGACACAGAGTTGAGAAGTCTCACCCGGACCCAAGAAGATTCCCCTAGTTCCAAGTCAGGTGCTAACAACAAAGGAAAGGTACGGCTGAACTTGTTTGTGTGTTGGAATTAGCCCCAGCCAGTGTGGTAATTACATTTGACGATCGCCACCGAGCGATTTTTCCGACTCCACTCATCAACTCATGTGGAAGCCCTCCTCATTCACCCCTCGTTTGCGAATGGCCGAAATACTCTCCCCTGGACCGGACGTTACCGCCCCTTTCCCCTTTGGAGAACCGTCATCCCGTTAACCTCTCCCTCATAAGCTCCGAGCGCCCTCGCCATCACGTTTATTGCCTGCAGAAGACATCCGTGAAGCCTTACCCTGACGTCTCACCCAGAATCCTCCGTAAGCCAACCCCTCTCCCCCTTCAGCAACCCAATTGAGTTAATCCTCCCCATTTGAATAGTCTCCTTCTGTAATACATTAATTTTTAACTTCAGAGTCTGACGCATAACTCTGCAATTCCCCCCCCCCCTCATTTACCAATTTAATTTTGCCTATTTATTCTCTTATTTTATGTAAATAAAATTATATTTTTGTACATGCCTCTTTAAATAACCTTGAGCTTTGCCATTGCCCAAATTTTGCCTGACCTCGTTGCACTCTTTCTCGCTGTTCCGCGCGTCGAAACTCGTGGCGTTCCGTCCCTTGTCGATTCGTCTTTAAGTTCTTGGTCCCTCCCCCATAGATATAATATGGTATTGATATAATGTAATGTCATACCACGACACTTTCTATAGTAAGGAATATACATGCAACGCCTTCCAAAATCACTCTGAACAGTCAATAACTTGTTTTTTTCGGAGGTGAATCAAAGAAATAGCAAATCTGTCCTACTGACCTATAGTTTAGGGGCAGTAGTGTCCACAACAATTTGTGTAAAGTCTGCAATTTATAATTTTACTTCCTCTGAAGAACCTTATCAAAGGTTTTACTAAATTCTAAGTAAATTACATTTGTTTTTAGTTTCAGTCAAGAAATTATATAGTTTTTAGAACACATATACAATGTATCTTAAAGTTTTTATTTTTTTTGCATATTTGCTGCAAGCTGTCCAAAGATAATTCTATAGTAATGTATATGCTTTTTAAATAAGCTGCAGTAAGTCCAGGGATTTTTATAAGCTATCGATGCCCATGCCTTTTTTAAGCTACAAAGGAATTGTTTGAGTGCTACAGAAACTGTGTGAAGGGCAACGTTTGCGTGTAACTATTTATTCATGTCTATTGTTACGAAATTTCCCGTGAGCCTTTTCTGGATAGAATTGATAAAAAAAGAAGAAAAGTGGGCTCTTTACTGCAAAATTAAGCGCAAAAAATAATGGCTTAATCACCCCCTAAATCCATCCATTATTACTCGTAGCTCCTCAAGAATAATAATACTGTTACTGTATCCCTACTTGCATGACCATTGGAACGTCAAAATGAAGCTCTTGAACAAAAAGTCCTTCACTGACCAACCGAAAGCATATCCTCCTCCTCCACCCCCTCCTACTCCTCCTCCGCATCCTCCTCCTCATCCACCCCCTCCTACTCCTCCTCCACATCCTCCTCCTCTCCCTCCTCCTCCTCCTCCCCCCTCCTCCTTTTCGTGACACTTCTAGGGTTGTTGTCCGATCGGGAAAACTGGTAGATTGCGACATTGGCTGGCTGGTGTCAAGGCTTACCGGTCGGAGGGTTTTGGGTGCCCACCGCATTTCCCGGTTTGTGAATGGCGCTGGATTGCCTGCCACCACAATGGTCCTAGCCTTTAACAAGTTGGAACCACCCAAGTACATTGAGGCTGGCTACCTTAATATCCCAGTCGGGCCTTGCATTGAGAACACGCGGCGGTGCTTCCATTCCCAACGCTTTGGCCATGTAGGCAATTTTTGCAAGCGGGCGGGGTTGTGTGTTAGTTGTGGAGCAGACTTTCACAGGATAGCCTGTTCTGAGCAGCCATGCTGCCCTGACTGTGGTGAGGAGCACCCTGCATCATCGCAGCAATGTGCCTTCTTTCTCTATGAAAGGGAAGTCATTGCTATTGGAAACAGGAGTGGGGTTGGATTTAGTGAGGCCGGAAGAAAAGTGAGGAAGACGTGCGTCCAGCCTGGTGTGAGCTTTTCTGATGCTCTACGTTCTGCCAGGCCGGGGAGAGAGAGAGGCCAGAGATGTCCTGCCGGCTCTCCTCTGCCTGACCAGGTAAGGCCCCCCCCCCGTCCTAAACGTGCATCTTGTGATGAACTCTCTTTGTCGGCATCTGACAGTGTTTCTGAGGTTGTCAACGGGAGGAGAAACCTTCCTTCCTCTCCTGGTTCCCCAAGGGTGGCTAGGCACCTTGCTGCCGCCCCGGAGCATGTAGATGTTGATCGTGTTGGTCCTCAGGTGGTGTCCATCCTACCTCTGGATATCCACCCCGCTCCTAGGGGACCAAGATCTCCTTCAGCTCCAAAGCCAACTATCGCTCCAGCCCCCCTTGTTGATGCTGCTTTGGAGCTCCTTCAACCCCAAGAGGAGGGGGAGTCGGCCCTTGCTCCTCCCCGGGAGCCAGCTGTGGGGGAGGCTCTCCCCTCATCTCGGGAGGAGCCCCAAGGTCTGAGTACACACCCTTCTCTGCCAGCTTCGGACCCCCAACCTTCGCCGATGCCCTTGCTGCCATCATCGCATCTACCATCCATGCTGGTACCACCAACTGTGTCAACGCCATCTGTTCCGTCGACACCTGAGCTGGCTCCTGGAGTTGTTCCCGTCTCCCCTTCTCCAGTGAAGACGGTTCTCTCGTGCAGCCGCATATCAAAGTCTGATGCACCGCCTCTTGAAGAGAAGCGAAGGCTCGAACTTCCAACGCCTCCTTTGCCATAATCCAAACCTAGGGTTGGTGTGACACGAACTGCTTCTGCTGGTGGTTCAAACCCAAAATCTCCTACCCCTGGTGGTGGGAAGAAATCTGGCGTTGTGCTTAAACGCTAACAATGTCTCCGATTGTTCATTGGAGCCTCCGGGGTCTCTTCCCCAAGTGGGAGGAGCTCGAGCTCCTGCTTAAGGATTGCAGTCCCGATTGAGTTGCTTTGCAGGAAACTTGTTTGGGTGCTCGTGGTATGCCCAGCATTTCCGGTTTTGTGGGATATTGTGTGAACCCCGGAGAACCAATCGTGGTTCTGCTGTTTTAGGTGAAAGCAGGGTTCCCCACAACCAGCTGTCTCTTGGTACAGACCTGCAGGCGGTTACTGTCCGCCTGTTTTCCAGTCGCCGTTGTTCAGTCTGTTCTTTGTATCTTCCTCCTAGCGATGAAAGAGATGCAGCTTCTTTAGCTGCAAAGTTGGCCAATTTAATTGCCCAGCTCCCGCCTCCCTTTTTATTGATCGGTGATTTTAGTGCTCGACACCCCCTTTGGGGGGACTATGATAACAACCCTGGAGGAGGTGTGATTAAGAGATTTCTGGGTAGTGATGATGTCTGCTTTCTTAACGGTGGCAGCCACACATCATTCCACATCCGGACAAGCAGCTTTGCCTGTGTGGACTTGTCTCTCTGTTCGCCGAGCTGTGGGTCTGATTTTGACTGGGCAGTGGATCTTGACTTGCGAGGCAGCGATTACTTCCCTATTGTGGTAACACCATGTACAGGTGGTGCTCCTCTACCACGAACCAAAGGATGGAGTGCGAAAAGGGCAAGCTGGCCTGAGTTCGGGCACTTCTCGAGCCATGATGGATCCTTCCCTCGTGAAGGTGTTGACGTGGCTGTTGACAGTTTTCTGGCCCACATAAACCATGCAGCTGGCTCCTCCATCCCACTCTCCGGCTCGGCTGTTCGTGGACCGCAGGTGCCCTGGTGGTCTTCTGAATGCTCGAGAGCTGTCGCTGAATGTGAGCAGGCTTGCCGACGTTGCCACCGATGTCCCGCGATGGTGGATAAAGTTGCCCGTGGCCGAACAGGGGCAGCGTGGCGACGCGCCCTTCGGCAAGCTCGAGGGACCTCGTTGGGTGGTTGCATCGCGTCAGTGGGCTGGCGGGCCCCTGTAGACAAGGTCTGGATGAGGGTCAAAGGGCTGTTGGGGAAATCCAATGGCTTTGTGGCCCCCAACATTGTTCCAGCCGGAGAGCTCTTAGGAGACCTGTCCTATATTTCCAATGTCTTGGCCGGATCGTTTGCTAATGTTTTAAGCCCAGATGGCTATTCCGTCAAATTCCAGTGCTTTGGACTGCAACAGGAGCAGCGTTGTATCACCTTTGTGGAGCCTAACATGGATGGTGAGCCTTGCAATCGGCTCTTTTCTCTCCATGAGCTCCATAATGCACTGAAGCACTGTGGATTGACTGCACCGGGATCGGATGGCGTTTCCTGTGATATGATTGGGAATGTGCATCCACCCCTCCTCTCACATTTGCTGGACATGTGTGGTTTTGTCTGGATTGGGGGTTGCTTCCCTTCTGTGTGGAGGGAGGCTGTGGAAGAGATGGGACGGAACCCACACGTTGCCGCCCTATTGCCCTTACTAGTTGTCCGTGTAAGTTGTTTGAGAGGATGATCAGTACAAGACTCATGTGGTTTTTGGAGACAAGCTACCTCATGTCTCCCTCTCAATCAGGGTTCGGAGGAGGGCGGAGTGCCATCGACCTGCTTGTTGGAATGGAGTCTCATGTGGGAGATGCTTTTTCAAAGAGATAGCGTTCAGTTGCTGTCTTCTTTGATTTTGGAAAAGCATATGATGCCACCTGGAGGCGTTGCATCCTTGAGCAATTCCATGATTGGGGCCTGCGGGGTTTTCTCCCCAGGTTTGTCGAGTGATTCCTCGTGCAGCGCGCATTGCGTGTAAAAGTTGGAGGTGCCCTATCGGAGCCCGTGGAGCGGGTTGAGAGAGTGCCGCGGGGGGGAGGGGGGTCATCGGTGTTGCCTGCTTCTCTGTAGCCATCAGCAGCATTGTCGCGGGTGTCTCAGCTGAGATTTCCTCGACTCTATATGTGGTTGATCTGGCGCTTATTTGTTCATCGCCTAGACTTCCATTTGTCATCCGTAGGCTGCAACAAGCTATATATACTGTAGCTGATAGTGCTTCGTCTGGGGGCTTCCGCTTTTCCGCACTAGGGACCGGGGCTGTCCATTTTTTCATTCGTGGATTGGTGACATGGGACCCCCCCATCTGTCACTCTGTGGTGTCCATGTCAACTTTGGGCCCCAGTTCAGATTTCTAGGGGTGATATTTGATTCAAGGCTTTCTTGGAGGCTTCACTTGGACGCCTTGAAGGGGTTTTGTCTGAAGAGAATGGACATGGTGAAGTTGCTGTCGCGCACCTCTTGGGGAGGTGATCGACGTGCTCTGTGGCTTTTGTATTCAGCATTGGTCCAGTCAAGGCTGGACTATGGGTCACAGGTGTGCTCTTCTGCCTCGCTGTCCACTCTTGAAAGATTGAATGCTGTGCGTGGCCAGGGTGTGCGCCTGGCTTCTAAAACCTTCAAGTCCTCTCCTGTGTGGAGTCTCTTTGCAGAGAGCGGGATTCTTCCTCTTACCCTTCACAGACTCGAGTCTGACCTTGAATGTCTTTGTGGACTTAAACAGTTGCCGTGGTTGCCAATGTGTGAGTGCACGTTCAATTTGCGAACGGTGGCCTCATATGATGGACTTTCCTTCCCTGACTCGACCCTTTGCTCTGTGCATGGCCGGGCACACGGAGCGTCTGGGTGAGATCTCTATTATTCCATTCTCAATGCCAAGGATTCCCCCATGGGTCGTGCCGCCTGTGGTGGTGTGCAGGAGACTTTCTGGGGGGCCCAAGAATCGGTCCTTGCCTGTGGCCCTGGGAACCGTGTTCGATCACCGCTCCTCTTACCATCGACCTAGCAACTTTGTATTCACCGATGGGTCCAAGTCATCGAACGGGGTTGGAGCTGCTGTTGTTCTCCCATCTCCAACAGCATTGGTTCGCCTGCCGGGTGCATCTTCTGTTTTCGCAGCGGAGCTTGTTGCCATTCTTGCTGCACTCTTTGTTGTTGCTCCAATGCCATCTGTTTTTTTGGCAGTTTTCTCTGACCCCTTCGGTTCTCTGGAGACGCTGGGTGATTTTGGTTCTGGCCGTCCGCTGGTTTCCAGGATCCGGCGGTGGCTTTTTTGGCTTTCTTCCTTCCACAAGATTTCCTTTTGCTGGGTGCTTGGCCATGTGAGCGTCCCAGGTAGTGAGGGGGCGGATGCCGCAGCCAGGGAGGCGGCATCTTTGAGGACATCCCCATCAGCCCCGGTCCCACTTCGTGATGTCTATCCTCTTATCACCGAGTGTGTAGTCGGCTTGTGGCAGGAAGGTGGGATGAACTTCCTCCTACCAAGCTCCATTCTATAGGGCCTTCAGTGCTGCCGTGGCCACGTACCATGGGACCACGTAGACTAGAGGTTGTTTTGTGCCGACTGAGGATGGGCCTTTGCCGCCTCACTCGTGAATGCTTGATGAATGGGCGGCCCCCACCTTTGTGCATCCTGTGTGGAGTGCAACTGTCCATCCTTCACATTTTTGCTGAGTGCCCCCTTTTGAGAGGTCTGAGGTGGGGCGGTCTTACCTTTCATTGCTCAGCAGATGACCCCACAGCGGGTCCCGCGGGGCATCTTTTCTGGGACTCATGCCTCCCTTAGCATGAGTGGAATTTTTAGTTTTTTGGAAGAATATAATCTTTTGGCCAAAATTTGATATATTGGCTCATGATTCTATATTTGCTGCTCTTGTGTCCATTGTTGACCTATCTATAGTCTATGTTTTTTATATTCTTGACTCTTGCATCTATTGTTGAGCCATCTATAGTCTATGTTTTTTATCATTCGTTGAATCTTAATGGCTTATTTTTCATGACTCTCTTTGTGTGAATAGAACTTTGCATTTCTGGAAGAATCTGGTCTTCTAGCTAAAATTTTAATATGTAGTGCCATGATTTTATGTTCTCTGGCTTGTAGCCTATTTCTTACATGTCTTCCTTTAGTGAATAAAGTGTCTGAATTTTCAGAAGAATCTAGGTCTTTTAGACAAAACTTGATATTGATGTTGTATTCTTTGCTCTTGTATATACCATTGACCAATCTATAATCTATGTTTCTTATCCTTTGTTGAATCTTTAATAGTTTGTTTTTGTGTTTTCTTTTACATGAATGAAATGTTCTCCCTTCCCTTTGTTGAATTTTTGACAGTTTATTTTTTGCATATCTCTTTCTATGTTGATGGAATGTCTAGGTTTCAGAAGCATCTAAACAAAATAAAAGGGGGCATGACTTTGTATTTCCTATTTTTGTATCTATTAGTGACCCACCTATAATCTGTTTTTTGTCCTGTGTTGAATTTCTACTGGTTTGCCTTTTAGAATGTTTGAATTTTTTGGTTGAAGTTTGTATTGTTGTGACTTTGTATATATCTTTGAATTTGGCTGCGGAAAGGTCCGTTTGGGCTTTGCAGCATCTTTTCTCGGCACTATTCATTCATTCATTTCCTCCTTTTCTTCGTCCTCCTCCTCCTAAATGACAATGTACGCTCGCACGTGACACTTTTGACCCAAGAAAAAGGATATTGCATTACGTTGGGATGTTCGTTCTCATGCTCTAAATATATTTACCATACCTATCAACATATGATTACCATTTATTTAAGTCATTACAACATCAATTAAATGGCAAATTTTATACTCTCGTATGAATTAAGTGGAAAAGGATAAATTCTTCAAGACATTACTTTATGAATAAATTGTTGTTTTTGTACAATAAAATTAGTTTTCTATTATTTTTTTAAAAGTAACACTAATTTATTGACAACCTAGTAGAGAACCAAACAGATTCGTTAAGTATGAGCGAGCTGATCTAAATCCCTGTTGCACATCACAACTGATCCTTTCCTTTTCGAGCGTTCTCAAATCACTACTCTAATCCTTAGCGGATCCTCCGAATTTGAGTGTCAAAACTATACTAATCTATGGAATTCTGTTCACATTTATAGGGGGATTCAATAATTTGGAAGCGGAAGGAATGAATGCATTTTTTCTATTTTTTTTCATTATTTCCATTTTCTGGGACGCCATCTTGATATAGATGTGGAGAGAGAAGAGCTGCAAGACTGGAATCTTTAGCTAGACCAGAAAATGAGGAAGCAAGAGGAAAATATAGAATGCTTAATAGCGAAGTTAAGCAGGATATAAAATTGCAAAAAGAGAGACTGCTACATGAGAAGATTAAGCAATTGGAGAGGGAATTCAGGGAAAATAACAACAACAATGATGTAAATGAAAAGATACTATGCAACAAGAAGGATGTTCTGAGACGTTGGAAAGAGCATTTCTCTCAGTACCTAAATACTAGATTCCCATGTGAAGAGAATACTTTATATGAAGTACAACAGGGAGAGGAAGTTGAGGTTGTTCCACATATTGTGGAAGAAATACGAAAGAAAGGCCATTAAAGATATGATAAACAAGAAAGCTCTTGGATCTGACCAACTAACTGCAGAAGTTCTGAAGATGGGTGGAGTGAGGATGGTGGAGACTATATCTTTCAAAGATATGGGAGGAGGAGAGTACCCATAAGGACTGGTCAAGGCTGCTTATCAATCCTGTGTTCATAAAAGGAGACAGGTTAAACCCCGATAAATACAGAGCCAGTTCATTGAATTTTTTCCCGTGTAAAGTTTTCTGAATATGATAAAGAAGATAAATACCCAGATAGAAGAATTCCTAGGAGAAAGTCAAGATGGCTTCCGGCCCACAACAGAGGTACCACTGATGCAATAATTATTGCCAGACAGGTTTTGGAGAAAGCCAGAGTACATCAGGTGCAAGTGCATTTTTATTTCATAGATTTTATAGCAGCATTTAATACAGTTTGGAGAGAGGCACTTTGGAAATTCTTGGATGCTGTTGTTGTCAGCAAGAAGATAGTGCAGATAATTAAAAGTTTGTATGGCAATACAGAGTGTGCAGTGATGGTGGGTGGCTCACTGACAGAATGGTTCTGCGTCGAAGTTGTTGTGAGGCAGGGGTGTATCCTACACTTTTCAACATCTTTCTTGAGTTTGTAATGAACGAACTCAATAGCCTGGACAACATTGTGAATTTTGAGGAAAAAATGTCCCTAGATGTGAGGTATGCTGATGATACCACCTTGTTGGCAACCATATTTGACAAATTAAACATACCAATGGAACAACTAGAAATGGCATTCAAGAAATGGGGGCTCAAGATCAACAGCATCAAGTGTAATGTATTGTCTCCAGCTGATGGAAATATCTAGATAGACGGTAGGAAGTGTTATCCCGGGATCTTCTGAAGATGTAAGAGTGAGAATAGCCAATGCTGCTGTGGCATTTGGGAAGCTGAAAAACACTGTGTGGTCCAGAAGAGATATACCGCAGAAGTTAAAGATAGGATTATATAAATGTTTAATAGTTGCCATTGCCATCTATGAACCAGAAACCTGGACTCTGCTCGCTGAAGATGAGAGGAGACTGAATGCCTTTGAAATGAGGTGCCTCAGGAGTATCATCGGCACCATCTGGAGACATAGAAGAACAAATATGAAATAAGAGAAGAATTGAATATGGAGGAGACCATTACGGATGTAATCAGAAGGAAGAAAATCGAGTGGTTTGGACGTGTTATGAGAAGACCTCCAGAAAGCTATTTACGACAAGCTTATGCAGGCAGCTTTTAAGGTAAGAGACCGAGAGGTAGACCACCCAAGAGATGGGGGGACCAGATTCCTATGAATGTTAGGCTGCCTTTGAACGAGTTTGAACAGCTGGCTCGGGACAGAGTGGACTAGGGGGGGTGCAGAGACAGCAGGCAAACGCAGAGCAAGGGGTCGTTATGATCTGCGCCCTTGAGTCAAGTCAAGTCAAGTCATCTTAGTATGATAGAGCTTAAATTTAAACCCCTCTCATGTCATTCCAAGATGGCGATGCAAGCGAGATTTGCTTTCGCTGTTTTAAGTTTAACATTACCAACGTTCTAAGTAACTAAAAATGCAAATAACTCATAGTTATCATATAAGACCAACAAACACAGACAACCTAACCTAATAACTTCCATAACACGTGAAACGGAGTTTTTTTTTAACTAATTTACATTTCATAAGTATTTCTACCGCTAAACTTATGCTCTCAATCAAGTCTAATAATCATTTGGAATTTTTATTTTACTCTCTGCTATACATAGTAGCCATTTTGCCTTTTCACGTTAACAGGTAAATCTCAAATTTGACCTCTTTTCGTTTTCATCTACTTCGCAAACACATATAGTTTCTCTTCTCCAATAGGAAAGTAATTATTAATTCAATTATAACATTATATGATAGTAAATTAAGTTGTGACATCCGTCCTTTGCATTGTGGATGAGATTCCCGCCAAAGCGGGCATAAAAAATTGAAAGAGATTACTCGTCGAGTCGAAATAGGAATTTTGATAGTATAGGGATAATTTGGTACCGTCTTTTGAATTCACATTTTATTATTTTAAATTTCTGATAACTTTAGCTCTCTTAAAAAAAATGTTTCTCCGCTATTAGGTAAAACAATTTCTTTCGACAATTTGTTCCAGAAATGAACTATTTTGCTTGAGAAACATTTTCCATATAAACTTGTTTTAAATGGCTTAGGAACACGTTTCTCTCCATTGTAACGTAGACTTTTTATTAATTCCAAACCAGATTGAATATTCCACATAATCTATTTCTCTCAAAATTGTAAAAGCTTTAATTAGACTCTTATGTGTCTAGTTTCTAAGCTGAATATGTTTAACCTTTCTAGCTACGTTTCATAATTGTGGTTTCTTAGAGTTGGGATTAGTTTTGTGGCCCTGACTTGAACTTTGTTCACTCTTTCAATATCTTTTCTCAAATATGGTAACCAAGCTTATGCACAGTACTCTAGCTGGGTTCTTATCAATGTGTTATACGTGTTTAAAATTATTTTCTCGTTTTTGAGAATGGCCTTTTGATGTAACACGGTATTTTAAAATCATTCCTTTCCAATTTAATGCATTGTTACGAAGATTTAACATAGCTTGACGCATAAATACCGAATATTTTTTCCTTTTTCCCAACTGCTATTGTTGTGTCAAATATCTTGTATTCGACTCAAGGATTACGGTTGCCAAAATATATTACCTTGCATTTTTCAAGATTTAATTGCAAATTCTACTGCCTGAACTAACTACCCAAGTGATCAATATTGTTTTGAAAGTCTTTGATATGTTCTTTTAACCAACCAACCCGACGTCTATATCCTTTACTTAAATGATATACATTAAGGGTCCAAGTACAGACAATTTTTTTAAACAAGCTCTACCATCCTAAATTACAACTTCCTACTGTATCCAAAGACACCCGTTATATAGTTTTCCAGGATATAGGTTTCTTTAACTAAAGATTCTCTAAAGAAATAACAACAATATTAAAAAAAATCATTTATCATAGTGAATTTAAGATCTTTTTAAAAAATAATCATCTCCATGGACATTAATTTAATTGTGAGGACAGAATCTCGCCAGAAGCCAAGCGCTCCTTCATTTATAAATATACTTGCCCCGGATGCAATTTGGGGAATTGCATAAGAAGTACGGTGCGCTTGCTGAAGGCGAGATTCTATCATCATATTGGAATTAGCCACAGGACCGGAAATGTTCTATCAAAGAACGAGTTTTCACCTGTTCGGCTACATTCCATCCAATGTAAAACTGATGTATCCATTGAAGATTTCAAAATCCCAAGGACCATCTCTGACCCATTATCCTTACGTATTCAAGAATCAATGTTTCTAAAAAATTTCCTCTCAACATAAATTCTAACTCCTGTTCCCACCTACCGGTCGAATCTCCAAACAAGAGATAGGGCCTCGTCAACCGTTCCACGACCCAGCGGAAGTCTCTCGCGCCGAAATTAACTGACGATCGAATGTACGCACACATAAAAGTATAACTCCTATGCAGGTACAGCTGACCCCTTGAAAGTCCCTTTTAACCCATTAGGGTGGGCAGGGGTCTCCTGTTAAAAGATATCTAACGGAAAGTGAGGACTCGAGCCTCAAAGCTCCTCCTTGGTGACTCGGATTCCACGGCAATTTTATTGAAGGAATATGCCACCCAGATATACGAGTAGCTCGGTGGAAATGCGGGTAGCTTTCTTCAATTTTAAATCCTTTAAAGCAATGACTCTACTCTTCCTGGAGTTAGAATACTTGGAGCTGTTAACCGCAGAGGTTGCTTTCGCTTCCCAGGACTTTCTAGGTGAGGTTGGGCTTGATATGCGAATATTTTTCTTTTATCCCTAGGAACCTTTGGCAAGTGGAGCGGCTTCTGATCTGCAAATCCCACTTACCCAGCCTTGAGCGGGACCTGGGAGGCGAAGCTCCTTTGTCACTGTCCGGCTTTCCTTTTTCTAGTGGAGTGAACCTGCTTCTCTCCACCTCTAGAAGGGGCCCTATGGCCCAACGAACCAACTAGTATCCGCCATGTCCTTCTCCGAGATATAGAAGATTTGGGCCGAGAAGGGGCATTAGCCGGGGGACGAGGTCCTTCTTATCCTCGTGAGTCCTCGAGAGCCCATCTGCCTCAGGAGGATCATACATAGGTTCGGTTTTATCTACCATCGAACTTATGCTTTCCTCAAGGAAAACATCGGGGTTCGGCCACATCCTGGAACATCTCAACTGGTCATTCCACCAAAGTATCGGACATCCTAAACGGTAAGAAAAGAGCATATGGACCGTCAAAAATGTCATTGAAGTAGGCATGACGGCCTCCATTTGGAAAAAGGAAGGGAGCAGGCATGCCAGCTAACACCAAAAGGAGGGGCGGAAACCGACGGAAGCCAACGGGAGTGGCAGAAACCGTTGTGGCGTGTTCCATTTCTTTGCACGTTCTTAGGAAGACTCACCGCTAGAAAAGAGTCGCACGGGGGGAAAACCCCCGAACCCATAGTGATAGGAGACGGAGAAACACACTCTCTGATAAGAGACTCTTGGGTGAGCCCTTAGGAAGTAACGGAGATCCACTGCTAGACTAAGGTCTCAAGGAGGAAACTGTCGTAAATGCAATAAGAGATAGGAGGAAACCCCCTCTCCGCCAAGAGATACTTGGAGTGCCTCCTGACAAAGCACATGGCGGGACACCTCTTCAAAAGAGGTATAGCTGCACAAGGGCGGCTCCAGAAGAGGTAAAGGGAAACTCCTTTACCGGTAGGAAATGATGATAGGTGATCCCCTCCACCAAACATAAGTGGGGAGTTGAGAGGGGCACAGTCACTCATTGCCTCTTATTTTATTCACTACCCTTACTCACAGCGAGCATACTTTGACCCCAACAATTGGTCAGCCAACTGGGGCCTCTTTTGTCTCCCGGACGATGCCAGTGGGCCTGGCATCGTCCGGGAGACAAAACATGGAGCTGTAGGCAGGCTGGACTGGCGGACCGGCTTCGGCCGACATACAGTCTAGGAAAAAGCCAGTGGCAAAATCAAAGACAGGCAGTAAAAGATGAGACTAATGTAAGGGGGGAAAAAGGGGACAGGCGGAGTGGAAAAGGCACATAAGAGGATCGGGAGAACGCATCAACTTCAACAGACAGGGAACAAAAATGGAAGTTTACTTTGTGTCCATCCTTGAGGGCACTGATGCTGTGAGGAGGTGCTGCTCCTCCAGGTACCCAGTAGGGTACCTCCCTGCGGCGCACTAGGAAGAGGAAGTCGTGTTTCTCTTCCAGGTTTCAGTTGTAACAGGGAGGTTCTTTCGGAGCTACACCATCCACCTTCTTATAGCTAAAAAAAAGGTGAGGTGATAGGCGTAGAAAGAAATGCTAAGAAATGCCCCTTCTAGTAGAAAAGCAATTGTCTTGTCTGTCACAGGATAAAAACCTACAATTCGTTATTAAAAAGACTTCTTGAATCAACCTTTGGTAAGTTAAGGATGGTAGCCATGGCCATGAACGTCTTGGTCATATAAGCGATGAGCGTTGATGACACAGGTTCAAATCCAACTTCTTTATTTATTTACATATAACGGTTAAAATAGTTTGACTTATCTTTCCGTTCTCTACATGTCCCATTTTCCTTCTTATCCGGGTTCTGTTACCAATTTCCATTTTCCCATATATATATATATATATATATATATATATATATATATATATATATATATATATATATATATATATATATATATATATATATATATCACGCGTCATGTGATTTTCAATTAT
The DNA here is from genome assembly GCA_963969495.1 of Ceratothoa steindachneri. NCBI lineage: Eukaryota > Metazoa > Arthropoda > Malacostraca > Isopoda > Cymothoidae > Ceratothoa > Ceratothoa steindachneri. The sequence goes on from OZ018317.1 coordinate 118,543,149, forward strand.
GACAAACAAAAAAGCCGTGCCCATATTACTAGAAAAGCACTTGTCTTGTATCTCACTGGATATAAGCCTACAATTCGTTATTCAAAAGGCTTCTTGAATCAAACTTTTGGGGAGTTGAGGACGGTAGCTCTGGCAACGAGCGTCTTGGTCATATAAGCGATGAGCGCTTAATGACAAAGGTTCAAATCTAACTTCTTTATTTATTTTCATGTAACGGTTAAAATATTTTGCCTTATCTTTCCGTTCTTTACATCTCCCATTTTCCTTCTTAAGCTTTCAGTGGTACATGTAATATTCTCCTTAGCGTTTTTCCAGGTTGTGTTACCAATTTACATTTTGCTTGGGCCTTTAAATACATCTATATATCACGCGTCATTTGATATTCAATTATTACCAACAATATAGCCGGTGCCCCTTCTACTAGGAAAACACTTGTCTTGTCTCTCACTGGATAAAAACCTACACTTCGTTAATCAAAAGGCTTCTTGAATCAACCTTTTTAGGGTTGACGATGGTAGCTCTGGAGATGAGCGTCTTGATCATATAAGCACTATGCGTTTGATGACCCAGGTTCAAATCCAACTTTTTTATTTATTTTGATATAACGGTTAAAATTGTTTGCCTTATCTTTCCTTTCTCTCATGTCCCATTTTTCTTCTTAAGCATTCATTGGTAGATGTAATATTCTCTTTTGCGTTTTTCCGGGTTGTGTTACCAATTTCCATTTTTCTTTGGCCTTTAAATACATCTATATATCACGCGTCATGTGATTTAAAATATATATATATATATATATATATATATATATATATATATATATATATATATATATATATCCTGGTACAACACTCTATACCATACAATACTCCTATATTATGTGGGGGGAGACTTAATCACTTACTGCAACGCGAACCATTGAGTGACTGGGATTAACGACCGACTAGGAGCTCTAACTTGAGGCGTTGGGTTTTAAATCCTTAATTATAATCAGACAGAGTGCATAATTATCTGGCGAGATTTACTTGAATAGGCCGAGAGTATCGCGGAACCCGGTTCACATGGCCCAAATGAAACACACACAAGAAATTTATAGAAGATCAGGCATCTAAATGCCTACCAGAAATTCACCATAATTTATCAGGACGGTGCTAAATTACGAGGTATCCGCAACAGGTTAAATTAATGCACACATGAAAGTATTAACAGTATTATTTACATCAAAATCAAAATGAATTTATTGACTGCTAACAAATTATATGGGGATACATCAAATAATAAGAAAAGTGGCAAATGCTTGACACCATCTAACGACCACAAGTCGTTCTAACTAAAATAGGTATTCGCGCATCCAAAATTGGGTTCTATGAATAATTTGCTTAAAGCCGAAACGATACGCGCCGTTGAAGATGAAATAGGCTACGCTACTCAAGTGACAGGTGTTCCCGGAATAACCTCCCTGTCTTGCGTCCCTTACTCGAAGGCCTAAAGTTACATGAATAAAAATTAATTAAATTAAAGAGACGTAAGAAGAAATAAATACTCCCAAACACCTGATACCAGAGCAGTAAAGCAATCACCCACGTCGGAAACCCAGTCGAAAGATTCTCGGTGACGATGAGTGAATTCGACCCAAGTCCACAGGAATGAATGCGATGACGGTCTTCGGCAAGGAGAAACCATCAAACGGAAATATAGGGTTGAAAGTCGTCGAAGCCACGGGGAACGATGACTCGAAGGCCCACGATCCGAGAGAAGGAATTCGAGATGACAGAATTTCCCAAAGAGGAGATGGCGAGGTGACTAGGGAAGAGCTTTCACGTGCCCAGTGTGAACGGCTTCCCAAAGGAGAACACTTACAAACGTAAATGGAAGAGCACAATCTGATGCAGACGACAGAGGGGCAGCGACAACGCTTGCAGGAATTATTGGCAGAATATCCGCGCTGCAAGAAGGAATCCAGTACGGGTCTCCTAACATGAACAACGTCAAAGGTAAGTGACAGAAAACGATTCAGCGGAGCAATCAAGGCAAAATCCTCGCAACAGAATAAATTAAAAGGCGTCACGGCCCAATTTATATCCCTCAACACGGAGGGGAAAAAGGGAAGTGGGGCACAAGAGGGGGTGGGGTGAGTCGCTTTCCCTACGCAAATTAGGCTGGTAAGTTACAGAAATTCAGGCCAAAAATGGTAGCCTTGAAGCGGGTTGACCTGCGATAAACACCGTAAACTATGACGAGAAAGGGAAGGCATGGAAATACAAGGGCCTCTCCTTTACAATAATCACACAGAGTGCATAATTGGTTGGCCAGATTTATTTGAATAGGCCGAGAGTATCGTTCAAGGTTAGTTAAAAATGAAACAACAAAATATAATTTTCTTTACAAAGATCAAAATAAGAATAATAATAGGCAAAAGGGAATTATTTAAATTGAAATATTCTCTCGATAATTATTATGAAGAGGGATTCTCAAATGGAATTAATTAATTAATATTACTAGGCTCAGAACAAAAGGGGGAAGTTAACAATACTTATAATGGAAGGGGTTTCAGTCTTACGGGTTGGTGACTTGGAGGAAGGTCCTTCTTGCGATGAGGGGAGTGTGGAACAATCCGATGAGACAATTGAGGTACGTCCGATGAGGCAAGTGGGGCACGGTCCGAATGAGGCAGGTGGGGCACGATCCGAACTAACCTTCCGATGAAGATAGCCAATTTTCAAAGATGACGTTCGACGGGAAATGTGGGATTACTCGTAATTCCACTGGAAGAGGAAACTTCTTTTCCTCAAAGATAATCGATGGAGATTTTTTTCGGTTCGATTAAACGAACGGAGACTGTTGCGCATATTCAAAGGCTTGCCGGTAGAAACACGGCGGAGAAAGTCTTGCTGTCTGACGAACGCTCACGGGACCTAAGACTTGAGACGATGAAGACAGCCTTGAGGTACTTGCTGGACTCATCTAACTACAATATAACCCGAGTATTTGTATGTCCGATTTTAAATTGGAAGCGGGAGTTTGGAGAAAGGAGTCACAAGCTCCAGACATTTTAATCCGGAGGTGAAGTTGATTCATCATTTAGCAGCAAGGTGCGAGAAACACTGGCTCTTCCTCGCCTCGTCACCGGGGTGGGGGGGATGTTTGGGACGAGTTCGCAGGATTGGGGAATATTTCCCCAATGCGCCAGGGCGTCGAAAATTCGTGAATGTTCGAACAGGAAATGACGTTGTCCACGGCGGGATACCGAAAAAGTGTGTGTGTGGGTGGGTGGGTGGGGTCAGAGTTTTTTATTTTACAATATATATATATATATATATATATATATATATATATGTATATATTACTATATACATATATTCTTTTGTCCACTTTTGTACCCATTCCTACATCCATTCTCATATTTATCATTAAAACGATTCGTAGAAATTCTACAATATATATATATATATATATATATATATATATATATATATATATATATATATTCCCATATATTTTGCTCAACTTTTATTTTAATATTATTATTACTCAATATTCTCTTTGTCTTCTATATTCTTTTGCCCAATAACCTTTTGTTATTAGTATTATTATTCAATATCCCCTTTTGTCTGTTTTATTAGTGAGAAATAAATTTACCTTTTTTTATAAGCCTTGCTCTTATTGCGATTACCTAAAATCTAGAACGGAATAATTTGAGTGGATTGCCAAGCTTATCAAACTTTCGTTTCTATCTTCAAGTAAATTTTACAGAGAGTAGGGCTAGCTATCTAGGCAAGTTAATGTCCTAAATACTCTCGTAAAACAGCGTAGAAAAACTCAGCATCTTTGAACTGAACCAACGAACAAGAAACGTGTTTAATCCAGAAGCTCTAAAGAACTAAGAGTCCATACCCAGAATTTGAATGTGGAATATTATGGTAATGTGAAAATCGTTCTCTGTTAGTCTTTCATGATACCCTACTCCATTACTCAAAAGTAAAAATAAACCTTACATTCCTATACCTACCAACTTTTAATTGTGCAATTTAACTTAAACAGATAATTTAATTTGTTTAAGATAGTTTTTTAGGCCCAGGCGACGCCGGGTACCTTTGCTTGTTTTTCATAAAAACATGATGGCTAACTTTGTGGCTAGTGAGATTGTCAGAGAGAGAGAGAGAGAGAGAGAGAGAGAGAGAGAGAGAGAGAGAGAGAGAGAGAGAGAGAGAGAGAGAGAGAGAGAGAGACGTGTAGGACGGAAAGAACCCGAGATCGGCTTCTTTTGAGGTCACTTCCGTTCGATAACACTGGCCTATAGTGAGCCTAATCGCAACAACGAGAGGGTTAGCGAGATGGCGTGAAGTTTTAAATTCACTTCCGGCGCCCCTCTATATATAAATAAAATTCTCCTTCCGGCGCCTCTGTAACTTTTACTTCCGGGGCTCCGTATAAATAGTAAAGCATTGGCCTGGGTAAGTTAGTATTTTGCTAAGGGAAGACGTCGCATAAGGTAAGGCCTGCAGACTCTGATTGCTGGATGAGCGGAGGCGGGAATTAAGTTGGGATAATTGTTAAATATTAATTCAAACCTTCTTTGCCCTCTAAATACTCGTAATTTCCTACTTAAACTAGACCCAGCCATATTTTTTGTAATATGACCCATTTCCCTGATCGCTTGCATTATCCTTACTAGTGTCTATTTTGTCTCCCTTTAAAGAGAAAAAAAGAAACAAATGAGAAAAGATCTCTCGAGCTCAGCTTCCTCCCCGGTAAATACTCCCTCGATCCCTACTTTCGAGGTTGACTGTGGTTACTGGAATCCAGGTTGTATTTTCCGTCATAACTTCGAACAGGCCGAGTACGAATCCATCTTAAGTGCAAACCCAACTTGTGCTTTTGGAAAGTACTCGAGCTCAGTGTCTCCCCCCCCCCCCCTCGTGCTCCTCTCGATCAGCGAATCTTCGGGTGGCATATCCACCCGGAATTGTTGTAGGTCGTGTGCGGCCGAGTGTGTATACCTTGATTTATCTTTCATGTCCAGTATTTTATTTGTGTTTGTACAGTTTATTTTGTTTAGCCCAGTTTGATATACAGAACCTTCTAGATAGTTGAATTAATTCTGCTAAGTATAATTGCTCACTCTTAGAGATTTATTGGAACCCAAAATTCAATTGCATTATTCGAGGCCAGGTTCAACTGCAGAGTTGCCCTGCGCGCTATCCACCAACCATTCCGAGACACGGAAAGCAAACGGAGGTCAGAAGATCTAACTTGACCTACGACAGAGATGTTCGACTACTTTGTCTTTCACGATAGACAAGCAGTTGGCCAACTATAGATGTTAGGCTTATTTGTCTGCAGTTTTTAGTTGATTGCCGATCGCCTTTCTTAAAGATGGGTGTGATATTTGCAAGGTTGAGATCCTCAGGAACGAAGTCTTTTTCGAGAGACTTATTGAATATACTCGTAATTCCAAGTAGATCTGCCATCATTTCCCTTAGCTCTTAAGTGACGAGGATAAATCATGTCCGGACCTGGAAATTTACTTACTTTATCACCAATATTGTATTTAGAATTGTGACTTCCTCCGTGCCGGCCGATGGGATAATATATGTAATAGTTTGGGAATCTTTATTAGTAAATACAGATGAAAAAGAGTTATTTAGGATTTTCACTATTTTTTTTAGGGTCAGAAGACAATTAATTCCTAACTGGCAGCTCTCAAGGGAGCAGTTGATTCTTTTTCTCGATTATTAACGTACTGGTAGAACCTCTTTGGGTTTCCTTTGTTGTTTAGGGTAATTTTATTTCATAGTTTTTCTTCTTGCGAATTATTTTTTGACATCAGGTCTGAGTTCTAAGTACTCAATCGAGAGCAATATTCGGTCTGATTTCCACTTCTTGTACGCAATATTCCTTCTAGCGATTTTCTGTTTGATTTTATTGCCCCACCACTTATGCTAGTGGGTAAGCACACGCTTTTGACTTCTTTAGCATGCATTGCTGATCTGCCTTTTTGAAGTCATTTAGAAATCTTTGCAGTTTGGATCGGTAAATGCTCTACTAACGATGTTGAGTTGTATAGAAATGTGATCACTCATCCCAACTAGCTCTCAAACTTTAACGATTCTAACGAATTCTTCTTTGCTGGTGAGGACAATACCCAGTATATGTTTCAACTGTTAGGTTTATCAACGATCTGCGTGAGAAAGTTTTCCTCTGTGAAATGCACTAGTCTCTATCTATCGTTGTCGCCAGTAGCGCCTGGAAAATTTATATTTGTAAAATTTAGGTCCCAGAATAAGACCGTATCTCTGGGGACCACCAAGTCGTGAAGTGATGCGAACATTTTTTTCATCCAAGTTTTTTTGCATGCGAAGGAGCTTTATACACAACGGCAATGTTAAATTGGTACTACAGGAGGTTACTTTAGTGCAGGCAATGTCGACGTCGCTTCTGTTTTCTAATAGTACCTCAACAGGATCGAAACTTTGTTTACAGTATAGCATAACTATAGCACCTATTTTTCCTTCACCTACCTTATAAAGACAATTTGTAGCGCTAATTTCAAATTCACCAACTAAGTCACGGTTTCTGATATCATTCCAGCTCTCGGATACCGCCATTATATGGACTTTGTATACTTCGACCTAAAGTTTAAACTCATTAATTTTATTCCTTATACTCTTAGCATTTGTGTAGTACACTTTTAGGTATGATGCCCTTTGGATTTTGGTTGTATGGTCCTCTCTTTTACGTGTTGACTGGACTCGGAATTGGAGATGCCTGAAAAATTTTGGATTATTCGGTTTTAACAGCCCCAAGATACTCATGCCCAGTATCTGAAGAAACAAGTAAGGAAAGACTCATGGACTCAAAAGTCTGCAAGAAAACCAGGATCAGGTTGCTCTCCACCTGACGGATTCATTACGGATGAATCCCTCGCCTACAGTCATAGTCCAAAGTGTTGAGACTAATATATATTTGTATTTTTTTCATTCTTTTTAAAATTTACGTGATATGAATAATTATTATAATTTTTAAATTATTTCAGGTTTATAAAAAATATCAACATTTCCAGAATAATAAGAAAAAAACAGTGCAGTCCGTCGCAGAATCCAAAATCGCGCTCTGGTTCTGCTCCTGGAAGAGGTGAGTTTTGTGTCCTTGGAGCTTTGCTATTCGATCAAAATGGTAAAATGGTGACAAATAGGGGTTAAACGAATGATGTAAATTAAAATGTATTTCGTAATATTTCAGGATTAAAATACAATTTTGTATCTTTTTCAACTCCAGAAATGATTCTTTGCAAAGAAATTATATAAAAATGCACTATCTTTATAATCATTAATGACTTAAAAAAAAAACTGGTTACACTCCTTTGAAGAAGTCTTCTTGGCGCCCAAGAGCTTCAAATAAATGCTAAGGATCGGATTGCCTCACGATTTGAAAGAACCAGGTGTGATTGCTCCGGTGCGCACATTGAGGCGGACACTTTTCCACAAAGGTTTCAAATCAATAATGGCTGCAAAGAAGCCTCATCTCACCAAGAAGAAGCTTACGGATAGGCTCCACTTTTTTAGGAAATATATAAAATAATGTACTGTTGAAGACTGGGTCAAAGTCCTATTCTCTGATGAAGTTCCCCTCCACTTGTTTGGAGCTTCTGGAAGAGTCCTCGTTAGGAAGAGAATGGGGGAAGCGTTTCATGAGCCCTGTGTTGTGCCTACGGTGAAGCAGCGGATACTCTCCATACTTGTGGCTGACACCTTTGCCCAAGACCACTGCCATGAGCTCAAAATGCTACCAAAATGTGCTTCATCAGCGTCTTTTCCCCACAGTTAGGCACCAATTCAGAAATGATGACTGTATTTTTCAGCATGATGGCGCACTTTCCCACAAAGCAAATGCAAAAATGACATCGAACTTTTGGGATCTTGGCCGGGAAATTTGCCAGATTTGAACCCAATGGAGAATTTGTGTGTGATAATCAAACTGGCTATTGACAAACAGAAGCCATCTAATCGTGAGAAGTTGCAGGTAGTTATTGAATAAATATGGAGGGATATCAGTCAAGATATCGCCACAAATTTGGTCTCGAGTATGCCAAAACTAAACAGTCTTGAATAACAAAGAACATCATTGTAAATATTGACTGCGCACATCAATGGCTGAATTTATTAGTAAAATAGAGTTGAGCTCTAAACTGTGATATATTTCACCTCCGAATTATGATATAAACATACTAAAACAAAATGCAATATTTGATTAATCCATTTAATTTTCTTCTTGGAAAAAATAGAGTAGTCTCAAAACTTTTGGCCATGACTGTAGTATACAAAGCTACGAACTCGATGCCTTTTTACAATGGTACACCTCTAAGTTGGGGTGCTCATCAGTAAGTCCATTCCTCCTTAATTACGGAAAATGGATTAATAGAAGACATGTCGAAACCAAACAAAAATTAGATCGAAATAGCGAAAAAGATCCGAGTGGCAGAGATGACCATGGACACACTTTAAAACTCTTCGTTACGCAGGTCATGCCTCGTATTTCTTCTATTAATCCATTTCTTCTCTGTTTATGATACTTTTAATATGTTAGAAGAAACCTTTCCAATTTACATTGATATTCCCTAATGGGCTCCTCTTTCCTAATCAAGGAACAAAGAACAAGGAAAGTAAGTACCCTAGGAGACCATACGGTTCATTCAAAGAGGGTACCTTTGGACTAGCAATCGAGCGGGCACAAGGCTGCTCAATTGTTTTGTGTCCCTGAACGGCCGCTTTTCAAGACTTTATCTAGTCTTGACTTGAACTGGTCAACAGATTCACTGTTGACAACTTCCACTGGAAGTGCGTTCCACTTACCGCAGATGCTGTAGGTGAAATAATTTCCACACAGATTGCGGTTGTAACGCTTCAGTTCAAGTTTGAAGCCATGATTGCGCGTTCTGTTCTCACTCAGTGTGAAAATATCCCGGTAGTCAACATTGTCGAACCCTCGAAGTATTTTGAAGACCTCGATGAGCTGACCATGCAGTCTACGGGTTTCCAGCGAGAACAGATCTAACTCCCTTAGTCTATCCTCATAACTTTTATGTCGGATAGAGGGAATCAGTTTGGTTGCCCTAGCTTGTACGCGTTCCAATCTCGCGATGTCCTTTCGCAATGAAGGACTCCAAAATTGTACGGCATACTTCAGGTGCGTTCGGTCAAGTGAGTTGTACAGGCACAGTACAATCTCCTGGTTCCGATAACCAAACTGGCGCTTAATATAGCCTAGCATCCTTTGGGCCTTTTTCTCCGCCTCAATGCACTGTTTCGAGAACTTGAGGTCACTAGTAATTGTTACACCCAAGTCCTTCTCAGTGTCGGTGGATTCCATAGCAGTGCCCTTAAGGATATACTGAGATTGGGGGTTTCTGTGGCCGATATGCATTACTTTGCATTTGTTCACGTTAAAAGGCATTTGCCACGTGTCCGACCACTCCCCAATCTTCACAAGATCTTCCTGCAGGCGGGCAGTATTTCCATCCTTTGCAACGTTCATACCAAGCTTGGTATCATCGGCAAATTTGGAAATCTTGGCAACCATGTCACCGTCCATGTCGTTGACGTAGATGATGAATAGTAGTGGTCCCAGGACAGAACCTTGAGGCACCCCGCTAGTAACGGGCACCCACTCAGAAGCCTGTCCCTTTACCATCACCCGTTGCCGTCTGCCACTTAGCCAGTTCTCGATCCAGCCGGCTACCTTTCCGTCTATGCCAAGCGCTCGCACTTTCCGGAGAAGGCGGCGGTGTGGTACCTTATCAAAGGCTTTCTGAAAGTCTAGGTAGACCACATCCACCGCCTTGTCCCGATCATGCTTACTGAAAACGAAGTGGAAGAATTCCACAAGGTTCGTCAGGCATGACCGTTGCCTTCGGAAGCCGTGCTGGGAGCTCCTCAGTAGCAAGTTTGACTCTAAATACGACGTCACTTTGTCCACCATGATGCTTTCCATGAGTTTACCGACTATCGAAGTCAGACTGATAGGTTGGTAGTTCGACGGTTGGTTACGGTCTCCTTTCCTGAAGATAGGAGTCACCTCCGCCTCACGCCAGTCTCTAGGAACGCATTTGGTCCGGATTGACATGTTAAAGATAGTGCACAGATGTCGTGATACTTCATCGCACACTTCCTTCAACACTTTAGGTAGAAACCCGTCCGGTCCAGGGGACTTATTCGTCTTTAGGTCAGCGATCTTTTTCTTTATTTCTCCCCTGGTGAAGTCCATTGCCTCCAGCTTTTCCCCCGAGTAGGAATCCGTCGGTTGGGGAATGGGACCACACTCTTTAGTAAACACTGAAGAGAAGTAGTCGTTGAGGAGGTTAGCATTTTCTGCATCTGAATGCTTTAATGTCCCCTCCTCATTCCTCAAAGGGCCAATCGTTCGACGGATTGGTTTACGGCTGTTCACATATCCAAAAAACTCCTTGGGATTCTCTTTACAGAGTCTCGCCACTCGGAGTTCCTCAGACCGCTTAGCCGCCCTTATGCTGGACTTCACTCTCCTGGCTAGCCTCCGGTATTCGTCAAAGTCACCCGAGATCTTCGATTGCCGGTACACATTTCTCTTCTCCCTAAGCAGTTGCCCGATTTCTCGATTAAACCACTTTGGTTGAACAGAAGACCGACGGGAGCATTTCAGAGGGATAAAACGCGATTGAAGACTCATGAATGTGGTTTTGAAACTGTTCCAAGAGTCTTCAACAGCCTCGCACTCTTCTAGCCTCGCGTCAGTCAGTCCCGCGCGTAGACCTGCCAAGTCTGCTCTTCTCAAATCGAGTTTCCTTGATTTACTAGTTGCAGGCTCTGCCTTGGGGACTTTGACTACAAATCTAATTAGTCGGTGGTCACTGCCACCGAGCTCTTCGCCAAGGAAAGAGGAGGAAAAAATATCACATTTCTGTTTATGTCGTTGAAACAAGTTTCAAATCTTTGAAGACAAAAAGTCCGTATTTGGGCGGGGTCATCTTGCAAAGTCTGTGGCGCATTTTATATTCTTCTTACATTCAGCCCTCAAATAACGTGTTTAATATGCGAAGAAGGAATTTATCAAATAAATTTATGGGCAACAAAACAAAATTAAATGCATATTTTGACGTTTCGAAATGTTTCATTGAATCATTGGTCGTTTAGTTTTCTATTAATGTCCCATTTTCTGTCATCAAATTAAGGTACACTTTGTCGTTTTCAAAAGGTCTAAAATTCACTGTCATTTTTTTTAAGTGGTGGAGGAGGGTTAATTTCGGTGGAAGTTGATCACATTTTTCGATCAGAAAGGAGAAATAAACGTCTGATAATTAAAAGCAGGTGAAAGATTTCTAAATATTCATCATCATCATCACTAACTCTATAATTTAGAAGTGGATTTTTTGAGTATTTGAATAGTAATTTCATCTTAGTTTGGTTATGACTTATGTTTTTTATCAAAGTTATTTCTAATAATTCTTTTATAACATCAAAAAACAAAAAGGGGAAATTCAAAACTAAATATAAGTATCGAAATTTTGTGATTTTTTTTAAAACCCAAAGAATTACAAATGAAGTTCAGAAAATTTATTTTATATATCTTCTTCTATAACTATATTTTAGCAACGTGATATTTTCAAAGGGGAAAATTTAGTTTCGAGTTCCTTTTTAAAATTATCATAATTAGCGAAGTTCATAAACTTGATAAAAATTTAACTATGGCTGCTTTTTTTTAGATTTTAAGTTTTAATCTTAGTAGCGAAGCCATTGTCCGGTCTTTCCATTATTTTAGTTTTGAACAATTATTCACAGTGTCGCTAGCTTATGTGCTGCATTTTTTTTTAATTAGACCGAAAGGCTGCATTATAGGACTATTTTATGAAACAAATTCTTAAATATTTGTGATGGTAGCTTATGTTTAACCTGTCAGAAAGAGCCCTCCCCTCCACTCCATGAATTATTCCTCTGATTTCATTGAAAAATTTAGAAAAATTAACATAGAAGGTAGCCGCTTTGATGTAGATAGCCTGTTCAACAATGTCCCAGTTACTGAAGCTCTTGATGTTCTATCTATTAAACTTCTCATTAGGCAAAAATAAAATTAGAAATCTTGTAAAACTTTGTGTCACTGACAATTTATTTATTAGAGAAATGGGTTTCTTCCGTCAGAAATACTTTATCGTCCATATTATGTAACTTTTTTTTGGAACATTTTGAAGTTACTTTACTCCCTTTTGTTATTCCACATCAAAATTTTGTATGATTTAGGTATGTAGATGATGTCATATCGATTTGGCCTATAAAAAGTTTCAATTTTAAAGTAGAATGGGTAAACATGTAGAGGAGCGGCCCGGCCGGAAAAAAAGATTTTTGTGTAAATATTATTGTTCACCCGTGTTTGAATATTCACGCGCGTTTGAGTTTTCTTCGAATGATAGCTGCCGCCATTTTTTGTATTAAAAAAATGACCGAAAGTAAACAAACCGAAAACGTTGTTTACGTAGGCCATTTTTTCACAAAATTGCCCGAAAACAAAACAAACGAAACACGCTGTTTCCTTACTAATTGCAGTGGTTATACTTCCGAAATAGCGAAGAGGAAAGCCTATTTATTTTGCGCTTCTGCGTCCTATTCGAAATCTAGCTGACTTGAATCACGTTTTATTTTCGAGCATCTAAATTCAAAGTTAGGGTTCACATCTAATGCTCGGCCACAAATGTCGCATCCGCTTTTAATTCGCACCAAAGTATGAACATCCAAAAAGGTTTTAATTTATCTTTATCAGATATTACGGTTAATAATTCCGCAATAGACGACGGACAAACTTCACATTTCGATACAATTTTCACACTGTGTTAAAGACGTCTGATTGATCATTTTCAAACTGCGTAAAAGGGGAATGTTTGACACCCAAACTGCTAAAAAACAAGTAGTTCCTTGAAATGATCTAGCTAATTACATTTAAATGTATATAAGAAGGTAATAAAAATAGTAAAATGGTGAAAAATATATTGACAAATAAAAATGACTCCGAATGAGGATAATAAAAAGCTATTAAGTGGAAACAAAAAATTGAAATCAAGCATTTCTGACGTTGTTCGATTGTTAATCTGTGCATGGTTGAAATTGCCAAAGACTGAAGTTGTTAAATCTGAAAGAAAAAGAAAAAATCATTAGACGCTTAAACTTATTGGAACACCCATTATATATAATTAGGTAAAAGGCCATGTTGTATGCATGTTCTATTGAAGTTCACAGCTGTGGCAACGTTATTAATTTTAACTTGTATTCTCTTAATATTTCTTACAAGTATTTTAAAGGGGTCTTCGAGGCGAGACTAACGTCGTGTACGCATATTCGTTCAAAGTCAGTGAGTGAGAACACCACAATTCAAAGTACATCGGCGTAACCTCCACAACCCTGCCAAGGCGACCGACAGCTCACCTTCAAGATGACGCGATTATAAAACACGCCCACTCTCATGGCACTACTATAACCCATGAAAAACTGAATCAGGACACTTCCATCATCCTGAGACTCCAAAATCGCAGAAGATTGCGGATGGCCGAAGCCGTCATTATTCAAATCAAGAAACCGGCAATTAACGTGCAACTTCAGCCGGAAACCATACTCCCGACATCTCGGTGTCTCCGAGTTGACCGCCGTTAAAGAAGCATGTTTTTAAAGTTCATTTTCCTTTGCCTCCTTTGCCAGAGAACTAGATCGGAGCCACAAATAGTCAGAATAAATAGAATAGAAGAAAAAGTGTGAGAGAGTCTAAAGGCTAGTGCGTCAAGAGCTATCCCGCCTCATCTCCTCTCTGCTGGCCCACTGTCGGGACCAGAAGTGTGAGGAGAAGGGGCGAGAGAACCCGAACTCCTCCTATTCTCCCTTTCTCCACTCCCTGTGCCTTGCGGCACCGGTGAGAGGCTAACAAGGCAAAGAGGAGGAGGGCAGATAGAGAAAGAGGAAATGGAGCGATAATATAGCAAGAAACTAGTAGAAGATCAAACAGATGACCTAGGTGGTCTTGACCCTACATCTAATACACAGTGCTAATACCATGATGTGTATCACCCACCCACGTATATTTGTAGACCCCGTTAAGAAAGACAGTAACAAGAGTTAGTCAGGAATGGAAAGAAGTTAAAGGCGTGCGGTGAGCCGCAAGATGCTTAGAGGTCAAGCTAATCTCTGTCCGTTTTAATTAGTTAGAAGTTGGGATTATAGTTATAGAGGAAGTACTTGAGATCCTAGTACTTATAGTTGGCGTTAAAATCGTTATTAGTGTGTGTTTGTTTTTATGTAGAATTTGTTTGTTTTTCTCGCATGTTATGTTGTATTCTAACTGACTATTCTTGCATGTATGTTTTCCATTTTATCTTTTCGCTTTCATATTTGCTGTTCCTCAAAGGTTTTTGTTACCCTTTTCTTCTTCACTTTGCTGTATCTCTCTATCTGTTGTCAAATCCGGTGATGTATCCTTCCCGCTGCGTGTAGATGTCTTCTTCTTCATCGTCCCCATTTCCGATCCTCGCCCTGCTCGGGAAGAGTCGGTAAGGCCCCCAGTCTACTCCTAGTTCTATTTGCGTTGAAAGTTTGTCTCCAATTTAGTCATGTGTCCTTTCAATGATTCCTTTTGCCCTCTTCATGGTTACCCTGTTTAAGGACTCGACGTTGGCTTCTCTGTGTAGTTCTTTTATTCCTCTTCTCTCTGCCCTTCTTGTATTTGTCACTAGATACATAGCTTTGTTCTGGACTCTTTGTAGTTCGAGTAGTTTAGTTCGTGGCAATGTACACATTGCGATTGCTGGATAGATCAGTGTTGGTTGGATAATCGCTTTGTAAATCTTCTTTTTATTCTCTTGACTTAAATTTCTTAATTTTAACAGGAGTACTAGTCTTCTATTTCCTTTATGTATTCTCTCAGCTACGTGTTTCATGTAACTGGATTTTGTTATTGTCAAACCTAGTACTTTACATCGTTACTGTATTCATATCTTACATTGTCCACGTTGATGTCTGCTACTTTTCTTCTGTATATGGGAACTATTTTAAATTTGTCTCTGTTCGTACTGATTTTCCATTTGCGTTCGTATTCGTTAATTCTTCGAATTTCTTCTGCCGTCGCTCTTGCTTGAAATTGAGCATGCCTGGATGAAGACACCACAACTCAGGTGATATCATCCGCAAATTGTATGTTCATACATCCCTCCATCATTGGAGGGGGGATGTCCGCTATATAAACGGCGTATAATAACGAACTTAGGCAACCTCCTTGGGGAACTCCAGCCTCCAGCTTAAGGGGTTTCCCTTGGTGATTAACCATGTCTTATATTGTATGCCTTTCTTCCATACTTTGTCGAACGTTTTGGACACGTCTCTACATACTTGGCTATTTTCTCCATAATTAAACAGAGCGCCATATGCGTGCTCCTGTTCTTCCAGGATCCGAATTGGCACTGATTGTACAGGCCGTTCTCCACCAGATGTTGATCGAGTTTCTTCTTTAGAATATTTGCATATACTTTCCCAATGAAGTCAACCATGTGTGGAGATTTTCCTGGGTTTGGGATAAAAATAATTTTTGCTACTTTTAGGTCTTTATGGTAGTAGCCTGTATTAAGGCAGGCATTGAATAAGTTCTTCAATCCCTCCAAGATATTATTGGTCGCTTCTGTGTAGTTTCTCTTTGTGAGTCTTGATACTCCCGGCACCTTTTGTTTGAAGCTGTTTATGCTATCTTTTAATTCTTGTACGGATAATGTAGCATCATTTCGCTCATTGTTGTTTCTCGTTATGTCAACCGAATCAAGAGTTGACTCCTGGCCGTGGTCTGGTTGAGTTCTTCGACAATTACGTTCTCAAAATCAGTGTCAAAATTTTCATTTTCTTCTTCGCTGATTCTAAAAACGTTTCTCCAATATTCTTTGAAAACTATTTCTATCTCGCTTTTGTCCTCAATTAATATCCTTCTCTCATCTTTAATCTTGATCTTCTCCTTTGCTGGTTTTTCCTTCATTCTATCTACCCATTTCCAAAATTTCTTTGGGGATTCTTCGACATCTAACTTCCTGACCTGGTCGTTCCAATATTCTTGTTGCTTATCGCTTATGATTTGCGCTAATTCTCTTTTATTTCTTCTAAGTTTGTTGTATAGGTCTCTACTAAGTCCTTCCCTTTGAATTTGTTCTGAGATAAGTCTTATTTCCGTATTTTTATTTATCATTTCCTGTGACCATCCAAAGTTTTGGATCGTTCTAAAGGCTCCTTTTGGAACTGCTTTTCCATCTGCTCTAATCAGCGTACTCCTAATTTCTCTAAGTCCCTCGTCGATTTCTTTTATAGTCGCTTCGATGAAAGTCCTTGGTTCATATTCTCTTAAAACTTCTTTCAATTAAACTTTCCATGGAGAGAGAATTATACAATAAAATCTCTTTTCTGGATGTCACCGTTTCAAAAATTGGTTCGAAATTTAACACATCAGTTTACAGGAAACCACTACCAACAAACTTGGCACCCACTTCTTTAGTTGTACTCCTACTAATTTTAAACATTCCACCATCATAAACAGTATACACAGAGCTTACAAAATCAGTTCAAATTGGTTTCACTTTCATTCCGAAATAGAATATTTTAGGAGCTTTTTTCATTTTAATTTTTTCCCAGACCACCTTTTTGACAGACTTACTCGTACATCCAATTTCTTATCTAAAAAGTTCTATCGCAAAACCCCTCAAATAACTGTCTCTAAACAAAAGATATTCTTAAAACTGCCTTATCTTCCACTTGATAACACCAGATTTAACAAAGCTTTACTCTCGACTCTTAATAGATACTTTCCACAATGCGAATTTCTCCTAATTAATTCTAATCCTCTTGGTGTTTATACTTTCCCTCGACACAAAGAATCGCTCCAACTATGTGTGCGTTCCTCCATCATCTATGAATTCACTTATGCAACCTGCCAAAGTCGCTATGTAGGCCAAACAAGTCTACAATTAAGATGTAGGATCGCTAAGCATATCGGAGTATCATACAGAACAAACATTCCTATCTACAAACCCGAACAATTCACTATACGAGAACATTCACTAAAACATAACCACCCGCTTGACCCTGATTCCTTTAGTATACTCTCTTCTGCCTCCTCTTCTCTGAATTTAAAAATTCTTGAATCACTTTACATTAAACAAATAAACCCGGAACTCAATGATTATTCATCATCCCTCAAATTATTCACTATATAGACAAACGTACAACCAACCAAATCCCCCTTAATAGTTTTCTTTCTGCCTAATTTTGTCCGTAATATCAGTTGATACTTCCAGCTACACCCAAATAAGGTAAGTGCTCGTGCAGAAAAATTTTTATTTTTATTTTAGTTTGTCCCATTTACGAGTATATCCAAATGATTTAGTTTACAAATGACTTTTCCTTAATTTAATGTTTTAGTCATCCTCTTTGGCCCCTCCATTATTGATTATTTAATATTTAAACTTTCGTGCCTTAGTCTACTCGTATTCATTTAACGTTCAATCACCTAAATTTCAACTTTAGACTTGAAAGAAAACTTGAATTATTTCACGCTCAACTAGAAGTCACAGCCGGCAAAGGTGGAAAAGTCGAGGGAAAGACATTCAAGAAAACCTCAACGAACTTTGCTTTTTCCCCACGGAGACTATAAGAACATTTTTGTACGGAGCCACGTATAGCCGACTCATGTCTGGCTAAGTCCCCACGCAGTCCCCTCCCCTCCCCCGGAGCAGGGGGGCTGAAGTGAACTGAACTGCCATTCATCTAGTATCACCCCAACTATGTCGGTCCACTTTGATAGACATAATTGGAGACGTAAAGGAAAGCAGCTTTGAGGATTAGCCCACTGTGGAACTCTACGGAAGAGAACACCTGGTTACGAGGCGATGCTGAAAGCTTTGGGGAAGAGTACGCTCTAATCTCTAAGGGTAGTTTCCGGCCAAGACCACAGGGGGACATGCAACTGTCCCTGTGTAAGTTGGAAGCTGTATCGATAATCAAACCCAGATGGGGCGGCGCCCCCGGGTGGTGGTAGTTGATTCAATCACCACCCATAATTAAGTCCGCCACATATCACCCGTCTGAGGGGCCTCCCCGGGTCCACCCATTATTCATCCACCCCATCCCGGAGTTCATGTTTGCTGAAACTCTCTTGCAACGGGGAGGGGAGGGGGTTGCCCCCATTAAGAACTCTACAAAAAGATCATAATTTTACAAGAAGGAAGAATCACCTGTTACAAGTGCTAGGAAATAAAAACATCAACAAGGGGACAAGAGGAAATTCAACCCAGGAAGTCTTCCCCCAAGGGAAAAAATGGAGCCCAATGGAACCACTCGGATCCCGCTGCGCACCATCAGTAGAAGCAGCAGGCCCAGCCGAGAGAATGTCTTCGAAGTGGTCTTCGGGAAACTGAAGATCGCTATGCTCCGTCTGCTCGAGGACCCGCAGGATATGTGGTGGTCTGCGATAAAGAGAAAGATGTGGAGGGTATAACGAAGGAGGAGGCAGTAGAGACACTGCGCGAAATAGGTCTCCAACCGGCAATCCCGCCGCAAATACAGACGCACGGAGCGTTGTATGCAGGAGACTAGATCCTTGGATTGGACAGCACTCCAAAGATCAAATAAAGGAGGAAATCGCGAGGAACCAACCATGGGCTAAGGTTTCAGAAATTATTAAATTCTTGAACAAAAAAGAGAATACAGAATACTTACATGTATTTAAAGTAGTCTTTACGGACACATCGATGGCTCAAAAAGCGAAGAAAATGGACTTATGTTATTCAATGCAAAAATCAACGGAGAGCAGATAGAAAGGAAAGAGTTTACTCCCATACAGTTCTGCTTCCGCTGTTACAAAATGGAGAGCCACGCGACTAAAGATTGCCCCGAACCACAAGAGATCTGCTCAAGGGGAAGGGAGGCGGGGCACCACTGGAAGAATTGTAGCAGTCCGAGGGAGAAGTGTGTCAACTGCGGTCAAGGACATCGCCCCATGGCTATGACCTGCCCTCTTAAAAAAGAACTAATAAAGAAAAAAGTCCAACAGAAAAAAGAAGATCACACCAGGAAACAAAACACAACGTGCGCTCAAGCAGCGAAGGCAGTCCTTACCGAAACGGAGGCTAAGAAAACTTAACTAAGACTGGAAAATGAAAACTCCACCAAAATACTGACATGTATCTTATATGCACATGTCAGAAATCTTACAAACTCAGGAACCTTTGCAAAGGAGCTCAATCAGATGCTCGCGAAAAACGGGATGAGCGAGATGTGGTTCCCTGATAATCCACCATCGGGATACGTACTCCAATTACAAATGATCCCCAAAGAAATAAGTAGTAAAAGTCAGGAGACAGAGAAGAAAAACATTAAGGAAGTCAGGCGGCCAGATCCAAGGATCGATGCCAAAAAAGAGAGAGAGAGGGGCGGCCGCTAAGGCAGCTCAACCAACAACACAGTGTGTGGAAAGAGGAATGAGTCTTCCGATAACACGGACACCTCGGACTCAGAGGGCTCCGTATGTGTGGTGAAACCCCACATGCAAAAATGGTTGGTTGAAAGGGAGTAAAGAGTTTTACCGACGACCGAAGTAAGTGATATGGAACGATAATTTCTAGGATCAGTATATGCCTCTTTTTTTGAAAATTAGTTTATATTTGTCCTTTCGAACTACCGATGAACTGTTTCCTTGCTGATAGACTTCGTGAGAATCGTACAAAGCTGTTTTAAAAGTTCGCTTTCTAATTCTTTAAGGTGGATTGGGTAGATTTTATCGGCACCCGTAGCTTTGAAAACTTTAATTTTCTTAATATAAAACTAATTTCATTTTCGATTATTTTAAATTAGTTTGTTCGCCAAAATCTAGTACGTTTTGTATCGTGCTAAGTTATTCATATCCTCTACGGTAAAAACTTTTCAAAAATGTTTATGTAATATCTTTACCTCGTGGTTCGGATCCTCACTAAGGACATCCTCGGCATCTTGATGGGGTCAGATGCACCCTCTAATTGGCTTGCGACTATTTAAATAAATATAAAGACTACTTGGCTCATGCTTTGACATACTAGTGCTTTTTCTTCTTTCCTTTTTGTCTGTTTTATTTTGATTTTGACAATGGCGACGATAATAATGCCACATTATTGCTAGTTTTCGAAATTTTCCTTTTTTTAATTTCACTATTTATCCACTGCGCCTGAATGGATCTAGTAGAACCTATAGGTATATAACGCCTCATTTCTTTATTTGTGGTGAAAAACGAACGCTGTAAATTATTATACATCAGCTGTGCTTTTCAACACTTAAAATTTCATCCCTATTTATTAGTTTTAAGCGAAGTGAAAAAGCTCAAAATGATATGATTCGAGTTTGAGTGAGGCGAGATCTCACATGAACATTTTGGGGAGAATATTTAGAATAAATAGAATTATACCGGGTGTTTCAAAGAAATTAATATCATTTTGCAATCTAATAACTTTGCCAGTTTCCATTCAAATGACTTCAAATTTTAACAGCATGTGTAGAAACAGGTCAAAATCTTATGTTTAATGTTTGATATTTTTATCTTTACAGGTATAGAAATGCCATTCACTGGAATTGAAAATGCGTTTTGTGTATTAAAGTATGCTCGAATACAGTCGAACAAGACTGTGCAGCGTGCATTTGTGAGGGAGTTCTCTAAACAGTCACCAACGGCAATACAGATTTGGACATGGCACAAAAAATTTAAAGAGGAAGGCTGTCTGTGCAGGGCAAAAGGATCTGGACGACCAATAACATTGGAAGAGACGGTCGAGCGGGTTCGCCAAAAACTTTCGCGAAGCACCAAGAAGTCCATAAGAAGAACAAGTCTCGAAACCCAGATTCCTCCAACGACTGTTTGGTACGTCCTGAGGAAACGCTTGCTAATGAAACCCTACAAGCTGCAGCTAGTTCAGGCTATAGCGCAAACAATTCTGTGTTGATATGCAAGAGAAAATTGAAGAAGACGAGTTCAAGGAACGTCTTATTTTCAGTGATGAGGCCACATTTCATACAAATGACAAAGGCAATAAGCATAATGTTCGCATTTGGGGCGAAAAAAATCCCCATGACACAGTTGAGCACGTGAGGGACTCACCGAATATGAATGTGTTCTGCGCCATCTCTAAGAACCATCTTCATGTCCCCTTTTTCTTTGAGGGAAATGTGAGCGGCCATGTTTATCTGCAAATGCTTCAGAACTGGCTAATGGATGAGCTCACTGCAAATGAACAAGAAGACTTCATTTTTCAACAGAACGGGGCTCCACCTCACTGGAAGCTCACTGTGCGGGCTTATCTCAATGACAATCTACGAGAGAGATGGATCGGGCGTGCTGGTGATGAAGACAATGTGTTGTTGACTGACCTGACACCTTGCGATTTTTTTCTCTGGCGCGATGTGAAGGGACTGGTCTATGTCCCCCATCTTCCTGCAAGCCTAGAGGAAACTCAAACACAGAATCACTACCGCAGTGGAGACTGTTACCAAAGACATGCTGCAGCGTGTTTGGGAGGAGCTGGATTACCGACTTGACGTGTGCCGTGTCTCAGGCGGTTCGCATATTGAACATTTGTGAAATCGTTCATGGAATCCACATACCTTTGATTTTATCATTCAAATTCGAGGAATAAATCTTATGCTGCTTAACATTAAGCCTCTTTAGTTTCATTTGCCTTGACTATGTAGTTTCTGTGATATTTGCATCTCAAATGATATAAAATTTTTTGAAACACCTTGTACTATTTTGTTCGTTGTTCCCAAGTGTTTCGCCAACGTGTATATTCACTCTTAACTAATTTCTCTTCATTCGGCCACGTTTTATCTATGATATTTGTTGTGCGTCGACTCGTCTATTCATTTTATACGAGTTATCACTTATAAATTCTAGTAAACGATTTCCTGCATCGCCCGCTGTTTCATTTGGAATTTCTAGGTTTGGAAAATTTAAGTCACGCATATAACCGTTGCTTTTTGTCTAATTTAGTCCGAAAGAATAATATCGTTACTCTTTCTTCTATTTAACTTGGTGGCCTATATACCACGAGAGAATTTATTTTAGTGTTATTTATTACGAGCTCTAGAATGGCCTTTCATATCTTGAAAGTTATAAATTATAGTTTACTAGTTTTGGACGCATCCTTCTTAAAATACACATTACTTTCCTCGCAACTTTTTATTTGTCCACTTTTCTTGGAAATGAAACTTGGACAGTATCAGATATAAATTCCAAAGAATATTCTGTCATTTTTCACGGAAATTTAATGAGTATTTATTTTCAAGAAAATGTAGACTTTGTTCTCTAGTTATGGATGGTACTATATATCGGCGGATCTTCATACGGGTATTTGAGTCGGGAGGAAACGCAGGCAGGCGTTGGGGCCTGAAAGGCATGCAAATTTCCAGATGTCACTGCAGTCGACACACCCTTGTGAGTGAGTGAGAAAGGATAGCGCGTCTCTTCGCAACGAAGATGAGTCAACTCATCCAAAGATTGATCATTTTTAGTCAATGTCTTTGAGCCATTTTAAGTTTATGAGTCATTGAATTATTTTATGTCATGATTAAATCTTATTTTCATTCAGTGAGTCATTTTGAGTCAATGAGTAATTGAACCATGTTGAGTCATTTATATTTGGATTATTTAATTCATTTTGAGTCATATTTTTTAAGTCGGTGAGTCACTGCATCCTTTTAAAATCAACCATTTTGTCTCAATGAGACATTGAATAATTTGAGTCGGCTTAACTTAGCTATTATACTCGTAGGTATACCGGCAGCGGTGTTCCTACTCGGTTGGCCAGAGCCCAACGCTCAAAGTAGTCTCCTCTTTGGATTTAAAGTGAATTTAAATTTGCTCTAAGGTGTTATCATAGCAGGACATCCGGCACTGCTCGGGATTAATTGCAACTATCTCAAATTTACACTTTAGGATTGGGAGGATGTTTGCTCGGTTAGAAGTTTAGAAGTAACGCCATTTGTCTCGCGAATCACCAATCCCGAACAAATAAATATAATAGATTTGCCCATGAGTCGTTCCTTATATTTTAGCGGACAATTTTCAAGGTTTGTTTTTAATGAGCTTTTGCAAATATTTTTGCTTCCTCCAATTGCAGAGCTCTTGGCCACCCTGTATTCTTTAAAACCCTAGAGCCGACAGAACTAGCAGCGAGCTTCCTTATTATGAGATTGAGGAAGTTAGGGAGAGTGAAAAAACGGTGAAAGTCATACCCGAAACAGTGAACTTCTTTGGCGTTAGCTGCGAGGAGGGTGCCCAATTATGGCCCTACTTCAGCAACGAACGGGGAGAGGGAGAAAGGAAGCCCATATTGAAAGGAGTGGGGTCTCTGGCTCGCATGACAGCTACGGCGTCGAGGTATCGCCGGGTTCGATCCCAAGCGAGAGCGGACACAAGTGCTGTGCTTACCCCCATCGGGAGAGGAATATCTCACACTGTTCACCCCCCTCCCACCATCAAACACACACACACACACACACACACAACCAATGAGAACACCGCTCACTTTCCTATCCCGCATTCACTGGACACAATCTGTTCCGCTGTTCTAATGAAGAGGTCCTCAAAATTATTTTGGATGAAGCTTTCCCTTCTGACTCGACATCCGCGGTGTTTCATGGGTTCAATCGCCAACAATTTTCACAGTTGTTACTCCTTGCCTCTAAAGAAAATATATTTATCCAAAATAATTTTGAGGACCTCTTCAAGCGGAACATTTGTAAAAAGAGACGTTACGTCATAACTCACCATATAGCCATGTCCATTGAGTTGAAGCAGTTCAGTGGAAGATTCATAGCTATTTTTTACTGTGTATTGACTATATGTAAACTGTGATAAAAGTGAAACACAAAATTTGTCAAGAGAATCTCTTCATAAAAACACCTTCGCCCACGTTAAATTCAGACTTGACCTGCCACCCATTATCGGTAATAGCCACAACCAACCAGCTTCAGACCTGTTAATATTATACCGACAACAAAATACCCATAATCGTGTCCGAATTTGAGTAAATTCCTTAGTCATTCACCTGATTTGCTGACAGCAGGTATGAATTTGTTCCTCTCTTTATCTATATATGTACTTGCAAGTATTAATACTTTTAATTTTATAGGTTCACTATCTAAATTATTTTGCTTTTGATTTGTATCTAGTTTATGTTAACATTCGTTCGCCTCACAAATTGTGTTTATCCCTTTAGCCTGATGATGGATTGGGTAATCCGAAACGTTGCTTGGAATAAATTAGAATGTCACTGATGGTCGTATCCTTCCTACTGCAATTAAAATTACGCCTTCTTAGAAGCAACCTTTTTGAATATATATATATATATATATATATATATATATATATATATATATATATATATATATATATATATATATATATATATATATATATATATATATGAGGCTGAGGTACATGTGATTTATTTAAGGAGCAACGTTTCGTGCATATCACCCATCTTCAGGTTCATTGCGACAAATCTCAAGAAAAGTACACTCGAGAGAAGATTTCCTAAGTCTTCTCGATAACCTGGAAAAAGTTCGGTAGTACTTTAATCCTTCAGGTCCATATTTCTTGTATATATATATATATATATATATATATATATATATATATATATATATATATATATATATATATATATATATATATAAAGGGTGTTCCATTAAGAGGGATCGAAGTTAGCAGTAAATAAAACAGTGTAATTGGTGAAAAATTATTGATTTCACTATTGGATCATGTTATTTGAGTCATGGCAATTATGTGGGAAAAATAATATCGCCTAAATGTCCACCAAGGCTTCGGCGGCACACCTCCACTCGATGATCAAAATTTTAGATGACGTTTCTGCATAGTTGCTCCTCGATCTCACCAATATTCCTTATTATCTCATCCTTTAGCTGTTGAACTGTTGTTGGTTTGTTGGCATAGACCTTACTTTTGAGATGACATCAAAGGAAGAAATCTAAAGGCATTAAGTCACAAGATTGTGGTGGCCAATTGATCTCGCTGTTTCGAGAGATGATGTGACCTGAGAACTTCTCATTCAATAAAGCAATTGTTGCATTGACTGTGTGGCATGTGGCGCCGTCCTATTGAAACCAAAAATCTTCGACATCCATAGAATTCAATTCAGGCCATGAAAAGTTAGTTATCATGGCACGGTATCGCTCGCCTGTCACCGTAACAGAATTCCCGGCATCATTTTCGAAGAAATACGGTCCAATGATTCCGCTAGCAAAAAATGCACACCAAACAGTGACCTTTTGTAGATGCAGTGGCTTTTCACCAATCTTCCTGAGATTTTCATCAGCCCAAATGAGACAATTCTGCTTATTAACGAATCCACCAAGATGAAAATGGGCTTCATCACTAAAGATGATTTTTGGCGAAAAATCACCATCAGCTTGTCTTTGTTCGTGCACCCAATTGACGAATGTACGGCGCTTCAAATGGTCAGTAGTCTTCAGTTCTTGTGTCAATTGAATTTTGTAAGCCTGTAGAGACAAATCTTTGGTGAAAATTCGATGTAACGTTGTTGTGGAGAGGTTCAATTCCTGCGCGCGATGACGAATAGAGGTGTCTCGATCTTCGGCCACATTCTCGCGTACTGCAGCAATGTTTTCATCTGAACGACGTAAACAAGCACGCAATTGCGTTTTCATATTTGCCACCGACCCCGTTTGTTTGAATTTACGAACAATTTTCCCAATTGCACTCTCGGTTGGTCGATTATGTTGACCAAAAAAATCGCGAAGTGCCCGAAATGCGTTTTTGTTTGAACGTCCATTTTCGTAATAGGCTTCGATAACTTTAACACGTTGTTTGATTGTTACTCTTTCCATGGTTGAAATTGCCAAAGACTGAAGTTTATTGTATCTGAAAGAAAAATTTAAAAAAATCATTAGATGCTTAAACCTAACTCACATTTAAAATCGGTCCAAGTTATTGGAACACCCGTTATATATATATATATATATATATATATATATATATATATATATATATATATATATTTCACCTTGATCAATTTCCTTTGACAACTTTCTATTCTTCTTACCATCTTTTTTAGTCCATCTTGTAGATGGTAGATCACTTGTCCCATATTTATCTCTCTTTCTAATAAATGCGTTTGGTAAAAACCAAAGTCGAATTGCTAAGTTTTCGATCTATTCGATCATCTACGGAGCGTCTTTATGTATTCTTTCCTTATTTACCGATTAAGTATAGCGTAGTCAGAATCTAGTATACTGAAAGAAAACGGGTTTTAGGGGATATTTATTCCTCCTCGCCCAAATGTAACATCAAAGGAAACGAGCCAATCCGGTGAGTGGAATTTTAAATCACTTTTAATGTTCTATTCCAGCTCGTGGCCTAAGTGTTGATGGCCTGAATCTTTTCGTTTATTAAGAGGGCTTCTAAGATGTTCAGCCTCGCTTTATTTCACTCTTTTCTTTTAATTTTAGTGTTTTCAACTAGAATATCTCTAGTTAGGTTGATGCTATGCGCCTTCTCTATATGATTTTTAGGCTCGGCTTTGCAGATGCATGGTTAAATGCCTCAACATGGTGGTGGTTGCCATGCCAATATATTGTGAGTTATTATAAATCTTGCAGAGTGAACCCCTGCAAGAAACCCCTTTAGGGGGCTAGAAAAGGGAGGCCGATTCTCGGTCACGAGTCAGAACCCAAATGTGGACCGCTTTTAGGGTTAGGCCCAGATAGGTAGGGTTGACCAAGGAGGGTGGGAAAGTTGGAAGGTAGGCGAGATAGAATTAGGACAGATAGAGGGGCTCCTCCCACTAGTGGAAACTGGGTAAATTCTCCACAGGTGAATATCGACCAAAAACCCCTCTCTTCGTATAGGGGGCGACTTCCAGGGAAGATGGACCCACCGGATTTCAAAAGGCTTCCCCTCAAACTCATACTCACCTGAAGGAAAAGATCCCCACAAGAAGTAGTACAATGCATATTTACTGATCTGGAAATCCCACTAATCAAATGTATTGAGACACCATCTGGATTCACAGTTATTTGCCCAGAAAATAAAGATGTAGAGCAGCTACTTTCATCTGCTGGGAGCATTACACTAAGGAAGTTAGATTTGGAAGCAAGAGTACCCCCATAAATCATGGTTAACAGAAGTGTCATCTGACGAAAAATGGAGTCCTGGGTAGGAGAGCACTCATGACAAGAGAAATAAAAGAAGAACTACAAGAGAGGCAGAAATGGCCCCAAGATAGCAGAGGTGGTCAAATTTAACGATCACACCCACGTTTTCAAGGTCATTTGCGAATCTACCAAAATGGCTTCAAGGATCATCGAACAGGGACTTCTCGCTTTCAACATAAGAATCCCACCCGCCCACATGCAAAGAAACGTCTTCACAAGCATACAGATATGCTTCAGATGTTATGCCATGGAGGAACATAGGACTCAAAATTGCCCCCTAAAAGACCTAATCATCTATTCTGAATGAGGAACTGAAGGCCATTCTTGGCGTAACTGCAACACCACAGATAAAAGATGTATTAAATGCCAAGGGGAGACATAGAACTATGGCCATGATCTATCCCTGAAGAAGAGAAATTATAAAGAGAGAAGAAACAGAGTCAAAGAGAAATAACGCTAACGTAAATAAAAACTCTTACGCATCAATGGCAAAAAGTGACTAAAGAGGACCGACAACACAGATAAATTTGGATGGTACTCTTAACGTGAAAATACTTACTTGTATATTACATGCCCACGTGATGAACATAGCTAAACCTGGAAGTTAGGCAACAACAGTCAACAGCATGTTACAAGAAAACGGGCTCGAACCGATGAAATTTCCCCCAAAAGTTGACTCATCGGCGATTTTCAAAATCAAAGTCACAGAAAAGACAAACATGAGTTAATCGAAGAGGCGAAAGGAAACCAACAGGCGGCCAAAACAAAAGAGGACACAAACAGCGATGACTCGGAGATGAAAATACCTCCGACGAAACAGAGCAAGAGTGCGCACGGGTTACTCGCAGGAAAGCCCAAAGATATAACAGATCTAAATTCGCAAGTAAAAGGGGTCCATCACCCAGAGATGAATTACCAGAAGGCCCCTCGAACGCAACCAGCAGAAGGGAAACCCAGCAGAAACGAAAGAAATACCAATAACTTAACAGATATGACACACAAAACGGAAAACGAATATAGGAACGGAAATGGACAATTGGATTATGGATATTAGGAAATTAAAATACTACAAATTAACACATGCGGGTGGAAAGACAAGGAAATTATGTACTGAAACTTATTAAGAAGGATTGACCCAGATGTTATACTAATATGAGAACATGGAAGAAACACAGAAAACGGGAAATTAAAGTTATGGGAATACAATGTTATTAATACAAATCCTTCAGGAGAAACATACGACGGAGTGACAATAGCTGTTAAGCAAGGATTGCAGTACAATACAAGGATTGGAGGACGCATATTTAGCTATAGAAATTATAATGGAATTAAGCAACATCATTGTCGCAACTGGATACCAGCCACTCAGGCGCCCCTAATTACCGGTACAAAACTTTACTAAACTGTTCAACTATAGGGCACCGGTCATTTTGATGGGCGATTTAAACGCCCATTGCGGGGCTTCTGGGTACAGAAATACAAACAGAGTTGGAAGACAACTTAACACGCTTATCAATAGACGTATACTGCAAAGACTGGGAGCCAATTTCCCTACATACTTACGAAGAGAACACGCAACAAACCTGCACATCTGCCTGGCTAACTTCAATCTGCTCTTTAACTATTTTATGGAACCAGTGGATGTTCCTTGCAGTGACCACACTACGACTCTAATGCATATAAATAAGCAGCCTATACCAATCCCTTCGAAAAAATAGAAGGCATACCATAGAACGGATTAGGATAAGTACAAAGAATTACTTTAGATGTACGTGCCCAGCCTACTCGGGAAAGCCACTCTAGAGGAAATCGACGGGGAGTTGGATAGGATCAGATAAGAAATTAAAAGCGCAGAGAAGGGGTCCGTCTCATTAACTCGTTCCAAACCATTAAACAATTTAGGTGGACACCAAAAATGGTGGCTTTAAGCGAAGAGATCTGCCAGGCGGCAGAAAATATAAGAAGATTCGGAACATCAAGGGAAGCATACAACGCACTCAAGAGACAGAAAAGAGAACTAATAGCACTAATTTATGAAAAACAGAAAGAGAAATAGGATCAGCACATCGGGAAAATAGATGTGGAAACATCACCAAGGGAATTTTGAAACATATCAACAGATTAAAGCCACGGAGAGTAAGGTATAAAATGAAAATTAAGGATGCAGGGAACAACATTTTAGAAGATGAGGAAGAAATAGAGGCATTATTCAGAGACCACTAGAGACATGTATTCAAAATTAGCGAAGAAGAGAACGAAGACTATGGCATTCAATTCGAACATCAGATCGTGGACGAACTCAATGGGAAGATCGAAAGAAAATGCCCCTTCCACTTTGTCGAGGAAAGGAGAAACAACAACGACGGAATCAAAAGAAACGCTAAAGAGCTTCCGACAGAAAGCCCCAAGCAGATTGGGACTCATAAGATTAAATTACCTTGAAGCACCCCCGAACATACCGGAGGGAGTAAGAAACGTCTTCAATTCGTGCTTGAACACAGGATACTTTCCTGATGGATTGAAAGTGGCAAGGATGATATTCATACCCAAGGCGGAGAAACACCCCAGATCAAGTGGGTAACTACCGCCCCGTCTCGCTAATAGATTTCATCGTTAACGTATCGGAAAAAAATAATTAATAACAGACTGTCGAAATTCAGCGATGATAATGGCCGGAGAAACAGCTGCCAATTTGGTTTCAGGAAAAACAGAAGCTCGGAGATGGCCCTTGGAGTTATATTTGAAAAGATAGCGAAAGTAAAGAGAGAAAAAATGAGTGTAGCCATTGTATGCCGGGACGTGTCCAAGGCATTCGACAAAGTATGGCAGAGAGGTATGCAACTCAAGATACTTAGATTCGGAATGAGCAACAAGATCGAAAGGATTTTATGTGATTATGTAATGGGAAGACGTGCTTATGTGGAAATAGGACGACATCAGGAAGGAATATTCGAACTCACTGCGGGTTTGCTCCAAGGCGGAGGTCTGAGTCCGTCTCTCTAAATCTACACAGCAGATATATCACCACCAAGAAATGAGGGCTGCCTGAATATCCAATCTGCCGATAACATCACCCAGATCATAGTTTGCCCCTACAGAAACGGACCAATGCAAGTTAGGATGACTGCAGAAGAATAAAAAGCATTAATAGATACGAAGAAAAATGGAAAAATTAAACTAACAGGGCTAAATTTAAAATAGTACCCGTGTACAGGAGTAGCATCTCAGATATATATGTAAAAGGACAGCGCTACAGATACGACAAATAATGTAAGGTGCTTGGACTAACCATTACGAAATCACGTTATAAAAAGCAGGTAACTGAGAAGGTAAATCGAGGGAAGAGCGGCCTGGCATTACCGTACAAGTTAGTTAATCTAAGCATGAAAAACAAGAGGAAAATTTAGCAAGCCATAGTACATACAACAGTCCGCGATTATTTATCCAACCACCGCGATGTACACGATCTCGAGAAGTTACCTATTAAGACTCCAAAAAGTCCAAAACAAAGCCATATATTTAAAAACAAACACTAAAAGAGGAGAAATAAGAAGACTATGAGACCTGCAATTGGAGGTAAAGATAAAGCCACTTAACAGAATAATTGCAAAAAGAGCAAAGAGAGTCATAAAAAAGAAACAGAATGAAGTAGGAGTTGAATTACCAACCAAATTCCCCAAAGATTATTCCCCAAGTTTCCCAAGGATAGTAGAAGGAGGAAAAGAGGAGGAAGAAGAAATCTACACCTAGAGAAGTAGAATAATACTCGACGACGACTAACTAGGATATGAATACGAAAGAATAGATAGAAAGATAGAAACCTACACTAGTTTTTAGTGAGAATAATTACTAATAACGGTTTGAACGCCTCATAAATACAAACACTACTTAGAAATTAAAAATAGATAGATATACAAAAAAAAAAAAAAACAGCAATGCGCGACACTCACGCAAATACAAATTTTCTAACTTTATCACGCTAGCTATAACGAACTATAATGGACAGAGATAAGCCTGATCTCCAGGCAACTAGCATCTCTTTGCAAACCTCTTACTTCATTCAGGCTTTAACATCTATTCTTTTTTCAGTATCACATTGGCACACGGGACTCACAGTAGATGCGTGGGACAGGAGTGACGATAAGCTGCAAAGTTATAGTTAGAGACAAGCGACACATTGTGGTTCGGATTCCACGTTAATCTGTAGGTCTCATGACTAACTAAGTCTGATTTTGTCTCCTACTATTTTCTTCGCTTTCCTATCCTAAAACTTTCTTCTTCCTCTCCCCCTCACCCCTATCCGCGGTACTCACAGTGCTTGGAGCCTACTTTAGCTCTAGAGAGTGTGACTATGGGGGTTTACAAAGGAGTACCGGGCCTCTCCACCCCCCTACTTGGCCGCCCCATGAGAGCCAAAGGAGCGGGGGGAGGGTCTGAAGAGCTGTTCTTTGTCTTCCACTTCTCTTTTCATTTCGTTTTTTTCAGTATACCAGATTTTGACTCAACCATACTTCATCGGTAAAGGAGGAAAGAATACATAAAGATAATCGAATAGATCGAAAGCTTAGCCATTTAAGTTTGTTTTTTACCAAACGCATTAATTAGTAAGAGAGATTTATATAGGACAAGTGATCTACCATCTACAAGGTGAGCTAAGAAAGATAGTAAGAAGAATAGAAAGTTGCCAAAGGAAATTGATCAAGGCAAAATATACCATGATCTTTAAAAACTTTGCATTCAGAAAATACTGCTACCCATCTACACTAATATATATTAGGGTGGTCCCCCCCCCCCCCTCAAATTTAGTTTTTTATCTCCACATGCCTGATGGTATTACCACATTGAACAGTAGGTCACATACTTAATTTCATCAAAAATCGAACAATATTTACTGGTCGCTATATGGAACTTACTTATTAGTCTGCTGGTAAATTTATTTTGGGATAGAAATGAACAGTCTTTGCAAATACTAGTTTATTTGAAACAGATCTTGGTGTTGAAAGACAATTTTTTAAAATATTTATATTAAAGTGAAAAGAAAATAGTTAAATGGCAAATGATTTCTTTTTTACACAAATTATAACTAAAATTGCTGATTAAACATTGATCCTTTTGAGCATGAGAGAAAATTTTTGTGATGTTTTGCCACAAGTCTGAGAAGCAACTGTTTCTGTTCTTCATCTTTTGTTAGAGATGCATTATACGATTTGATAAGTGCAATACCTCTTTCTGCTGGATCGTTAACAACCATTAAGTTAATCGCTCGACGTTGAAATTCTTGAAAGCACGTATTCTCTTCCCAATAACTTGGGTTAGTCTTCAGGAATGTATCCTCTGCAAACTTGTATCCATCTTTCATTAGGAGACTGAAGATTAGCTTAGTTTTTTGAGTTACCAGTTCATGCATGTCCAAATCCTCGATGTTTTTTTGTAAGATTCAATCGGCAAACAACTTTGGTGTTTTCATTACGTTGGAGATTGGAGACTAGCTTCTGGTTGGTCTCAGCATTAATTCTATGATCGAAAAATGCAAGACCAACAAGATGTTCTCCAAGATACCAAAGGTGTCTGTGAAGGGCTGTGGTTGCTTCTTTAGATATTGTCTGATTTGGGTACTTTTGCAAAGTTTTAAGAAGCAGAATGTCATTTAAAGGAGCATTAATTCCAAAATGGGCTTCATTCCCAAAACACGAGTAGACCAAAGCAATAAAAAGAGAGCACTCTGTAATATTGGCCTTTTCACGTTCCGTTAGTTTCAGTTGATGCTTAAACAAGTATATTTTCAGGACATATATAGCCTTAGCCATCCAGCGTGCATGATGAGTCACCCCTGGGGCTCTTAATGTAACTTCTGTCTTATCAATGCCCCAAAGAAAACTTAGACTGAGTCGCAGCAATTCTTCATAATCGTCACGCAACTGACGAGATTTCAAAGCTTCCTGAAAATATGGGACCATTTCTCCTCGAAGATTATACATTACTGGATTGACGAATAAACTGCTATCCGCCTCTAAAAAAGAATTGTTGCTTTTCTATCCGTAATATTTGCACGATCAAGAACAGCAGCCACACCTGAAGTTATAGAGATATTTTTTGAATTTGAAGGACTACATTGTGCATTTTTTTTTCTAGTTGAAGAAAGTGGACAAAACTCTTTGTCTGCCGCAATTAAACTTTCTCCTTCAGATGATGATGACTCGAAATCTGCATGAGCAGCAGCCTCTGCTTGATTTTTAGAAGTATATACTTTTTCTTTGTATTGTAAAGCCTTCTCATGTCGATATCATTTGCGGGATTCCTTGGCCTAAGTAATCTTATCACAGCACGCCATACTGCAGGAGAAAATGTTCTCTCTCTGCATCGACAGAAATTGGCGATATTCTTCATTTGCGAGTGGTCATGGGCTGCAGGGTATCACAGTGCCATCGCAACATACAGTCTTGCATGTAGTGTAGTGTACATGGGGTCTCTTGCGAGTTTCCCGAGTTGTTTTGTGACTCTAGTGTGAGCGTATGTGTTGAGAGGTGCTAGTTTGTTGTTGTCGTGTAGTGTGGAAATTCTCGCATACATGGGAGAGCGGCAAGCGCGCTTCAGAGCAGAGTTCTGAATGCGCTGAGCGTTCTTCTGCTACGTGACAGTCGCAGCTACGAGTGCCAGTGGGGTGTACGAGAGAAGAAGTCACACGAGTGTTTTATATAGGTGTAACTGTAGTTTCTTGCCCGCAAGGTATAACCTGCGCAGCATTTTGTTTGTGCGTGCGGCTCTTGTTTGTATTATGTGCTGGTGTATATTGAATGTAAGGGACCTGTCAAAAGTCACCCCAAGGATTTTTGTCTGTTGTGTGTAGTTGAGCCTTGTTGGGTTTAGGTGGTTCCTGTCTGGTGTGTGTGTATGTATGAGAAAATTTGTAGGTTATCTCTTGCACTGAAGAGTGTCATCTGTGTCTTCTGTGGATTCGTGGTAATCAGCCATTTATCCTCGTATTCTGTCTTTTCATCTAATATTATTTGTGCGTGGTGTGCGATCTCGACTGGTCCGCGGCCGCTGACGAGAATGGTCTCGTCATCGGCGGAGGACACTGTGTATGTGTGGCAGCAGTTTTCGGGTGGGCGTGGTGTGTCGTTTGTGTACATGATGTAAAGTGTGGGTGCCAGTACGCTTCCTTGGGGAACGCCTGGGCGTGGTGTGAAGGGTTGCGAGAGGGTATTGTTGTATTTTATGTGGCATCTCCGTTCAGTGAGGTAGTGCGAGAGGAGCCTTCTGGTGCAGAGAGGTAACTCCGTATTGTTGGCGAGTTTCGAACGGTGTCCCTCGTGCCACAGCTTATCAAAGGCCTTTTCCACGTCATTGCTGATGGAGAGTGTCTTTTTTCGTACCTGGCGGGTTTTTTTTTTTTTGTCTTCTGTCGTTAATGATGGTCACAGCCACCTGAGTGGACCGGCCCCTCCTGAATCCATATTGGCGGGAAGAGAACCAGTCCCTCTCTTCCAGGTAGTCCCGTAGGCGGCAGTTGATCATACGTTCGAGTATTTTGCCTAGGTGCTCTAATAGAGCAATAGGCCTGTAATTGTTTGGGTGTTTGGGGTCTTTGTTTATTTTGTGTAGAAATATGTTGTGAGAGACTTTGAATATTTTTGGGAAGTGACCTGAGGCTAGTGAGGCATTGAATAAGCGTGTAAGTGTAGGGTATATGTTTTCAAGGAGATTGTGTGTTAATTCGGCTATTGACGTGGGCGGAGTGCGCGTGGGGCTGATTTAGCTGGGACCATTCTCCACTCCTCGGTTATTTACCAGGAAGCGTGGGGAACGAGTACCTTCACGCGTGTCGGCTGTGGTTTAATGGGAGTGGAGAGGTTGCCAGTGGTGTTATTGGGTATGCAGGCCGTGGTAGAGGGGAGAGTGTGTTCTGTGGAAGGAGGGTTAGAGATAGTGCGAGAGTGGGTGGTGGTCGTGGAAAGTGGGTTGGAGAGAGTAGAATCTAGGAGGGGAAAATTAGGAGCAGAGGAGGAGGGAGTAGAGCTAGTAGATGGAGGGGCTATAGCTAGTAGATTGGGGCTAGAGATAGTAGGGGAGTTGCAGATTATGAGGGAGGTGTCGGGAGAGATAGGAGGTTGGGATGGCGAGAAAGGAGGGGTGGAAGAAGGAGAGGAAGGAACAGCAGGGAGGGGTTGGTTGGCTTTACGCGTGGTTGTGTGTAGCGGGGGGGGGGGGTCGTGGTGTTTTTTTGTTTAATGCTGAGTGTTGTGGAGGGTGTGGTGGGCGTGGTGGAGGTGGAGGAGGTAGCGGTTTTTGGTATCAGTGAGAGTGGGGTTGGAGGCAGAGAGGGGAAGTGGGGACGGTAGGAGGGGTATTGGTGGCAATAGGGCGGGGGTGAGGCTGCTGAAGGAGGATTGCTGGTGGTAGGAGGGAGTTAAGGTATAGAAGAGGAAGGAATGGTAGCTGTGGAGGGAGGGGAGGCGGCGATAGGAAGAGAGGTAGGAGCAGTGATCAAATGGGCAGGTAAGGAGGGTACAGTTGCGAGAGTGGCAGGGACAGAAGGGCGGGAGGAGGAAGGGGCGGGGTGTTAGGGAGAGGTAGGTCCAAGAGGGAAGGTGTTCGTGCCCTTCGGGGTGGGGAGGAGTGCGGGTCTCCTGTGTGTATGCTCGTTGATTAGAGCGAACACCTTCTCGGGGAAGGTGATCTGTTTTAGACCGTTGCGAGGCAAACAGTGTATTAAGTATGTTTGCGTATAGTCGAGGGTCACACCTCGACATGTCGTTTGCCACCGTTGAAAGCAAGGCGGCCAAGTGTAGCTTTGGGTGTGTGGTATGGGTTAGGGGTGGGTGTCAGGAGTAGTGGGTAGGACAGGGGGTGGTGTGGACAGCATTGCGCCGACAGCAGCCGCGAATGTTCTTGTGAGGGGAGGAGGAGCGGGAGCGGGGGCGGAGTGTGTGGTTGTGTTGGTGGGTTGTTGACGCTGTATGCCGCTACGGCGTCAGAGCGGGCCTTACTTAGGTAAGGGCATTTTGGGTTGATTCGCCGCCGCAATTTTTGCAGAAGGGTGAGGTGGTTGTGTAGGGGTGTAGTGGTCGCCCACTACACTACACCTTGAGCAGACCAGGTCTACTTGGCAGTTTCGTGTCTCGTGTCCGGTTTTGTAACACCGGTGGCACTGTGTGGGTTTTATGTTCATCTATGACTCGATGTTGGGTAGATGTGTTAGTGTGCCCCAGACCTTGATGCCTTGGTCTAACAGCAGTGTTTTTTTTTTCATCGGACAGTGTAATTACTGCCCATTGTTTTGTACGGTTGTAATAGAAGTCTTTGATAACCTCCTCCAAAAACTTATGTCTAAGGTGTGTGCGGAGGTCATCAGTGGAGAAAGCCAACCATAGGGAGTTGGTCTTGAGGACTCGTATTTGGTGTTTTTTGTGTACACCGTCGGCTAGATTTGTGTGAAGGTCTTGTGCGGCGAGTGTGTTCAACGCAGGTTTTTGGAACTTGACTGCGTCCTTCTGTGAGCGGAAGGCGAGTTTGTGACCTGTGTGTCTTTATTATGTTTGTGATTGGGGTGTCATGTGTAGCGGCTAGGTTGAGAAGTGTGTGTTCATTGTTGGTAATGGGTTTTTCTTATGTTATGTGTAGGAGTGTGAATGTGGATGTATTGTTGTGTACCATTGAGGATCGGTTTTTGAAACTTACATTCCTTTCTTTAGAGGAGGTCCCCCACCCCGCCGATAACGACCCCGTAAAAATGACTCGGATTTTTTGATAATTAGTGAGTGAGTATGGATCTAGTTGGGCTGACTTAATGATGATTGAAACCCAAATCAATTTACTCCAGTTGGGGTGCCGCCCCCTCTATGGGGTTTTTGGGTATTTCTCAATTACGTCCGACTTCTCACAGAGACGGTGGCATCTCCCTCTGCGGTCTTGGGCGGTGTCGCAGGGTAGAGTATTAATCCTCCCGGCGTTGGTAACTGAGTCCCAATCCAGGTTTGCTCCTTCCTTTGGGTCCCGCAGTGGGCTAAGCCTCAGACCTCCTTTCCACAAACTTTGCAATTATTCCCTTTCTAAGTAGAATGGCATAGTTGCAACGGAGCTCTATGTGTAGAGTCATATTCACGGAGCCAAGTCACGGCGGGGCAGGGATGGAGAGGGCTTATTAGCACGTCATATCACTATGACGAGCCATGGAAATAAAGGAATTTTTATTCAGGAGGGGATGGAGTGGGCGGGCTTTTCTGAATATCGTGCATTTCTCTCGAGATGATACCGTCCACGTTATGACTGGCCGAAATCGCACTGTTCTCAGTGAGAAGCGTCGAAGAGAATTCCGCCAGGCCTTGCCTCCTGTATTTGAACGATAGCAAGGAAACGCAGAGATTCGTGTGTGAATTTATTTTCGTTCTTAGGTGCTTATATAGGACAAATTTGGAGTACCATGTTCCTTTAGCAGAAAAGATGAAGTACTCGCTCGGAACTGGTGCGTTGAGTGTTAAGTTTGGCAGTGCCCATCTCTTTAATGAGAAGAGCCTCCAGAATCTTCAGGTGGTGATGGTCGAGGTTTTTTTCTGAGTGTGGTAATGTTTTCGACCAGAGTTGCTCTTGTAATTTGTGCGTTATGCTTTTCGCTGTAGTGTTTTTATTCCTCCTTCTTGCAAATGCATCGTTAGGCGCCGGCTGATGATAATAGTGGTCATAAATATATATTGATTATTTGGATAAGGTTTGCAGACCTCATGGGGCATTGGCATTTGTATACCATATTTGTAGACTTTAAGATCGATTGCTTTTTGTGGAAGTTGTTTTTTATTAATAAGTTGCTTACTTTTTTTTTTTTAATTCGTAAGGATAACTTGTAATTTTCTTTGATAGTGTTACTTTTTATGATATATTGTAGTATTCTTTCGTCTGTTTTGTAAGCATCATTCATTTGGTTCTTGTAGTAGAGTGGTAATAGTTTTTACTTTTTCTCTTCCCTTCTTTACCTCAAACTTGGAATTGAGAATTTTCTTTTGTAATTTGTCGAAATCTCTGTTTGAGTGGCCATTATTGATCAGGATATGTTTTGATCTTCGAAATTCTCCATCAAGTGCGGTCCACGTCGAGCAGTTCTTGATGGCTCTTATGTATGGGCTGATTACCGATTTATAATTTTCGGTGCACTCACTTTTGGCGTTAAGGCATCAAACGAAGTCTGTCCCTTTTCGATAGACGGTTATACTCTACAACGCCACTTTGATTTTTGGCTGGATACATCCAAAATTCACCATGACTATGATGCCTTGGTCAACTTCGTCCTAAAGGATAAACTTTTGGCTTCACTTCATTCAGAAATTAGATCCTTTGTGAAAGACTGGAAGTGTTTTACATTCAAGGAATGTATCGAGGAAGCCGATGTATATGCGGCTAGCCATAACAGCTACCCTAAAGAAGGAAAGAAGACGGAACCTCCAACTCCCAAATCCAAGGTTAGTAAGACTAAATCTACTCCCCATAACGGAAACAAATTCGTAAAGGTGACTAGCGTTCAAATCCCAAACATTTCTTCTCGTCCAACCAACATGACGTCAAACCGTTCTCGTCTAATCCCCCTGCTTCATCATTTCCTAGGAGGCCTATCGTCTGCTACTCCTGTGGTGTTGAGTGACATGTGAGGACCACTTTTCTTCAGAACTCGCAACTTAGAAACAACCCTCTTAATTAGGTACACCAAATCAGTGCCAGGCCCGCGCCACCATCGTCGCAGCCAAAATCTCCTCTCCCTTCGAGCACATCGAATCCAGCTGGCCACCATGTGAAATTTTGTTCGATAAAAGCACCCCTGGGGGCCTCAGATTCGAAACTGGAGCAGTAAACGGCTGCCGTATCTCCACCCACGTATGTGATACAGGGTGTACTTGCATCTTGGTTTCGGACAAGCTACTTCTACCTGTATCCCCGGAACACGACAAATTTGCAATAGCGAACGACTACTTGGGGGCGCAAAAAAGATCCCCCATTGTAAAGTGCTTTATCGAATGCTCCTATTTTACTTGCTGGGCAGAAGTGATACAGCCCTCATCAAATTCTGCTCTGTCCTAATTGGCAGTGTCCGCGGGTATCCCCCCCCCCCCGTGGCTCAACCCGTGATCAACCGTTCACAAGCAGAAAGGGAATTAGAGACACCCGCACAGCTAGAAACCCCATGTGTTTCAGACTTCAAGAATGTAATGAATGAGGAATTCGCGAAAAATCAGAAGGAATGCAATTCTATTCATCCCTTTTGGATAAAGCCCCTAAATAAGGTGCAAGAGGCCGCTAGAGGTGATAAGGTAATCTCTTACCTCGTTAATGCTGGCCTAATTTATCGCGCTTCCTCTGAATCAATAGCCCCGAGTACCGAGCTTTGTGTCACCGGTTCCCACGTTCATCTCATTCTTCAGTCCGCCCACGATAGTCTTTTTTTCGGTCCATTTTAGCCATACGAAGACGGCACAGAGAATCTTCGAGTATTTTTTATTGGCCAGGTGCCACAGACGTAATTTTATGCTACTGTCGTTCGTGCGACATCTGTTAAAAGAAGGCCATGAAGGGGCGAGTTAAACTCGCACCTTTACAGAAGGTGCGTATCTCCGAACCCTTCTCCCGAGTGGCAATCGATTTAATCGGTCCGATTCACCCCCCCTAAAGTGAATGCCACAGCTACGTGCTAACTCTGGTCGACTTTGCCATCAGGCTCCCCGAGGCCGTGCCTCTTAAGAAAATCGACAGTATTTCCTGTGCTGAAGCACTCATTGCGATCTTCTCCCGTGTTGGTTTGCCCAAGGAAATACTATCAGACCATGGCCGACAATTTACTTCACAGCTAATGGAGTATGTAAACAAGTTGCTTATGGTAAAGCCCTTGTTTACCACCCCGTTCCGCCCCGCAGGAAACGGATGTGTGAAAGGTTGAACGGTAATCTCAAGGCAATTTTGGAAGAAATTGTGTGCCAAACAGCCCAGAGAATGGCACCGATATCTGCCGGTAGCTCTCTTCGCATAATGAGAGATCCAGCACTGCACATTGGGGTTTGCTCCATTTGAACTGCATTTTAAAGGAGCTATTCACCAATCAAAAAATGGATCAAGAAATTCAATCTTTCTACGCCTATCTGCTGGAATTAAAGCAGAGAAAAGATCAATGTGCCAAGATCGCTTACCAGAACGCTGATATTAACTTGGGCAAATACAAGACCTGCTTTGATTGTAAATCTAAGGAGATAAAATTCAAGCCTGGTAAAGAGGTATTATTGTTACTCCCTACTGACCATAATAAACTACTAAGTCAATGGAAGGGCCCCTATCAAGTAGGCGAAAAACGTGGCCTTGTCGACTATAAAATTCAAAACCTTCCAGGAAGAAAGCTATTCCACGCGAATATGCTAAAAAGATACCACTATAGTGCATGTGCTAACCATGCCTTGGCAATAGACGAAGAATCGGCCATGGAGTCTTGCTATGCCTTAGATCCCTTAACCGTAGTACAAGTTGCCCGCGTGGAGCAAGATTATGAATATTCATTGCACGTCTTCCAGACGCCACTGATTCTCCTTTGGCAGAATTGAGGGTAAACGACCAGCTTTCGTCCACCTAGAAGAAGCAGCTGCAGGTGCTACTGGAATAATTTAGTGACGTCATTTCAGAAACTCCTGGCTGTGCTGCTCATTTTAAGCACAACATTCCACTAACCACACATGAACCTATCCGATCCAAGCTGTATCCCTTGCCCATCCACCTAAGAGAAGAATTCAATAATGAGGTCGATAAATTATTAAAGTTAAAAGTCATAGAACCCTCAGAGTAAAATTATTGTTCCCCCGTTTTAATGGCCAAGAAGTCAGACGGATCCTACCGTATGTGCATCGACTTCAGAAATGTAATCTCAGTCACTGTGTTAGATTTCGAGCACATCCCCATCATTGACCAAAATCTGCATTTGTTCGAAAAGGCAAAATTCCTCCCGGAACTGGATTTATGCAAGGCCTACTACCAAATCCCATTAAGAGAGGTCAAAAAGTACACGACTTTTTCAACAGACAAAGGGTCGATGCAATTTCGTCGGCTCCCCTTTGGTCTTAGTACGGCTTGTAGCAACTACAATCAGATGATGAGACGAATATTAGACAGGTTACCTAATATAACATTATATTTTGATAAAATTTGTGTGGCTACCCAAGAATGGGATCAACATCTGACTGCCTTCCAAGCAATATTGCGTAGACTCCGGGAGCACAATCTCACAATAGGCCCCAGAAAGTACCACTTCGCCTTTGGCACTATAGATTATCGGGAATGATCGATTCGCCCCCCGGGAAGACAAAGTTCGAGCAATTGTGGAAATGCCATTACCATCGACGAAGAAACAGCTGAGATCCTCCATGGGCTCTGCGTCTTTTTATCGACGGTTCATCCGAAATTTCGCCTCCCTCTCTGCGACCTTGTGCAAATTATTTAATAAGAAGGCCACCCGAGTGCCTCGTTTGGACTCTGCTGTCAATCGGAAAATTAGCATCTGCACCCATCCTTCATCTGCCCAATCCCAATCAACCGTTTGACATTCGGACAGATGCTAGCAATGACGGAATGGCTGCGTAGGGGGACGGTGACGAGAGTTTCTCTATCGCGTACACTAGTCGAAAATTACTCTCCAGTGAAAAGATGCCCATGCGATAATTTGGGGTATCCAA
Organism: Ceratothoa steindachneri; assembly: GCA_963969495.1. Taxonomy (NCBI): domain Eukaryota; kingdom Metazoa; phylum Arthropoda; class Malacostraca; order Isopoda; family Cymothoidae; genus Ceratothoa; species Ceratothoa steindachneri. The sequence continues at coordinate 118,585,090 of OZ018317.1, forward strand.
AAATTCAAAATGTTCTTAGTAGGTAAGGCATTTATTATAAAGACGGATCATAAACCCCTATCTTACCTACGTAATGTAAAGAATAATAATGGACATCTTGCGCGTTGGAGTCTGTTCCTCCAAGAATTTCAATTTATAATTTTGTATGTAAAACGCTCTGAAAATTGTATAGCAGACAGTTTGAGCAGGAATCCTCTGGATTCTCTTCTGAATTAACCTTGAGCCAATTGCCTTAATTTTATGATTTGTTTGTGTTTGTTTGTTGTATATATATATATATATATATATATATATATATATATATATATATATATATATATACTCTGATAATCCTTTGTTTAAGTTATAAGAACATGTACCTTTTTTTGTTTTGTGCATTTTAATTTCTGTGCATTGTATCCCTTTTTGTATGTGTATAACTCTAGGTCGCTATTGACGTGAGGCAAGCGAGCCTCCATTTAAAAGTCACGGTAATAACTGTGGCTATCATCAATTAATGTGTTTTTTTCCTTATTACTTTTGTATGAAAATCATGGAATCAGTATATAATTGTACCCCCCTCCCCCCCAAGTCCATCTAGTTGAATTTACTTTTGTATTTTTTTAAAGTATTTGCGTTTTCCTCGAATTTAGTACCATGTATTTTTTGTTGTTGTATCCGCGTTGATGTTGAAAAAATTGAGACGTGTAATCCCTTTTGTTATTAGTCGGATGTCATTTCTCCCGGAAGCTTCCTCTTGGGATGGAAGGAGATGTCATAGAGAGAGAGTGAAAAGCGCCACGCGGACAGAAATCGCCGCGCAGCGCCCTGAGAAAGCCAAACCACTTCCGTCGATAACAAGAACGATGGACGGCCCGAGAGAACCGAGGGTAGCGGCGGAAGCTCCGTGAGATTGTGTGAACGAAGCTAAGGTTCACTTATTTCGGTGCCGTGTCTGATAAAGTGGAACCCCCTTCCGGGGCCTCAGGCAATTCACTTCCGGCAAGCCCGTATAAAATATCAGATGCAAGCCTCAAGGAACTAGTATCAGCCAGCCCCTTGAACGCGACGCGTAAACTCTCGATTCGGTTCCCGCACTCCTCGAGTCCGAAGGCAAAAATTCTCTCCAGATTGACGATATTCTAGCGACAACTGACTATTATTCTGTTATCGGCTCTGTTCCAGTCCGGTGTAATACTCCCTCGATCCATACCTTCGAAGTTAAACGTAGCGATTGCGATTCCCATTTTGCAATATCTCTCTCTCTCTCTCTCTCTCTCTCTCTCTCTCTCTCTCTCTCTCTCTCTCTCTCTCTCTCTCTCTCTCTCTCTCTCCGACAACTTCCCAAAGCATAACGCTAAAAGTAAGCTCCGCGAGTGACTCAATCGTGAATCCAGTTTCCCGTGTTCTTTGAATTGTTTGTTAGTTTGTTTACGCGCCCAGCACGAATTTTCCTTTAACATCCCCGATTTCATCTCACATTGGAAATTGTAACTTTGCATATGCATTCTATTATTTGTAAATTGTCTGTATAATAGTAAAGCTTATTTTTATTTCACCAGTTTCTATGCCCAGAACCTCTAAGAAGTTATGAAGTTATATTAATTTGGCCAACCGCACTCTTACTTAATTTATTAATATCCACACACTTCGGGATTTAAATTCCCCCTAAGTTTTAGCTCGCTTCCTCTGCCTCGACCAAGGCGAGCTAAGGTCAAAGATCTGACCTTGACCTACGACACTGTGATTCAAAATTCACAATGTGTTTCCCAAGATGGCGGCGAATCAATTTTCGCTATAATATCATAATTAGAAATTTGACGCATAAAGTAGTAAATAAACTATATAGAGTATATTAAAAGCAAATCGCCCACAAAATTCGAGGCTAGGCATAAACCCAACAGTAACCTACCTTCCTATGTATAATGACGCGAATTGACAATGAAAGTTGTGTGAGAGAGAAAATTAGCGAAGGAAAAAAAGTTTTTGAACCCCCCAATAAAAACGTCTGAGCTGAAAACTTAAAAGTTGATAGTCTTTATCCTGTTATAAGCCTATATCTCACAAACTTTCCTTTTCCAATCCACACGTATTCGCTTCCTCCGTGTATTTGTGAAGGCCCGTATGTACACACACGTGATAGTGTGTACGCGAATTACCTTATCAGATGATAGTGATGCTTCCTGTCAATAAATAATTTTAGTCTGTTCTGTATCCTGTCTTTAATTGGGACCAAAATGCTTGTTTTGAACTGTTACGGTATACTGTGGTTTTATAATCGTTTAATGGCCAAGTGAGTCTAAATTCGCAAAGTGGAATGCGGTAATACGATGAGCCATACTTCTAATAAAAACTATTAATATATATTTAAAAGATCGGGTCTTTTTCGAAACAGACCCGGCAGCGAAATAGATGTTCGAGGCTATCGCGAATTTAAGGTTAGGCTATAGCTTTCGAGGCTCGTAGTGTGAGTACAGCCTGTAGGTTAGGTTATGAAGAACTGGCGCAAATTTCTCGCAAAAAGTTTTTCCAATCAGTTATGGCTTCTGTTGATATTTTAAGCTCTTTAACCCCCCCCCCCCCCCAAAAAAAAACAGTAGTTGTATCATGCGTGAATGAAATATACTATTGTCTCAAAATATGATTTTGATTCTTCTTAATCAAGTGTATTCTCGCAATCCAACGCTGAAGGTTCATTCATTGCAGCGCCGTCCGGATTTTTTTTAGCTGACACTATTTACTGGGGAGGTTACCTCCGTGATTAAGCATCACGGTGGGGACGGGTAGGTGGAGCTCGTAGCCATGGCGACAGGCAGTCCGCCATAAAGAAGGATAACTCTGATTTCAAAACCCTGGAACCACAGGCATGATTTGCCTCTACCAGAACATCCTATGTGAGAATGTGAGAATAATATGTGCAAATTTGCAAAGTGGCTGTCCTAACCTAACCTTAACCCAAAGATAGCCTCGAACACCTAATTCGGTGCCGGGCCTGTTCCGAAAAAGACCCCAAAAGGTTAACTCAACGATAGTAAACTTGCTTTTTATATTTTCAGAATTTTGGGTGCAATCATGCACATGCTTATTCCCAGTGGTACTAAATGATAATCAGAAATAAGTTCTTTCAGTTCAATGGAACTTAAATTACGAAGTGGCGGATCCAGGATAAAACGTGTCGGGGAGGGGGGGGAGCTAACCTGAATTCCTACTCTGATAGTCTAAGAAAAGGGCCTTGATGATTAATAATGTTTATCTTGCATATCATTGATAATAAATAAGAATTGTAGTTTTGGGACGTCAGCTAAAGTTCAATACTGAACTTAATAATTATTTTTGAGTTTACTTTTGTATTTTAAATATGTATCATATGAGGTACATTCGATCGTAACGGTTTTAAGAAATGTTTTATTTATATTCTATATTATTACATAACTTTCGGAATAGCAGAATACAAGTGTGGCAAAAACAAATATATAAGGATAAACGGGGTCTGAAATTTATTGTGGGGGGGAGGCGATTCAGCCCACAAATAAATTTCAGACTCCGTTTATCCTTATATATATATATTTTTTTTTTATCCTGCGCCTGATTACAAAGTAAAACCTCTATTTAAGATCTTGTTTTAGCAAATTCTTATTCAAATAAATACGAAATTTGTCTTCATTTTATTCTCTGAATGAAATCAATAAATTTCTTGCTATAAACCACAAGTTGAGCCCAAAATTATGTTAGAAAATTTGCGGCAAGTAATTGAAAACTGCTAAGTTCTCTTTTAAAACAAGAAATATAAATTTATTTTCTAAAAAAATAATTATTTCTATTTGTTCATAAAAAAAGTCCGTAATTTGTTCATTTCTAAATTTCTGCACACGCTGTTCTTTTGTGCTTATTTTTTAAATGATTTTTTACCAAAGTGTTGAGCTTCTATGCCAGGATATTCCGTGTTTTTTATTAATATTTCGTCATAAGGCAATCCATACGATATTAGTAACTTTATATAACTGAATTTAGAGGTAATTGTGGCTAGTGCGCTATTATTAGTTAATATTAGGGCGGTCAAAAGTTGACATTAGGAATTGAAAAAGTTGATTTTATTTATTTGAATTGGCCAATTGTGATAAATTAAGAAGTATTTCCCTGAAATTTTTTTAACTCTTGTTTCATTCAATGTATTTACTTTCTGGCTGATCAAAAACATATTTTCGCCATGGTTGGTTATCTTTTTGCCGAACCTGTTACAATCGGTTGAGGAGGCGTTCTAATTTCAGCAAATAATTCCCTACTTCTTTCGTTTTTAATAAAGGCTGGCTTGAGGCAAGCGATTAAAGCATCAACATTTCTATAAAATGCTCTTTCTTGCATAGCACAATTATGTGACAGATGCGCAACACACGTTACATAAAAAAGGTGCTTGAATGTCGCTTCAGCGAAGTAAACAGAAATTTGGTCTTGGAATCTCGGATTCTTTTACACTATCATCAATCTTATGTATAATAATTTGTATATTAACAGATACATGGAGAACTAAAAGAGCTTTTTATATATGTTTTATGAGGAATATCAATAAATCCAACAAATATGTCCAAATACTTTGTTTGGGCCACTTACATCACTTTGATCAAGAATTAGGAAAACTAATTTACCTTCTAGCAAATGTTTTATTCTCGCCTTTGGACTTTTCAATTGCTATTGATATGAAAGTTGATACGCCGGGTACTGTTACACCTAATTCAGAAAACAAGTATCTCATAGGAGGCTTGGCCTCGCTTGTGAAGAGGTGGCAGGCTGACTAACAGACATGTATTTACAAGATTTTCCGAAAAATATGAAAACTTTTACTTTAAAAAGTGTTTATTGCATCGTTTCGTTGTCCACGTGTTGGTTTATACCATGCTGGTTGGTGCTTTTGGGTAGGGCGATGTTTACCCACAAACAAGGATTTGTCAGGCTTGACCACAACACAGCAAATTCTAGGATATTTTGCAATTAGAGAGGGCACTTTAGCAGTAGAACAAAGTGCAACTTTTGCTATTTTTCAATATCAGAAAACAAAACCAATGAGAAAGCAGGGGAAATAATATTAATAAATAAATAAAATATAGGTTTAATGGTAAACAGTAACCACAAGATATAGAACAAAACAAACTCCGAAGCTAGGATGAGTGTTTCCACTTGGTATTTGTTTGCATTTTTAATTGTTATATTACAACAGATCCAGGAACTTTGCTTTTTATCTTCTTCAAGCTAACTGATCTTTCAAACAATCTTCCTTAAACTTTTTTTATATCACTTTTTAGCCATCTTCGTTGGAGGGCTACATTTTGACTAATATTTTAATAATTTTATATAAGTTTATCTGAAAATCTTACAAGAAGTTAAATATAACAAGGTCTGCTGACCAAAGTCGCGTGCTCTCACTTATATGATTTATGACCTTACGACCTTTAAAACGTTCATTAATTCTAGGACTAACTTTGGGAGGACCTTGTCAATTATACATTCGTAAGAGAATGTAAAACAACATAATGGTTTCAAAATTCGTTAGAATCGGCTGAATAGTTATGCTGTTATTGCCAAAATAAAGAAAAAGCAAAACGGCGACCGACCGACATAGAGAGATATACAGTCACACGCGACTAAAAATCACCAGTAAAAAATATTGACTAGAAATAAGGCAAATAAAGTGTTAGGTTTTATCAATAGAAATCTTAGTTGTAAAAGCAAGGAAATTTACTCTTATGTATATTAGTCTACACTTAGAATATTGTATCCAGGCATGGACGGCACAATACAAGTAGGCTCTCAAGATTATGAAACAGTACAAATTATATCCTGGCAATAACTTTCTGGAAAGTTGGACACTCTTACTCTTAACATTGACCAAAATATCGTCAAGTTGAAGATAAAAATATCATCACACTTTCTGAAATGCCCTCTCTCTCCTTGACACAGCCAAGCAAAGTACTAATTAATAAGTTAAGTAGAAATCAGAGAGAAAATTAAAACGATTGGGTAATGGATAAATTTCACTTTCAAGCCACCTACACAAAGTACATACAGCCACGGCCAAAAGTTTTCGGACACCTGGAATTTTGCTCATTCCTTGGGTATGCCTATAAATGTGTTAGTGTAGGTTTGTCTGTATGTCACATACATCTAGGAAGCTAAATAAAACTACAAGCTTCCTTATAACTTTTTAAAAAATATCTAAAATAGCGATGTTATTGAAGTATATGAAATCCTGTTATCAGTATGGGGTATGTTGCGGCCGTTGATCAACATTCAGCAAAAGCGACATCGCCTGGCTTGGGTATGTGCTCAACGCTACTGGACTATACGGCAGTAGGAACGTATCTTATGGCTCTGCTAATCCACGTTTTAGTTGGTCTCGACCCAAAGCAATGTTAAAGTTCTCAGGAGGCCAAATGACCAGTAGAATCGAGAATGCATAGTGATAACAGTAAAATTTGGTGGCTGTTCTGTAATAGTATGGGGCTTCATGTCAAGTTCAGGGGTGAGTCGTCTCACCGTTTGTGATGGCGCCATGAATTCAGAGAAATACCAAGCTGTCCTGAGAGATTACATGCTACCATCAGCCCGAAACCTCTCCACAAATGCCCAGAATGTGATTTTTCCAGCAGAAACATGTCACAAGTTACAAGTCCGCGTACACCATCCAGCGGTTCCGGGACAACAACAATATTACGGTGATGGAGTTGCCACTTCAGTTTCGGGATATGAATCCACTAGGAAACCTCTGGTAGGGCCTGAAAGAGGTCGTAAGAAGTTGTCAGCCTGCTCCTAATAAGCAAACGAAGGCATTCATCACCGAGGAGTAAGCCAGCATCTCACACCTCGTGTGTCGCACCCTCGTGGAGAGCATGATTCAAAGAATAAATGCTACTCTTTCACTGCCAAAGGACTCTCGATACACTACTGACCTCCTGTATCAGTTTGGTGTTGCTAGAATTTTCATAGAGATTTTTACCTGCTTATTTGTTATAAGAAAAGAAGAAGTCTGCCAAAGGCTAATTAATCGCCTATACGAGGCAGCTCATGTTGATATGTTACTTTTTTTGCAGATTTTCTATTTTGTTCATTCTTGTCGATTGTTTGTGCCATATATGACTTATTGCTATTTATCCTTCATTATTTTGTTGTTATATTCATATTAATATGCAAATAAAAACTTTACGACCCTGTATTTATCTAATTTGCTAAAATTTCCGGGGTGTCCTAAAACTTTTGGCCGTAGTTGGATAAGTTATAAACTGTATTCTGCAGAGGTAAGCAATTGTGTTGTCGAAACCTGGGCTCAGATCAGACTTGTGTAGAGACCAAGCCTTTTTAACGGTATCTTGCATCTTCTCTTTTTTTTTTTACTGCATTCTCAAAACTCTCTAAATTCTTTCCCTAAAAATATTCTTGATTAACAAAATCTTTCCTTTTTTACACACCCCACCCCCATACTTGACAAGATCTGGAGTAGGAACCAAGATGGCGCAGTGAACTGAATATGCCAAATAGGACGGCGAAGTTACAAGTTAACCTAAAAGGCTGCCATTTAACTTTAATTTAGTTATTTAGTCCAGTTTTTACATAACATGTACATAATTTTTTTTTAATAGTTTTTTACGCACAGTCCTTATTTAGGCTCAGTGTGCTGAAAGAAAGAAGGAGAAGAGGCTAAGCTGGGGCCGGACGGGGCACTGAGTCCCGTCGGCACGGCGGCCAGGAAGGCAAATCGCCACTTCCCTTACAGGGTAACATGTACATAAAAGTTAAATGGAATATAACATGTAAAAGTTAAATTGTGTCGACATATTAACTTTAGTAAGATATCCCTAACGTGTTTTGATTTAATTATAGTCATTCAGCGAAAAGTGCCTTATAAAAAATTTACTTTATTGACATTTCACTGCTTTATTAATTATACTCCGATGCCTTTCTTTTTGTATTTTTGCTATTTTAGATAACGATATTCAGATTTTTTTTATCAATAATATCGCCGTGTAGGTGAGTCTCAGCCATTGTTTCCGTTTATCGTTGCTATATAGGGCGATTAAATCTAGATTGACCGATTTTGTTGATATTTCAGCGACTATTTCTATATTTTTCTGGCAGGATTTTAGCTGAGTGATTCAGCACTTGAAACTCTGCTTTGTATTTGCCCCTAGTGTTTATCGCTTTTGTCCTCTCTTAAAAACATTATTGCGTTGTGTTTTTATAAAAAAAATTAAAAGGTAAAACAACGAAAGACTCCACCGGGAAAGTTTGAGAAAAGAGGAAAGTAGCAAAGTTAGGAAGTATAAAATTGTGAAAGGTAAAAAGTCCATGTAACCAAATAAAGAGACTGCTTGCGTTTATTTTTCTTCTTTTTTTACTCCGATCACTTATGCCTCACCCTTTCCCCCCTTTAAATCAAGTAAGGCTTCATAATTATATTCTGAGGATGGCCGCAGAGGGCGCAAAACACAATCCAATCCTACCTTTGGAGTTAAATTGGATTTGTGGTGGCGTTTTTATCTGCAGGATTTTTTTCCTTTCTAATCTTTCTTTTCTCTCTCTCATGGTTATGTACATTAGAGTTTAACTGACAACCTTACACACAACAATATAAGGCCAATAGTGGATTTTATTTCTCCTCTCTCAGGAGGAGTTGGATGCGCGCGTGTGTGTGGAAGGGAGAGAGAGAGAGAGAGAGAGAGAGAGAGAGAGAGAGAGAGAGAGAGAGAGAGAGAGAAAGAGAGAGAAAGGAAGGCTAAGGGTTCATTCAAAGGCAGATGAGTTGAAATAAAGTATGAAGGAGAATAAAAATTATTGATTGCGCCTTGTTGTGGAAACCTGGCAATTGAAGTCAAGACTAAGGGATGGAGATGTGAGTGGCGAGGTGGGATAAAGATGAATGGCAACAGAGATGGAAGGCATGAGTGACAAATGGGATAAAGATAAATGACAACAGAGATCGAAGGCATGAGTGACAAATGGGATAAAGATGAATGGCAACAGAGATGGAAGGTAGAAGTGACAAATGAGATAAAGATGAATGGCAACAGAGATGGAAGGCATGAGTGGCAAATGGGATAAAGATGAATAACAACAGAGATCGAAGGCATGAGTGACAAATGGGATAAAGATGAATGGCAACAGAGATGGAAGGTAGAAGTGACAAATGAGATAAAGATGAATGGCAACAGAGATGGAAGGCATGAGTGGCAAACGGGATAAAGATGAATGGTAACAGAGATGGAAGGTATGAGTGACAAATGGGATAAAGATGAATGGCAACAGAGATGGAAGGCATGAGTGACAAATGGGATAAAGATGAATGACATAAGAGATCGAAGGCATGAGTGACAAATGGGATAAAGATGAATGACAATAGAGATGGAAGGCATGAGTGACAAATGGGATAAAGATGAATGGCAACAGAGATGGAAGGTAGAAGTGACAAATGAGAAAAAGATGAATGGCAACAGAGATGGAAGGCATGAGTGGCAAACGGGATAAAGATGAATGGTAACAGAGATGGAAGGCATGAGTGACAAATGGGATAAAGATGAATGGCAACAGAGATGGAAGGCATGAGTGACAAATGGGATAAAGATAAATGACAACAGAGATCGAAGGCATGAGTGACAAATGGGATAAAGATGAATGGCAACAGAGATGGAGGGTAGAAGTGACAAATGAGATAAAGATGAATGGCAACAGAGATGGAAGGCATGAGTGGCAAACGGGATAAAGATGAATGGTAACAGAGATGGAAGGTATGAGTGACAAATGGGATAAAGATGAATGGCAACAGAGATGGAAGGCATGAGTGACAAATGGGATAAAGATGAATGACAATAGAGATGGAAGGCATGAGTGACAAATGGAATGAAGATGAATGGCAACAGAGAGATGGAAGGCATGAGTGACAAATGGGATAAAGATGAATGACAATAGAGATGGAAGGCATAAGTGACAAATGGGATAAAGATGAATGGCAACAGAGATGGAAGGCATGAGTGACAAATGGGATAAAGATAAATTACAACAGAGATCGAAGGCATGAGTGACAAATGGGATAAAGATGAATGGCAACAGAGATGGAAGGTAGAAGTGACAAATGAGATAAAGATGAATGGCAACAGAGATGGAAGGCATGAGTGGCAAACGGGATAAAGATGAATGGTAACAGAGATGGAAGGTATGAGTGACAAATGGGATAAAGATGAATGGCAACAGAGATGGAAGGCATGAGTGCCAAATGGGATAAAGATGAATGACAATAGAGATGGAAGGCATGAGTGACAAATGGAATGAAGATGAATGGCAACAGAGAGATGGAAGGCATGAGTGACAAATGGGATAAAGATAAATGACAACAGAGATCGAAGGCATTAGTGACAAATGGGATAAAGATGAATGGCAACAGAGATGGAAGGTATGAGTGACAAATGAGATAAAGATGAATGGCAACAGAGATCGAAGGCATGAGTGACAAATGGGATAAAGATGAATGGCAACAGAGATGGAAGGTATGAGTGACAAATGAGATAAAGATGAATGGCAATAGAGATGGAAGGCATGAGTGACAAATGGGATAAAGATGAATGGCAACATAGATGGAAGGTATGAGTGACAAATGGGATAAAGATGAATGGCAACAGAGATGGAAGGTATGAGTGACAAATGAGATAAAGATAAATGGCAACAGGAATGGAAGGTATGAGTGACAAATGGGATAAAGATGAATGGCAATAGAGATGGAAGGTATGAGTGACAAATGGGATAAAGATGAATGGCAACAGAGATGGAAGGCATGAGTGACAAATGGGATAAAGATGAATGACAACAGAGATCGAAGGCATGAGTGACAAATGGGATAAAGATGAATGACGACAGAGAAGGAATGCATGAGTGACAAATGGGATAAAGATGAATGGCAACAGAGATGGAAGGCATGAGTTACAAATGGGATAAAGATGAATGGCAACAGAGATGGAAGGCATGAGTGCCAAATGGGGTAAAGATGAATGACAACAGAGATCGAAGGCATGAGTGACAAATGGGATAAAGATAAATGGCAACAGAGATGGAAGGCATGAGTTACAAATGGGATGAAGATGAATGACAACAGAGATGGAAGGCATAAGTAACAAATGGGATAAAGATGAATGGCAACAGAGATGGAAGGCATGAGTGCCAAATGGGGTAAAGATGAATGACAACAGAGATCGAAGGCATGAGTGACAAATGGGATAAAGATGAATGGCAACAGAGATGGAAGGCATGAGTTACAAATGGGATGAAGATGAATGGCAACAGAGATGGAAGGCATGAGTTACAAATGGGATAAAGATGAATGGCAACAGAGATGGAAGGCATGAGTGCCAAATGGGGTAAAGATGAATGACAACAGAGATCGAAGGCATGAGTGACAAATGGGATAAAGATGAATGGCAACAGAGATGGAAGGCATGAGTTACAAATGGGATGAAGATGAATGACAACAGAGATGGAAGGCATAAGTAACAAATGGGATAAAGATGAATGGCAACAGAGATGGAAGGCATGAGTGACAAATGGAATGAAGATGATATGGGTAGCGGGATTTGACTAAACGGGTGCGAGGGACCTGGATGCGGCGCAACTCTCGGGAACCTGTCTAGGGAGAAGAAAGGGGGAAACAAAGACACTAACAGCAAAAATAAGATGACTTGAAGGTACCCCACCGAAATAATGGGGAACATTGCTCACCTAACTTCATTGCTACTCGACGCACATCTGCGTTCATTCCTTTCAATTCACCTTCCTATCAAGACACGCGGATCTACACTCGATTCATGGGGTCAGGGATTCTGTAGTACCAATGAGCGGTTTGAAGGATTACAGCAATGGGTATGTGCAAACTTTCTGGGATAAGTTTTTAATGCAGACCTCAAGTACTCAAATATATGAGCACGAACGAGGCTCAGTAAATACCTGAGATACGTGCCGCATAAGAGAGCAGATGGTGCAGAGATGATTTGATCTGGGAAGTGAAGATGAGGCGGGAAAGTTTGAAATTATTTAACTTTTCAAAAGAAAAGAAAATGGGTATCGCTGCCTACATACATACAAAGAAGGATCAGTGAAGTGAAAAAGATAATCTCACCCAACCAACGAAGGCGCAAGTACATCTCTCTCTCATGGTCGTTCTTGTACATTCGGCCGTTCGAATAAGGCTAAACAATCGAATGGTTTAGTGCATTAGAGATGCTCATGGACGCACGCGGCTTCACCAAATTTCAGAAGGCCGTGATCATTAGCCAAAGTTTACTTCAAAATACCTTCGATCTGTTTAAAGGAATATTGAGGGATTTCAGGGCGTGTGGGTATTGAGTGAATTGAGGGCAGCATTCATTTCGGAGTACGGTATATCATCAGGTGGCGATAAGATTCGTGAGCTCTTATCCACCGAAGGTATGGATGACACCCCTCACACTTTCTGGTTCACTTGAAGGTACTCACTCTGAGCTATATGAGCCGCTCCTAAAGAAAATCTTCATGAGAGCCACGCCAGAGCACATTCATTCCCTGCTGACAATAGGTGTGCCACGTACCTCGAGGGAAATTGCTAGGATTCCTTCTCCAACTATTGATAAATACTATTATTTTTCGCAGGTTCAGGACTCTACGGATCTTCCCACCAATCGATTAGCTTGTAGTAATGTAACAGGCACTCCATCTTAGGGAATTAGCGCTCTGTTGGAGGAAATTTTAAAGGAGTTCTTAGACCTAAAGTTGCGGCGAGGGGACGGACGGGAGCATTGACACGACCAGACCAGACATCGCCGGAGCTGCGGCTCCTCCTACCGCAAAAGAAGCAACCATCTCGAGCATTCCAACACAAGCATTCTCATTCGTTTTATACTTCCGGTTACACTCACCCCCCTCATTCTCAATTCCAAGATCGTCGGATCTGTACTTGTATCATCGAGAATACGGCAATAAAGCTGTTATTTTCATGACAATGATTCTCCGCTATCGACCTTTTCCTCTCATCACTCTTCATCTTCTCCTCAAACTAATATTAATTATTCTCAGTAGTTAAACTAGAAATGCAAATGCCTTATGGCTCGATCACCTCTGCCGTCTCTTCTCACCTTCAGGTTTTTTCTGGTTTGGTTCATCCTTTCCTTCATCTTTCTGGTTTCCATTCCTAGTAGAAACTGGTGCTAAGTGTAGTGTTATTCGAGCCTATCTTGGCGACAAGGCGCGCCCTCCCTCGGATTTAGCTCTTCGTCCAGCTAGTTCTCCATATATTAGGACGCATGGAATAGGACCGTCTTAACATCATTAAAGGTTCCCCGGCAAAGCAGTGTAATGGGGGCCCCTACCTACACAACCACTTCCAGGAGTAAACCTGTAAATTGTCGTTAAAATTAACCATATATTTATTGGTACTCGAAACAAAATCCTTGGTCAAATATTAAAGTGTGGTGCATACAGAAGGCACCGGATTATGAATGAATAAGAAGTTTGGTTCGCAGTGAGGAGGAGCATTTGCTCTTGCATGCGATCGTTTACTGATGGTTTTTTTGTGGAAGATGATGGTTGTATCAGCCGTAGGACCTTCACCCCCTAACCATTGGTGGGACAAAATGGGGGAGGATCCCCGGCCAACTCTTCCAGGCTCGCCGGCGCCCTCTTGCCCTTGGTCCCACCACATTTCAGCGGGTCCAGAAGAAGAAGAAGGGGCGGCGGAGACCATGGAAGGTGGATAGAAGAAGATGGAAAAGGGTGAAAAGGAGAGTTTAGTAGGAGAGCAAAAGTTGATTTCAGGTGACCGACTCTGTTAGCGGGAGATAGAAGGATAGAATGGAATAGCTCCATATTTTTTGGACCTACTGATTAACGTTGAATCCGAACCACGGTCAGCTTTACCTATTCTATTCCATTTTTTACCCGTTGCTCTACTAGTAAGCAATTGCAACTTTTGTATATTTTTTCGGGTGAGCCGAACAATCTCTGTTTCCTTTTATTCATTCTTTCTTTCTAGTTTGTAATGTAGCATTAATGCCGTTATGTGTACGTGTTGTTTCGCTATTCTGTTTTGTATGTTCTTCTGGTGTTTTCAAGTTTTACACTTGAGCACTTCTTTTTTCTTCTCGTTTTCTTCATGTTCACTTAATTTTTTCACTTCACTTCATTTGAGCACTTTTGTCTCGATTCACTATAGTTAAGCAATTTTAGTTGTCACTTCACTGATTTTTCTTGTCATGTATCTTGTTTGTATCGTTCGGATGAGCTCCAAAGGAGTTGGTTTCTTGATTCTGTGATTTTCATAGTTATGTGTACAATGGTACTTCCACTATTGGAGGAAGGTTGCCAATTTTCATCCATATTTTTTCCACTTTGTTTTTACCACGATGTTAAGCCGTTCAATCTTAGCCTCATTATGTAGGGCTCTCTTGCAGGTGTTGGCAGGTCCGTTGGGTAAATAGAGTACAGTGTGAAGCTGATACAGCCTCTCTGCGGGAGTCTTGCTTTCAATTCAAATTTGTGTCCTTTGTAGTCATTGATCACTACATATGCTCTTTTATCTGTCAGATAGTCGCAGCGACTTCTCTCCAGATTATTGTTGATCTGGAGGTTCAAGATCTTGTGTTCCATGTCTCCTACCCAGACTTTGAAAAAACCTTTTTCCTACATCGATGTATTTTTTCTTTGATTTAGCCTTAGCGATCTTCTCTGTGATAAAGCCAAGTGCTATTGTGGTGTCTCTTCCTTTACGGGATCCGAATTGGTATTGATTGTACATATTGTTTTTGATGACATATTCTACAAGTCTTCCGTTGAAGATTTTTTCACAGACTTTTCCGGTGAAATTCAGAAGTGATATAGGTCTGTAGCTAGTAAGCAGATCCGAAGATTTGCCTGGTTCGGTGATGAAGATCATTTTAGCTTGTTTGTAGTCGTATGGGAAGTATCCGGTGTTGATGAATTCATTGAATATGTTTTAGATCGATTTCATGATGTTGTAAGGTACCTTTTTGATTGTGAATCTGGTGATTCCCGAAGGGCCTGGCGCTTTTTGTTTGAATGAAGTTATACTGCTCTTTAATTCTTCGATGGGAATTGTGTCCTGATCCCTGATTCTCTTCCCTTTGTTGTTCCACGACAGGTTTGGGGGAGATTTTTTCTTGGTTGTTACTGAGATTTTCGTGAACCATCTCTTCTGTTTATGGATTGAAGTCTGTATTTTCTTCATGTGTTATGGGAAACACGGACTTACAGTGTCATCTGAAATTACGCTCGATGTTTCTCTCGTCTCTTATTTGTTCTCCTTGTTCATTTTTGTAGCGCTATTTATATTCTCACAGCTCTGACTTTCATTTGGCTTAATAGCCCCCCGTCTATTTTTCTGATGAAGTTCTTCCCATATTGTTCCTTGTTGTTCTTCTATGGGATGACTCAAGTTTTCTTTTCTTCTTCTAAGCGCAGTTTGTTTTTCTCTGATTTGACCGAAAATGGAAATTTGGTCGTAGACACTGCTGAGTTCCAGTCTTATTCCTTGTTTAAGGGAGCGTACAGGCTTTATTTTTGGTACGTTCTTATTCTCTGCCTCAATAAGAGCTGATTTTATATGCTAAATTTCTTTATCAATTTATTCCAAGATTGTTTTATTAAGATCGGCTAAGACGAATCTTCTAAGATCATCTTTGTATTCGTCTCAGTTCGTTCTATTGTAGCTCTTCCTTTCCTGTGCCAGTACATGTATCGATCTCTGATTTACTTCCAGTATTGTTCCCACGTGATCACTACATGATACGTTGATGGGCAGCAATATAATGTAATATGGCATGTAGTGGCTGCTTAACATTACGTCTGGTTTTGTAGCAGGTCCGAGGTTAAGTTACCGAATATTGCAAAGGGCGTGATACACTCATTAACTCACTCTCAACAAAAGAGACAATTATCGTTTTGATGCACTATGGCACGTTTTTTTATTGTTTTAGCATATAGATATGTGTTAAAATTGTAATATTAATCAATGTGGCGGCCTAGGGCGGCGAGGAGCCGCTCCAGGGTAGACCAGAAGGCCACGCACACGTTGCAGACGAAGTCCTTTCTTAAACACCGTCCTGTTGAAAGACGTAGTCCGCCTTCTTCGTGATCTTTCTCGCCCAGGGTAGGACTTTCGTGGCCAAGATGTCCTTGTAAAGGGGGCGCGATGAGCGTGTAACCGGCCTTGAATCACACTGGCCGCATCTTCTTGCCATTCGAAGCCACGATGCCGATCATCATCATGTTGGCTCGGTGCTTGGTCGTGGACAGGTAGTGGCCCTCGGATACGTCTTAGCCGAAGCTTACCATGCGTTCGTTCTGCTTGTTCATGGCCGGATCAACCGTAAAGATTATTTCCGCAGAAAAAAATGAAAATTCGATTGCTATGAATTTTGAATTCGTCAAGAAGGCCACGACAGTGCTCCCAACGTTGTTTGCGCCTACATTCGGTGAGCAGAGACCTTTCCACGCACCTCGAACCCTTGCCGCCCCCATTCTTGACGGTGCTGGACACCGTGTCCACCGAGATTTTCTTTTTTTCTTCTTCGCGAGCGCAATCATTTTGATCATAAGACCACTTTCGAAGGACTTTTTCACAGGAAAAAAGTTAACCACTTGAAATCTGCCTGAACGAGGTCGACCTTTGACGTCTTCGTTCTTGAGCTTCTCTGCAAAACTGTGGACGGTTATTCGGCTAACATCTTCGCCGCTTGGCGATGTCAGACATATTCTGGCCCGCTCGCAGGAGAGCAGAGTTCTTGATTTTTAATTTTTTTACTTTCGTCTTGACACACCTGTACACAATGAAAAATACATTTTACTGACACGTGCTGGAAAAATAAAACTTTAGGTTTGTTTGACGCAACTTTTTCTATCACACACGTAAACCTGTCGAAAGATTAAAAAAACCCCGAGTCTAACAGAATTTTTGTAAAACCCGGTACGTAGGGAAGTGTGAGCCAATTTTTTTGAATATGAGTATTTCCATCAATATTTCGAAGTTTTCACCACTTCGATTTCTGTCTCGGTAGCCATTGGCTCTGCACCTTACATTCAGGTCTCCCATGAATATTGTTGGGCTTCTCGTACTGAAAATGGTCATCATATTGGAAATGGGAATGTAATTGCGTATTGACAGTTGGTATCAAGTGGCTATTATTATTGGTGATACTTCTGTTTCAATTCTAGCGGCATAGTAGGTAGGCTTCATCTTATCCATCGATTTCTGTATAAACTATTTCTTTTCGTTATTGGTGAAGGTATAATAGGAAATTTTCATTGTTCTGCTAACTGGGTTAACTCCATGTTCAGATTTTAAAATTATATCTGGATATATTTCCCCGAAGATGTCACCAAGGGTTAATGTTTTCCCGATCCATCCAATTGTGTTAATTTGCATAATTATGAGTTGTTGTTTTTTTCGTAATCCATTATTCACTTGTTTTTTGTTTTTTTGTTTATGTGGTTCTGTTGATCTGGCGAATATTCCGTCTGGAAGTCTCTGCATCATCTCCAAATTTTCTACAATGAACACCAGTAAAGGTGTCGTGGTGCGAGTCTTTCTCCCAGTCGATCCTTTGACACGCCTGATTTTATTCCAAAAATCTTTGAGAAATGCATCATGATCGAGACTCTTGGTGTCATCGTCCCAACGTCTTCACTGTTGTTCAAGGATTAACTGGTTGAGTTCTTCTTTGATCTCTTTACTTCGTTGTATTGAGTCAACTGATGCATTTCTGATGTTGATTTCATACAGTAATTTCAGTTCACGGTATAGATCCTTCATGTATTCAGTCCATATGTAGGTTGAGATGGAGTTATACTCTGATTTAGGTATACAAGCATATCCGCGTTAATAAGATGGTTTTTAAGGTCGTTGAGTGCCTCGTCAATCTCTTCGAGAATTGCCTGATCCAGGTTTGATAGATGGTAGGCCTCGACGAGACGCGCATACCGTGCCCAGTCTGCCTTTTTTGTAGTTTTTTATAACTACAGCTGGGACTTGTATAGTGTTCCTGTTGATGGTGGGAAGGATCCCTATATGGTCACTACATGTACCTGAACTGGTTCCATATAGTAATTAAACGGCAGCTGACGATTGGCCAGACATACTCGTATGTATGATTTCGTTGCACTTTTTCTGACAAAGAGAACTTGAGATCTAAAGTGATCATCAAGATCAGGATAAAAAAAAATGAAGAGATCTTAGATTAAGATCAGGAAGATCAAGATCGTGCCCCTCTCTGCAAACAGAGCTGGTATAGCATGAAATTATTATGAATTAATTATTATTATCTGCAGAGGTGGGTGTTGTGGCAACGAGTTGCGACTTTGCTGCACTATGAATTTCGAAGTCGCAAAGTCGAAAGTCGCAAACGTTTTGAAAAAGTCGGACTAAGCAAAGTCGCACCACCAATTTTCCACAACTTTTGCTGTGACTTTGAACAGGAACAAAGACGACTTTTTTGAAAGAAATTTTCCCTCTCCCCAACTCTGCAACTGTGGAGAGGCTATTCAGCACGGCCGGGGACGGCCTAAGGGCCAAGAGGTCCTCCCTGGATGAGGTTAACTTTGAGGAACTTGTGTTCCTCAAAGGGAACATGGACCTCCTGGAAAAGATGGTCCAGGAGGACATGGAGGAGGAGGAGGAGGAAGGTGACCTGTAGATATTAGTTTAGGCTGTGTTTGAACTAAAAAATGAATAAATGTGTTTTTCTGACTTATAAAATCATGTTTCTGTTATCGCGCTAATATTTACTTTGTAATTTAGCGGAGTCGCACTGGGAAAAAAAGTCGCAGTCGCAAAATCGCAAGTCACACGGAGGCGGGGGGGGGGGGGTGATAGTCGCAGTTGCACCAGATCTGGCGGCAAAGTCGTAGAGTCAAAGTCGCTCCCAGCTGTGATTAACTGTAGTAAAACATGCTAAATATGCTTTATTCAATAATATATATATATATATATATATATATATATATATATATATATATATATATATATATATATACTTCAGTATAGTATTTAGTTATTGCTAGTGCCAAGAAATACATATATTAGCACATGGCCTTATATTCGTTCGGTCCCTAGGTAAATTCCCGTGTCCATGCTTCAAAACAGTCCTGCTATGAAAGACGTAACCTTCAGGTTTCTCTCAGCCTCCACCTATTTTTTTTTTGCTGGACCTTGGTTATTGCCAAGGTAGACTGTCCTATTTGGGACCTGCATTTTCTTTTTGCCCATGACAATTTGGTTGGTTCTCGGAATCGCAAGCTTATCGACCACGCCTCCTTCCTGACTGATTGCGGTTCCTTTTCACCTTCTAAAAGTTCTCTCTTGTCTGTCCGTCTCCTTTGGGCTAAATCTCACATTCAGCACCTTATGTGGGAGTTTCCTGCCCTTACCGTTCCATCTTCGAAGGAGGGGCCGATCAAACCCAATGTTGTAGACCGGATAAAGGCGATAGATCATATTTTCGCTCGTCCTAGACATGTAGCCCCAGAAAGACTTTCTGCAATACGTAAGGATTTCGAATTTATGTTAGCGGCTGGCATTTCTCGCCCGTCAACGAAAGCAGCTAAAAAGCAAAAACTCTAGTATAGTTAAGCTCTTATATCTTAAGCATTTTGTTAATATTTCCGGGATTTTGGCTGGGCCTACCATAGTGACTTCGAATCTTTGAGATCAGTAGCCCTGAGGCAGTGCTTAGATAAGTGTGGCGTATTGTTTATTCATTTTTTTTTAAGTGATAACCACCTTTTAAACAAAATGGATGCAAATGAACTTAAGAGAAAATGCGATTGCATTATTGAAAAATTATTAAAAAGGAAGTTAAGTGCGAAGACTTATAATGTAAGATAAACTATCATATGTGGGCGTTAACGATATCGGGTTATCGGTTATCCGATATTTTTTTGCCACGTTATCGATTCATCGGTATCGCCAATACTTTTGGTTCCAAATTAGTGATAATCGATAATTTCAGTTTTTGGTTCCAGTTTAGCACAGGGGCGAGCCGCGCGTGCCTTGGAGGCAGAAATAGGTAGGTCCAAACTGGGAATTGAACGTATACTGAACGGAGTGCGGGGCGGCCGGTGTTGAAGTCTTCTCAAAACGTTCGCTTAGCTTCAGTCTCTCGCCAGCTGTCTGACGAGAGGTCACAAGGTGTTGCTCCTGCGCGCTACCGGTTTTACGCGTACTTTGATGATTTTTTCCCTATGTTCACGTGCTTCTTCCGATCTAATTCTTTTGTGCACGTGTATATGAATGCATGTATTATTCGGTGCTATTCTTTAATATCCGTTTATTAACGTTTTGAACACTTACGAAGTTACGCCCCTATTCCAAACTGATCCTATTTTCATTATAATTTAGTAGTGCAGTGCTTTGCTATTTTATAGTATCGAATTAGTAAGGGCGTCGCAAGAGACTCTGCCCGCATCAAGCCAAAGAGACTCAGCGGAGTCTATTGACTCTGAGTTCACTGAGGCTGAGCCTCAGTCACCCTGGCTATTCCCTGGCAAGTGGGTGAAGCACAAGAAGATGGTTGCCGAAAGCTACATCTTCCAGTGCTTGTCCTGCCTCCTCAAGATCACTGAGGTGAAGGTGAACAAGGGCACCGAGGCCAACCTGAAGAGCCACTTCAACAGGATTCATCCTGACGAGGCAAAACAAGTTGATGAAGCTTGCAAGGCCAACGTTGGGACTAGCGGCCGCAGCAGGAACCGGTCCGGTCAGTTAGACGACGGCGGATCAACCAGCAAGAAGCAGCGGCAGATGTCCATCGCCGAGGCCTTTGGCATCATGCCCCAGGGCAGCACCGTCCTACAGTTCACCGTCGACAAGACAATTGTCAGGTTTGTGATGGACAACATGCTGCCGCTGCAGATTGTTGACAGTCAGAGCTTCAAGGACATGGTCCACACCCTCATTTCTAAGAAAGAGGTGCCCCCCAGGAGGACGCTGGGGAGGAGGATCCTCAAAACCTATGAAAAGATGAAGGAGAGCCTCATCAGGTAAGAAACTAAGAAACAGTATTCAAATATTCTTACTATTCTATTATAAAATAACGCTACATATAGTCAATAATCAATATTGTATTATAATTTTGGATTTATCGATTTATCGATTATCACCTTATCGGGCGATAAATTTATCGCCACTTATCGATTATCGGTTATCGCCGATAAGGTTATCGTTTTCGATTTATCGGTTATCGTGATACATTTTTTCGTTATCACACCCACCACTGGAAACTTTTATTAAAACAAGTAAGCCTACGCCAACACTAAATCTGTCATCCAAAATAGTGTTGCACTCGGAAATACAATGTAGAACAATAGGATAGAACATCTTGTCCAGCTGGTTGGGCATACTTACAGAAGCTATTTTAAATTTAAATAAAGTTTTAAAAAATAACGATAAAAAATAAACATTTAAATAAAGTGAGTAGTTTACAATTTTATAGTTATTTTTAATGAACAACATATTTACTTTAATTAACATATTTATTTTTGTAAAACTTGAATTGCTTCCTCATCTTCAAAGGTCACCGCACGCCACTGCTAATTCCGCATTTGTGTTTTTATTTTCACATCTTTCAATTTTTCGTATATTTTCCTTTACGTCTGTGTATTGCCGTGCATAGATACACATGATGAGGTACGAGAGGGCAACGCAAGTACTCGTCAACAATGGATTCAGCAACCACGTTGTACAGGTAGCTATTAAGAAGAAAATGACTCATCTGATATATAAGTACAAATGCAACCTAGGAGACCGTCCTCTTCTCCCCCAGTCATATATTGGATTGACGGAAACCAAATTGTCAAGAAGAATGACATATCACCTAAGTAACGGAGCCCCCAAAACCACACAAGTCAAAACCATCGAACCATTCTCAACAGAAAAAATGTTAGAAGAAAACACGCAAATTATTGACTTTGCACCAAATCGCCGACAACTACTTTTCCTAGAAGCCATTCATATACAAAAAAAACAAAACAACCCAAAGCTTAATATCCAATTCAATTCGAACGGAATACTTGCAAGTGGTAGAATTAGGAGCCGAACTATGAAGGATGCTTACCTCCCCCGCCCCTTTTGAAGGCCCATCACCTTTTGGAAGTGACTGCAAAATTGAACTTTGTTCATGAGCCTAGCGCAGTTCGGCCTTGTCTTAACATGCTCACAAATTTGTCAGTACGTTTGCACTTGCTGACCTCTTTGTTTGTTTGTATATAAGTGTGTTCATCCATTGATATATAAACCAATGTGCGTCTCTTTTTATATGGAGTTTTTTTTATCTCCGAAAATGATACGAGGGTATCGAAACGTGCCAGATAAATAAAGTGTTTTTCTAAAGGCTTTTTCTCCCATTAACTGAGTTTTATTGAATTTCGGATAACTTATCCACGGCATCAAACCAGCCGTAAAGGAAAATATACGAAAAATTGAAAGATCTGAAAAGAAAATCACAAATGACTTTTGAAGACGCTGTTGTATACCGTTACCATGCCATAATTTCAATTTGGCAAACATTAGAGAGTGGGGACACTTTAATAAGAAGATAAAAGAACATCAAGCCGATATAAGAAGAGGTACAAGTTCTTCAAGTCTCTTTACGCACATGCAAAATTACGACCATAAAATTGATTTCAACCAAGCAAAACTCATTTATAAATCAAACAATTATATTGAGAGGTGAATTGCAGAATCTATCATCATTAACAAAGTCGATAATTTCAATTCATCCGAAGGTCAATACAAAGTAAACAAATATATATTGAATAAAGTCGCTAATCGTATTTATAAGCCCCCGGAAGCAATTGGTCTCGGAGATTAGTAACTCTTCCTAAGTCCACCCAAATACTTATGTTTTCCAGCTTGTTTCCTGCGTTTTCATTTTATTTAGTATTTTGTTCGTCTTATATATATATTGGGCTCCTTGCTTGGGTTTTTTTCATTACTTAGTTGAAAATGGTGATTATAACTTGGCTGAAACTAGTTATGTGGTAATAAATAAATCTTGATTCAAATATTGTTTACTCAATTACGCCCCAAAACGGTAAAGCCAATCATTTCCTTTGATATTTATTTTTCGAACAATATTTTGGACAAAAAAGCTAAGCTTGTTTTAAGATGAAAATATGTGTTTTAATTCAGTCACCTGATATATACTCGAATTGAAGAACATGAAAATGCCGAGCATTTTCTATAGCTGATAACTCGAGTTGATAATAAATGAAAGGAAAGAAAAATGAAACCTTAACCAATTCCTTTTTACAAAAAAAAACCCTCAAAATTATGCGCCATTGACACATAGATAATGAAGAGGAAAATAATATGATTTGATAAATTTAATGTCAATCCACGTGGAGTTGAGTTTTTTTTATTAATATTAAACGAGAAGTTTGTGAGAACTCTTCGATTGAATAAAGCCTAACATCATCGCATCTTTATTATACCCAGTCCGACCCTTCCATTGAGACCGCAACTTCATTCTAGCCTCATTACTTCAAAAGAAAGGCAATCCAATAAGTCCCCATTCTCACGTTGAAGATTTTAATGATTCCAGGGCCTTTTACAACTTGCGACCTTGCTCTTTCGAGCCTTTACTTCGTTGCAGTTCCTCTCCACATTGCTCTCTTCCTCGCCACAGTTGCCCTGCCCTTAGTTCATATCCGGCAGGAACTAAATTGTTTACCGCATCAGAAAGTTAGTTCTGAGGTCTCCATCTCTATAATTTCCATTGAAGAGCCTTGCTGCCTGCCCCTCATAAATGATGCCATGGTCCGCACTCTACTTTTATCTACGCAGTAAAGAATCCCGATTCACCAATCGGACTGGGTTCAAGCGTGCAGTCGCCCTTTTGAAGCTCACCAATTATTCCAACTCAGAATTCACAACCACTCTACGCCATGAACGCCTCACTTGGTTACAGGTTAGGCTCCAAGAGCCTTCAAAATCACTTTCAATTTTCATCACGATTAGCCCAAAACTCCACTGCTCTTATCTGGATTTCTCTTCAGTAAGAAAAAAACATCGTCTCTTCTAAATAAACAAGTACTCGTAACGTTATAGCAATGTCTCTGGGCATTCCTATAATAAAAACCTCCTGGGAAACTTAAATATATATATATATATATATATATATATATATATATATATATATATATATATATATATATATATATATATATACATCAATTATTATTTAAAATTCATATGCAATCATTTTACTTAACTTTGTTAATTTAATCTTTCAATTATTTTACTTAACTTTTGTAAATTAAATCATTTTATGTACAACTAAATAATTAATTAATTCATTTATTTTACTTGTCAATTCATTTAACGTACTGTTTCAAAAATCATCTCTTAAAATTTCACACAAACAAACAAACACACGCTTTCAGATCGACCAAATAGCACCCTATTCTTCCCCAGTCGACTCGCAACATTCTTCGTATAAAGGTCGGTAAGCATTCCTTCTACAATTAGTCATTTACCTCCAAACAAATCATACTTAGTTAATTCCACTTTTTCTCACAATTCTTTGCAAACGACCATACGAGAGTAGGTCCTAATTATATTTACTTCTCATATTGCAGCCCCTAATTCACAGTCCATCATAGTTACTATATTATTCACTATAAATTCACCATATTATTCCACCATATTATTTCATATTCATTTCACTTACTTCAATTCTCTTCGCATCTTGTTACTGTAAATCATATGTTAAATTATCTTACATTGTATACCTAATCTACTTATCTCATTGTACATTCGTTGATTCTATGAATATATTTATATTTGTGTAATTGTCTTTCTTAAAGCCCAGTTCATTATTCCAAAATATATTTCGCTGTCATCTTAGGCCTAAACACTATCCGCCTACAATTTCGATCAAACAAATTTATGGTTATGGTTTTCGAAACGCTATTTAGGCTGATTTATTAACAGAAAATAAATCCCATAAATAACCATATACTATACTATAGTCTATGAGTGAGAGCGAAAAGTTTTATCAGGTTTGCCGTTTCCCTTAACTCTCCCGACATTTTCCGATCCATTAGGCTCAATCAATACTAACATAATGGATACCACTGGTATCAGTACTCACACTACTGATTTTACTATTAATGCTACAGCCCCTAGTACATTTAGCACTCAATGCACTTACGGCTACCATTTATCCTTCAACTTACATTAATCTTAGTCGATGCATGGCTATTCTCAACAGCGTATACCCAATCGTGAATTCACTGAACCTAAAGTACACCTCTGGATTGAATCCCTTGAGCAACATTTTCTTAGGAAAAACATGATACAAAATGAAATGAAAATATATAAAGATGGTAAATTTAGGGACCCTAAAGAAGGAAATGCCCACTATATTGTCATGTATTCACCAGAAATAATAAAAGTTAGTACTGGGAGAATTTAAAGCCCATTTGTCAGAAAGGTATATAGGCACCACACACAGCCACCTCCTCACAATGATGTCTGCTTTATTCCAAACTCGTTGGGAAAAGGATGAGGGTTTAAATGATTTTTTAGATCACGTTCATGAGTTAGTAAGGGAAGCCTTTAACGCTGCTAGCTCTGTCTATCAAAATTTGCCTGAAATTCCAAGTAATAAATTTAAAGAACTTTTAGACATTAATCAAAACATCAATGGAGCATTAAATAGGGTAAAATCCCAATATTCTGACCTGATTCCTCCAAAGAAAGTCAAGTATACAGATATATATTTCATCCAACACCAGCCATCACGAACATACAGAACCCCTACTCCTCCATAGACCTCTTATGAATACTCCTTCAAACATTGCACGTAATACAAACAACACATCAACACAAACGCGTTTCTAACGTCGTTTGCCGACAATCAATCATATCAACCAACATATACTATACATACATTGCTTTAACTATGATAACCAATGTCAAACACTTCCACAGCCGCGAATTCACCCACGTAATACCTATTGCCCCACTGACTGACCTATACGTACGATACCTAGATACCGATGTTGCACCATCTCCTTCACTATACACGAATAATAACAGAAATACCTAAGGAAGACATGAAAGAACATTATACCAATGAACATCACTACTATGAAGCAGTCATTGAAAATATCAACCTTTTTGTATCACGACCCTCATTATACCCAAGCCTTCAACCAAAGTTAGACAAATTACCTGTTAAAATAATTGGCGAAAGAGATCCTCACTTACATAGATTCAATTATTTGAATTATTAAAAAAATTATGGTTTAAAGCAATTTTAGATAAAGCTGTGCACGCATCTTTAATGAAGCGAGAATCAGTTGAGCGCTTACAGAGCCATACTAATAATAAATACCCAATAGCACAGCCTACATTAGGGTTAAATACTATCACTGCAACTAATATTCCTACACAGGATGAAATAGAACTTGTTTTTTAATTCAATAATTCCTATTACCCTGCTCGTTGTTGCATTGTTGATGCCAAAACGCAGTTATAAACAGATATCTTACTCGGTAACGATTTATTTGCAAAGAATGAATGTGAAATTTGTCCCGCTCGAAACCTAGTTTAGTTTCATCACAAAGTATAACCCTTGAATGCTCAAGTAACGTATAATATTTATAATTTACGCTCTCAGCTATCCCCGAAATCATTTGATTCTAACAATAAATTTAGCCCCAATTCGCACTCTCAGTCAATCTCGACTCGAAATAACTTGATTGTAGCAATTATGAATTTATCCACAATTCATACCCTCAGCCATTTTCGAAATTTATAGATTTTAACAACTAATTTAGCCATCCAGGAAATATCTTTATTTTAATAATTATGAATTTACCAACAATTCGCTCTCCAGGCCATCCTCGAAATTTCTGATTCTAAGAATGCTCTCATAATGATCATTTGTTTTGGGATATTACTCGTTGAATTCTCATTCCATGTGCCAGGAACTGATTGTAGAAATATTTGCCTAAATATGGGCATAATATAACACCTTTATTAAACCAAAAGTATAGAGAAAGCTTTTTCTGTAAATTTAGATTTAAACCCTAGCTTTATGATAAATGGAGTCTCCAGATCTACCAGCTTAGATCCTTCAACAGTAAAGCAGAAATATAGCAAGTGTTTCCATAATTCCCTTCAGGGGTCCCCTCGAACTAAAAACCTCGCATCTTAGAGGAGCTTCTTAATTTTCTTTGTTAAAAATAAGAACGCAATCACTCTTTCTAGAGATACTTTGGGCGCACTAATTTAGTCCCTTTTGAAATAAATTTGGAACCAGGTGCCAAGCCTACCTATAGTATTAGCGGAATTACTATGGATTTTTCCCCCCAACAGATTTTCTACAAAAATGCGAATAAAATTAATTTCATTGATTGCAAATAGATTTATTTTGACACACTTTCCCAGTGTTAAGTCTTCTGCATTCATTAGTTAGCAGTTTGGCCACCATTAGCATCCATAACTGCTTTAACGCATCTTAGCATTGCATTGATCAATGTTTTGCACATTTCCTGGATTCGCTTGGAACTGAACCAAATTTCAATTGGACGGCATATGAGTTGATGTTTGGTTGTAATGAGTTCTGTGTGTATTTCATCTTTAAACACACACCAGAAACTCTCAATTGGATTCATATCCGGGGATTTTCCGGGCCATAAAAGCAGCTGAACTTCATTTTGTGCACACCATGCCTTCACGGACTTTGCTGTATTACATGGGGCCCCGAGTCTTGTTGGAAAATACAAGGTGTGTCGCCATTCCATTCCTTTATTCGAGGCAGTAAACGACATTTAAGAACTATATATTTTTCTTGGTTCATAAATTCTCAACATTGAGCAGGCGACTTGTTCTATGCACCAAAATGGCTCCCCGCACCATGATTTTTGTTGGAAATTTTACTGTTTTCCTCAGACATTGAGCCATAAATTCTTCTCCAGGCTGCCTTCCTACACTCTGCACGCAGCCATCTAGTATTGCAGTGGTTGATTCGTCAAAGAAAACTACCTGCAATAGTAAAAAATATAACATAAGTAGTTGAACAACCATAGAAGTATTGGAAAAGTCATTAAAATAATAAACCATCAAATAAACTTTATGGTTTGAAAAGATTTGAGCCAATACAAAAATGCGGCACTATTAAAGTTAGTAGGTATTTATACTTTGTTACGAATTAAGGGTAACTTGTTAGCTAGATGGGTCATTCTTACCTTTCCCCATTGTTCTGAAGTCCACTCCAGGAATAGCGTGCCTTCATCATTGTTTCCGTGAGTCAAGGCTTCTTTCTCGGGCGATATGATTTCAATCCAGCTTCCAAAAGCCTGTCATTCACTGTTCTTCGGGCAAGGGTAACACCCTCTGCTGCCAGCTAAATAGAAATATACCTGTAAGTTGTTTTTCTGTTCTTAAGAGCCTGTTGTATTAATTTATAATCTGTTCTTGGAGTTGTTTTTAGTTTTCGACCACATTTTCCAACCCTATTTGAGCTTAAATCTTGACCATTATCATTTTATTTCTTAATAACACTGACAGTTTGAGTTGAAACGACTCGTTTTTCTGCTATTTTTTCTGTTTTAATTTAGTTCTTTCAGTAAAATGTTTATTTGTCCAATTTTTCGAGGACTCACATCACTCTGTTTTCCCATTTTGGTTAAATTCTTTTATAGCTAAAACAACTACCTAAAGCACACAAAATTAAACCATTAAAATAACTGAAAAACTATCTGAAACACACAAAAACACTATTGTTAACAGTGACAGGTTAATATAAACACATTAATGAAAGATTGACAGTAAATAAATAACAGAAAACATCCTATTTGAACTCTAAAGACAAGATACAAACTGACTCACACAACTGGCTGTGACTTCATGGAAATGGTCAACTGCAGTGTTGTCCCTTCAGTGTTACAAGTTATACTTACAAAGTAACCTAAGCTTTTAAAAATAAAAGTTAAATAGTTGTTCAGTTGATGGAT
This sequence comes from Ceratothoa steindachneri, assembly GCA_963969495.1. Taxonomy (NCBI): domain Eukaryota; kingdom Metazoa; phylum Arthropoda; class Malacostraca; order Isopoda; family Cymothoidae; genus Ceratothoa; species Ceratothoa steindachneri. The sequence goes on from OZ018317.1 coordinate 118,614,106, forward strand.
TTGAACTCCCTATCGTCTTTGCTAATTCTGGCCTATCTAAGGCTAAACAAAATTACTCCACAACTGACCGTGAAGCACTTGCTGTCAAGTGGGCTCTTAAGAAGCTTAGGAACATTATATATGGGTATGATATTACTGTTATCATTGATACGCAAACCGCTCACACACCTGTATAAAGATAAATTACTAAGGCGCCGTGTAAGGCGTTGGGCCCTAGTGGTGCAGGATTTTAATGGAAAAGTAGTTTACCTACCCGGTAAACATCACTCAGTACCTGAAGCCCTCTCTAGAGTAAAATCGGATGATGTAGACCGGAAAGTAGAGGTTCTTCTTGTGTTTGATCAGAGTCACGTACGTCACAGCAACAGAACATCTACATACAAACTTATTGCACAAACTTGCACGACCCCATTGTTCTGAACGACAGCATTATACTGTGCAAAAAGGCATCCTATATTTCCTCAATCAAAGTGGTAGAGAATTAATCATAATTTCCAAAGAATATTAACTATTAAGCATTGCCATTGGCATATGGGCTCCGAACGTACAGTAAAAAAAATATACTCAGATGATGGCATTACCCAAACATAAGCAAGACGCACCCTTAAATTTCAGAATGCCCTTCCTATCATGAACATAAAGGCAAACTTTCAAACACTAGCCCGCTTCACAAATGTCCATGTATGTCAGCACCTGTGGCAACGAACCTTAATGAATATTCTAAGACCATTCCATTAAACAGCTAGAGGTTACCAGTTTATAATAGTCTTCCTTGACTATTCAGCCGATATAATGAAAAGCACCTATTCCTAATCAGAAAACAGAAACTGTCGCACAAGCCTTGTTAGACAGGGCAATTAGTAATCATACAACGCCATCTATATTAATCTCTGACGATGCTCTTAATTTCACATCGAAAGTCTTCTATTCCATTTGTAAATTATGCAAAATCAAGAATACTCATATTGTGGCATATCACGCTCAATCAAATGGACTAGTTGAAAGCCAAACAAAAAATTCAACCTTTAACCATCTAGTAAGTTTAACACCTCAAAAGTGGGCTGAATGTTTGCCATTAGCACAGTCTGCTATGAACATTGGATGAAATGCTTCCAATGAGGACTCTTCACATTCAATCTTTAATCATTATGACAAAAGACTTCCTTTCGATGTTTCAGAAAATAGAGAAAACGTTTTATCACCATCCGAGATGTTCGAATTAACTAAATATTTAGCTCAAAGATCAGTTAGAATTTCTGACATTGTGAGAGAAGCTCTAGAAGAGATGAATTAGGAAATGGTTGTAAAGAGTCCTACGGAAGTCATTATCCTTGGGATATCAGATTCGGTATGCGTTGCTATTTTAAAAGTGTAAAACACCCGGAAACACTTGGGAAATTATATACGAAATGGGAAGACCATTTAGAATCATGAGAGATGAAGGAAATGGAGGTTTTGAAATTGTAGAGCTTTGAGACCCATTTAGACGACAGATAATCCATGCAGATAACATAAAACTGACACCAGAAATAACATACCTCACCACGCCTAAAAGAAAATTAGCCCAATACCCCAACCCTCTAACTCTTCTTGCTATACATCCAACTAAACATCTGACACTCACGAATCGTATTTGTTCCCAGGCACTGCAACCAACTTCGAGCTAGCTAACCTCAAACTACCGACTTCGTCACCAAATCGTGACACCACCTCGCCGATAGCTTAACAAATACCATCACCAGAGACTCTCGTCTCTGTCAGTTCGTGGTTGTTAGCATCTCCATCATCAAAGGTCGATGACGTAAGATTAGATCCATCATACCACGAAAAAAGTCTTACGTTAAGTATTCTTCCTCAAGAATCAATCCTACACAACACGAACACATTCAGAATCTGAACTCAAGAACAGCCCCCCAATATTGCTCGTTAGATGGCTTTCCCGAAATACACTTAGAAGTACACCAAAGCAGTAGCACATACCGTATAACTTAAGGAACAAGTAGATATAATGAAAATCGTCTTTGTTTTGAGCTTACAATTAATAGTAATTTATGTAAACCTATTGTTTCCATCTTATCAGGTGTTATCTGAAAAATTAGGAAAAGGAAAGTTAGTTGAAAAAATTGTAAAAGGAAAATTACTGAAAAGACATGCTGACATAATACTTGACTTTTGCGCACCTGCCAAATTAGTATATAACCTACATTGGTTTCGGAAGCAATTACACGCTCTTTTAAGTTACACGTTTGTCAGCATTTCTAACTTTACCGCAAATCACACTGAACACGCAATCATGGGCATCGGGCACGCACTAATAAAACAAATATTGAAAGTTAAAGTTCGCTTGTTTCAGTCCTCCTATCAAGCTGCTATGGTGCTGCTTATCAGGCGAATATCAGCCAGGGCAAGCCCCAACTCCCCACCGTGATACCCGGGCACGGTGGTAACCTCCCTTAGTAAATAGTGTCAGCTTAAAAAGAATCAGGAAGGAGATTCGAACTGCCGACTCAGCGATTTTTGGGCAATCACGCTAATCACTATATTAGCCGAGATAGCTAAGATCAATCCAAAAATAAATATTATAGCTAAAAAGCAAGGCAATGTAGGTTCCGCCTTGATTGATGTGGTGAAAAGCTTGCATCATAACAATAAATTAATTCTTGCATGAAGTTGATAACTATAACCACCTTAGTAAACTGCTAAATTAATATCAACATCAACGTCATGTAGAAATTGTAGGATTAATTAGTAATCAAATGAATTTGATGGACAAGTACCTTATAAATTAAAACTATTTATAGAAAAATCACAGATGCAGCCAAGCAAGCTTATCGGCAGAAAACCATACCTAACCTATTACCATTTTCAGTTTTAACACCTCTCTCGCAGTTTGCTCAATCAACTTTACTATTAATAACCATTTCCCCCCACCCGCCTAAATAAATCCTACTAGCAACAATTCCTTTAGTGTACCCGGACCATACTGGGGCCAGATTCATATAGCTTAGTGCTAATTATACCTAAATTAGATTTTACTACATTTGATGTCTACCAGCTACATCTGTTCCGAACTCCCTATCAAGGAAGTCTATGAGCTGCATTTATTTTAAAACGTCAGCACCATACCTATTTTTTTCACGAATTGACACACTTACACACAGTTTACTGCCATAGACATTCATCACAGTAAATATCCCCATGCCTCAATTGGTCTTGAGGCAAAAGGGAAGAAATATTTATTATAAATTAAAATAACACAAATGTCTGTAATTTTTCTCAACATAGTTTCCATTTAAGTCACTGCACTTCTGAAGGCGATGTTTCCACCTGACAAGTCCCTTTCTGAATAACTCCTGGCTTTTCGAATTGTACCATGTCTTGACTTCACGTTTTGCCTCTACGATCGATTGAAATCTTGTTCCTTTTAAATCAGGGCTATAGGGTGGATGGGGTATGATTTGCCATCGAAATTCCATCAAAGTTTATCATCTTAGCTGTAAAGAATGGGTTGGAACATTGCCATGATGGAACATGACTCCTCTGTGCAAGCTGATCATCTCGCAACACTTTCGACATCCAACGGGCAGAAAGCTTGCTGAGACCAAGATGCTCTGTTAAAATTGCATATGCTGATCCTTGAGAAATATCAACTTCTTTCGAAATAAATTCAATGCTAATCCTGCAATCTTCATCCATAAGGTTTGGAACGGCGGCCATCTTTTCTGCATTAATTGATGTGGATGGTCCGCCTTCTCTCTCGTCGTTATTAAGGTCTTCTCTTCTTTCTTTGAAACGTTTCCTCTACCTCAAAACATGTTTTTATGTGGTGTAGACTCGCCATAAACATGCTGCAAATAATAAAAAATAGCAGGGGATTTCCAATAAAGTTTTTTTTATTTGATAACAGCTCTGATCTCCAAAGTTTGCTTTTACATGGATAAACAAAGCTAATTTCTTGTAAGCAGTCACTTGATACCTTAAATGCGTCAGAGGAATAAATGACGGTTTTGCAGGTATCAGTACAAACCAAAGATATGATCAAACGTGTTTTAACTTGAAAATTCCCGATAATTTTTTAAATTAAAGGCTTGCACTAAAACTAATTGAACATCCCTCGTACATCCTCTAGTTTAGTTATTAATAAAGTAGTACCTAGATGCCTATATTCTTTAATAAAAAACAACCAATAAATGTTGTAGAGTTGTCTCTTTTTCTTTTAAGGAACCATCAACAAGAAACACAATAGATATAATGTAAGTACTACTAATTAAACTTAGCCACTTACCTTAGAATATTTTAGGCTATAATTCTAATCACAAGATACAAATGACGCAAAATTCGGAAAATGCCGGCCTTCGATTTTAGGGTGCACTTTGTTATAAATATCTCTATTTTTTTTAAATACACAAATGCGCTTTCACTAATTAAGGCTGGCAAATTTCTAATTATGATGTTATGACGAAAAATAGATTGGTAGCCATCTTGGGAGCCAATAGCCACATTGTTAATTGGAATTGCACTATAGTGCAATTACATCATTTTGAATGGATTTTTTTCTGAAATAAAATATGAAATAGACATTTCATATTAATCAAATTAAAAATATATATGATTGATTTAAATAGTATTGGGGGGCGAGGTTTTTAAGTCTGAAGTCAAGCAACAAGGTATAAAAACAAGAGGTCTACCCCATCTGCCAATCGCCTTTGAATTCGAATTTAATGTTAGGCTTTCGAATTATAAATACTACGAATTTATTTTAAAATGGCAAGGAGGAGGTGCAACAATTAAAGGCGGTATTTCGAAATTACCTTAAAAATGATATATAATACAATATGATGCGATTGCAATGACCTATCAAAAACAACCCCTCACTTTTTTTTAATTTGCCCAAGAAAAAACCCGTCTTTAAATTTTAAAAAACCCACTTGTTTTAAAGCACAAATATATATGAATATAAAAAAATATCGAGGGCTAGCATTTTCCGAAATTTAATCCGAATGACTAAAAGTCTTTTTATCGTCTTGAACATCGCGCGCCTTTTAATAACAAGAATACTCTTGTACTTCTTTTTAATCCATCCTTTCTTCTTTCCCTCATATTTTATAAATATCTAGGCATTTGTGTAGTATTTAACTATAATAATACTCTCTCTCTCCAAACTATTAGTCAAGAATGCCCCTTCCCCTATTGGTAATGTATATTGCGTGAAATGTATCGATTGTTCTAAATATTACTTTGGCCAATCAGGTAAATGTTTAAAAAAACGAATTTCTCAGCATAAAAATAATGTCCGTCGTGGCGAAGAAAGCAGCTCATTTTATGTTCATGTCATATCTTTTAATCACAATATTGATTGGAATTTTGCAAAAATCATCTGTCATAATAACGATACAATTTCACGAAATATCATTGAATCGACCTTTATTAATAAATTCCCCAATTTTTATTTAAGTCCTGGCTTATATTGACTCGATGGTTATTTTTTAAATTATATTCACAATGCACTGTCGAAACTTTTAATTTGAGACTAAATATTCATATTAATCTTAATAAACTATTTAATTTTATTTTTGTTGTGCATTTATGTAGCCTTATGTTTATGTCTTTGTATTTATTTTCGTTTGAGTCAAGTCTTTAGAACATTTGTACTTATTCTACCTTGGTTTTTCAATCCTGACCTCTGATGTTAATCTCTCGATCAGATTTTTTCCTCCCTTAATTGCTTAGGCGGTATTTTAATCAACTTGTCTCTAATGATCTTAGTTTGTATGTATCTTCCTTTTTTCTTTTTTTTCTGTCACTCTTCGCTCCTCCTAATGTTTCCATTTCATATTAATTCATTTTGTTGATTGATTTTTGCTTTTTTGGGGGGCGTTCCCTCTCCTCTGTATCATCCTTATATATATTACAGTTTTCAATACTTTTGTTATTTCTTAATAAAGAACTCGAGATAAAGTTCGAAAGTACATGGAATCCTCGTATTAATTTTCCCTGTGGGATTTGTTGCATATATATATATATATATATATATATATATATATATATATATATATATATATATATATATATAATATTGAGGATAAATCCCAGAGCCACGAGAAACGGATGTAGAATCTTTTAATTTTTCACTACGTTTCGAAAACTACAAGTTTTCATCTTCAGGCTAGAATAAGTTTACAAAGTTAATACATATGAAGAAAACTTGAAAAGGCCAACAAGACATTATTTTAAAGGTGACCAATTACAAAATATTAGTAGAAAGTACTGCAAGTTAAATTAAATATGACTTGGCAACAGTTAAATTTGCTTTAAGACTGACTCAAAAATTAGTTAATAAATTTAAGGATTATTGCAGAAATTAATTACAAACTATAAGAGAAATTGACCTGGCATTATTTAAAGATAATAAATTTAAACTTTGTTTTTAATTTTGTAAAGACTGTAAGAGTTAAAAACATTTAATATAAAAACGGAAAATTTGGGTACTTACTAAAGTCGATCCATCTTAGAGAGTGAATGGTAGGTTTCAATCAATCAATTTGTGTATAGAAAGAACAGAGAGGGACTGCTGTAACACGGCAGTCAGGTAGTCAGAGAGGAGCGTTGCGGAAAATAATTAAGAAAGGGACAGCGAGAGTAGATAGGTCGGTGGCTATACACCGAAGCGAGGTGTTGTTATAAGGGTGTAGGTTATGTGGTAATTGACTGGGCGAGGGTTGGGGGCAAGTCAGGGGGGAGAGGCTGACAGTCCATCCGGAAACGCGTTATTCACGATGCCTTATTGGTTTTTATGCGAAGAATGGTACGGGCGGCAGGTGTTCGTGGGCCGCGGGATATCGCGGCGCCATCGCGTACCTTCTTACGTGTAGCGAGGTGTAAAGTGGGTCTGTGGTGAGTTTTCCGAGTTGTTTTGTAAGTCTGGTGTGAGCGTAGGTGTTGAGAGGAGTAAGTCTGTTGTTGTTGTGTAGTGCGTCCATTCTCGAGTACAGCGGCGAACGGCAAGCGCGCTTCAGAGCAGAGTTCTGAATGCGCTGAGCCTTTCGCTTCCAGGTGTCGCTCGAAGCTACGAGTGACAGTGGGGCGTACGTGAGAATGGGACGCACGAGTGCTTTGTATAAGTGTAGTTTTAGTTTTTTACTCGCTGGGGAGAACCTACCCAGCGATGCGTTTGTACGTGAGGCTCTTGCTTGTATTATGTTCTGGTGTAAGTTGAACCTGAGGGATTTGTCGAATGTTACCCCCAGGGTTTTGGTGCATGGGGGTATGCGAGCCTTGTTGGGTTTTGGTGGATTATGTTTGGTGTGTGTGAGTAGATTTGTAGGTTGTGCATAAAGTGATCTCTAGCACCGTAGATTGTCATCTGTGTCTTCTGAGGATTCGTGGCAATCAGCCATTTGTCCTTGTAGTCTGTCTTCTCGTCAAGTATTCTTTGTGCGTGGAGCGTGATTTCGTCGGGGGCCCGGCCGCTGACGAGAATGGTCTCGTCGTCGGCGTAGGCCACTATGTATGCGTGAACGCAGTTTTCTGGTGGGCGTGGGGGGGTCGTTTGTGAACATAATGTAGAGTGTGGGTGCCAGAACGCTTCCTTGGGGAACGCCTGAGCGTGGTGTGAAGGGTCTTGAAAGGTTGTTGTTGTATCTGATGTGGCAGCGCCGTCCAGTGAGGTAGTGTGAGAGGAGCCTTCTGGTGCAGAGAGGTAACTCCGTGTTGTTGGCGAGTTTCCAACGGAGTCCCTCGTGCCACACCTTGTCAAAGGCTTTCTCCACGTCCTTACTGACGGAGAGTCTTTTGGTGTATCTGTCGTTTCTTCTGTATTCTGTCGTGTACGATGGTCATGGCCGCCTGAGTGGACCTGCCTCTCCTGAACCCGTATTGATGGGGGGAGAACCAGTTCCTCTCTTCCAGGAACTCCCGTAGGCGGCAGTTGACCATTCGTTCGAGTATTTTGCCTAGGTGCTCTAATAGAGCAATAGGCCTGTAATTGTTTGGGTGTTTTGGGTCTTTATGTTGTTTATGAAGGAGTATATTGTGAGAGACTTTGAATATTTTAGGGAAGTGGCCTGAGGCTAGAGAGGCATTGAATAGATGTGTGAGTGTGGGGTATATGTCTGCGGGGAGGTTATGTATTAGTGTGGCTGGTAGGCCGGAGGGGCCGGGGGCACGTTTTGGTGTCGATTTTATGTAGTGTTTTGTTTCCTCGACGGTGATTGGAGTGGTAAGTGTGGACGTATAGTCGAGCACCTCCATACGTATCAGGAAGGCAGGCCTCAGCTCGTGAGCATGAGTCCGGCGCAATTCCTGAATGTCTTGGAAGTGCTCCTGCGCATGTGGTTTTGGTGGGTTGTGGGTGTGTACTGTGTCCCAGTGGGACCTGAATGCGTCGAGGATGTCATTGGTGTCTGTGAGTGTGTGGTTGTTTATTTTCAGTGTTATTGGTTTGGATGGTTCCGTACCCAGCATCCTTTTCACGTGCCGCCAGAAGAAGGAAGGGTCCATGCAACGGGTGTCGTCCGCGATGCGGACGACCTCTCGCCACTGCCGGTTCCTATCTAGCTGCACGCATTGAAGGATGCGGGCACGTAGTTGGTTGATGTTGTGTGGTCGTGGGCCTCTGGTGTAGTGGTTGTTGTACTGTGTGATAAGTCTCTGTGTGTGTATTGAAAATGTGAAGTGTTTTAAGCCGGTGTAGTTTTTGCGTGGTGAGTGTAGATTAAGTGCGGTGGTGATGGTGTCTAAGAGTGAGCACCAGTGGTGGTCTATTTGTCCTGGATTGGTGTTCTCCAGGTCGAGGCTATGTGGTGTGTTTGTGGATATGTGGTTCCTGAATTCAGCCCAGTTTGTGTTTTTGTAATCGTATATAGGTGATGTGGGGATGAGTATGGGGAATATGGATATGAGAAGGCATATTGGTATGTGGTCTGATAGTACGTGGGGACCGGGTGCAATGTGAGTGTAGAATCGTGTGGCGTAGTCGTTACGGAAGACCACATCCGGGGATGTGGTGCCCCCGCGCGGGCCGAAGAACGTGGGGAAGGCAGGGCCGATGTGTTCGCAGCGGTAACGCCGCAAGGCACCGGCCAAGTAACTACCCGCATCGTTCGTATTGTTACAAAGGAGTGTCGGGTGAAAAGCGTTGAGGTCCCCCGCAAAGAAGATAGGTAGGTTGTAGTTTGAAAGGGCCTGGAGTGGGACTTCTAAGTTTAGCTGTATTCGTGGTGGTCTGTAATGTGTGGCCACTATTATGGGGCCAGAGCTTGTGTCGATTTTGCAGGCTAGAAAGGAGGTGTCGCATGTGTTGACGAGGGAGTGGTGTATGTTGCGCTTTACTAGGATCGCAGATCCTAGGTGCCGCGCCTGTGGGGATAAGTATGTGTGATAGCCTGCAATGCGGAGTCTGTTGTTGGGAGGGTGTAAGCTGGTGGAGTTCAGAAGTATGATGTCGGGTCTTTGTGTGTTGAGTACCCAGTTGGCTACCGTATGGCGAATACCGTGCCAACTGCGTACGTTTAATTGTATTACACTAATACGACCTATTGTCGTGGTCTTAGTGCGCGGGAGGCTGATTTGCCAGGAATCGTCCCCTTCTCCTTGGTTATTGCCCAGGAGGCGTGAGGGGTGAGTACCTTGACTCTTGTTGATGTGTGTTTGTGAGGGACGGCAGTGTTATTGGGTGGGGGAGCCGTATTGGGTGGAGGAGTGTGTTCTGTAGAGGTAGTGGCTTTGGGTGGGGTGGTGTCTTGGTGGGGGGAGTTCGTGACGGAGGTGGGCGGTGTAGAGCTGGAGGATGAAGGGCTGGAAGTGGTTGGGGAGGTGCAGATTATGAGAGGAGGGGTGTCGGGGGATAGAGGAGGTAGGGACGGTGGAGGGGTGGTTGAGGGAGAAGGAGAAGGAGTCGGAGGAGAAGGAGTTGAAGGAAGTGGGGTTGAAGGGGAAGGAGTCTTAGGTGAAGGGGCGGAAGGCGGAGGAGGAGGGGAGTGAAAAGGAGTAGAGTGAGAAGGGGTGTGTTGAGAAGGGGAGGATTGAGAAGGAGTGGAGGGGGAAGCAGTAGGGAGCGAGGAAGGAGTGGAGACAGGAGAGAGGGGGGTTTGTTTGTCCCGTGCCTGTCTACGCGGATGGGGCTTGGGGGTGGGGTTTTGGGGGTTGGCAAGGGGGGGAGTGGACTGCGAGGGGGTTGGAGTGACAGTGGAGGCTGTGGAAGAGGAGGCGGAGATGGGTGCGGGGGGTGGTGGCAGTGGGAGGTAGGCGGGATTTTGATAGAGGGGTGGAAGAAGCGCGAGGAGGATAGGTTGTGTGAATGGGGGCTGGAGCAGTGGCTAAGGAAGGTGCAGGGACAGGACAGACGGCGGGGAGAGCGTGGTGAGAGTGGGGGGCGGTGGTTCCCTGCGGGCAGGGGTGTGTACCCGTCGGGGTGGGGAGGAGTGCAGGTCTGGTTGTGTGTGCGTCTATTAGAGCGAACACCTTCTCGGGGAAGGTGATTTGCTCTATGCCGTTGGAGGCGAATAGCGTGTTTAGGATATTCGCGTATAGTCGGGGGTCACCCCTCGACATGTCTTTTGCCACCGCTGAGAGCAGGGTGGCCAGGTGTAGTTTGGTTTTTGTGTTGTCGCTGGGGTGGGGTGGGGGTGGGGGTGTAGAGTGGGGTGGGGGTGGGCGTGTAGAGTGGTGTGGGTGGTAGTGTGGTGTGTGGGTGTTGGTAGTAGTGGGGCTCTCTGAGTGTTATGAGCTGGGGGGGGGATGTGTGGGTGGGGTGTAGTTGCTGCAGGGGGGGGGGTGCGTCGGGGGTAGAGCAGGGGGAGCCGGCAGCGTAGCGCTGGCAGCAGCGGCGAATGACATGGTGAGGGAAGGGGGTGCGGGGGCGGGGTGTGTGGTTGTGTGTGTGTTTGGTTGTGGGTGCCGGATGGCCTCCACGGCGTCGTGGCGTGCCTTACCTAGGTAAGGGCACCTGGGGTTGACGGCGACGTGGTCACCGACACACTTTGCACAGCGGGCTGTGGTAGAGGTGCAGGTCGTGTAGTCGTGCCCCACTACACTACACTTGGAGCAGATTAGGTCTGCAGTGCATGTGTTGGTGCTGTGACCGGTTTTATAGCACCGGTGGCATTGTGTGGGTCTTATGTTGTGCTGTTCTTCAATTTGTGTAGGGTTTGTGAGGGTGCCGCAGACCTTGATGCCTTGGTCTAGCAGCATGTTTTTGGTGTTATCACTGGACAGTGTAATTACTGCCCAGTTTTTTGACCTGTTGAAGTATAGGTCCTTGATGACCTCCTCCCCGTACTCCTGACGGAGGTGCGAGCGAAGGTCCTCATTTGTAAAGGCCAACCACAAAGAGTTGGTCCTTGGGACTCGTATCTGGTATCGTTTCATGATACCGTCAGCGAGTCTAGTCTGTAGGTTGTGTGTGTTGAGTGTAGTGGGGGCATTTTCGTGGAAAGTTAGCGCGTCCTCCTGTGAGCGGAAGACGAGCTTGTGGCCTGTGCGTAGTTTTATTATGTTGGTTATTGGTGTGTCGTGGGTGGAGGCTAGGTTAAGCAATGTGTGGTGGTCGATTGTGTCGGGTGCTGGTTCTGTGGTGTTCGTTAGGATAAGGTGTGAAGTGTTTGCCATTTTTATTCTTTAAGCTTTTTTCTTAGATTGGGAAGGCCCCCGCCCCGCCGATGAGGACCCCGTGAACATGACTCGGATGTGGTGAAGGGTGATGGATGATTTTATGGACCTGGTTGGGCTCCTCAGAGGGTGTAAAAACATGGCGGACTTAATGATGACTGAAGCCAGAATCAACTGACTCCAGTCGGGGTGCCGCCCCCTCTATTGGGTTTTGGTTATTTAACAGTTACGTCCGACATCTCACAGAGACGGAAGAGTCTCCCTCTGTGGTCCTGGACGGTGGTCGCAGGGTAGGTTGTTATGCCTCCCCACGTTTGTAACTGAATCCCAAACCAGGTTGCTTCTTCTTCTGGGTTCCGCAGCGGGGTAAGCCTCAGACCTCCTTTCCCCAGAGTTTTCAATTATGCCTTTTCTAAGTAGAACGGCATAGTTGCAACGAAGCTATATGTGTAGAGTCACGTTCACGGAGCCAGAAATCACGGCGGAGCAGGGAGGGGGGGGGGGGGGTTAGCACGTCATATCAGAATGACGTGCCTATGAAATAAAGGTATTTTTATTTGGGGGGTGGGGAGGCAGGGGGTGACTTAAGGTCCTATTTAGGTCCGGGGGTATCTTGTAGATGGTGAAATCTCGTCCTCGAGAAAAATTCGTTGGTGAGCGGGAGTGTCCTGGAGGTGACTTTCCCTCAACGTTACCTCCTTTGCTGGCTAAGACTTCTCTTAGGTGCTAGAGCTCACGTAGAAATTCGATCGCTGTATGGTAGGTTTAACAAAGGGCTAGTATTTATATGTTACAGTGACGCTTGGTTTGTTAAAAAGCAAACCAACTAACAAACTGTAGTTAAAATTAGTTAATAAATAATAATATTGCACTTAAATCTTCATTGAGTGCAGGTTTGTAGTGTTTTATATATATAGATTCGAGGGTTCTTAAGCAATGTTTGTTGTTGTTAAAGGCTAATACTTTAAAATTCTCAATAGAAATGTTAGTTTTACAGCTTATGGTGTGTTCCCTAGTAAATAATGCAAGGTCAATTTCTCTTATGGTTTGTAATTAATTTCTGCAATAATCCTTAAATTTATTAACTAATTTTTGAGTCAGTCTTAAAGCAAATTTAACTGTTGCCAAGTCATATTTAATTTAACTTGTAGTACTTTCTACTGATATTTTGTAATTGGTCACCTTTAAAATAATCTCTTGTTGGCCTTTTCAAGTTTTCTTTATGCATATTAACTTTGTAAACTTATTCTAGCCTGAAGATGAAAACTTGTAGTTTTCGAAACGTAGTGAAAAATTAAAACATTCTACATCCGTTTCTCGTGGCTCTGGGATTTATCCTCAATATTAAATGCAGGCTTCACGGCCGAGCTCCATATGGATATATATATATATATATATATATATATATATATATATATATATATATATATATATATATATATATATATATATATATATATCTATTCTATTGAAGTCCACAGGTGTGGCAGCGTTATTAATTTTAACTTGTATTTTCTTAATATTTCTTACAAGTTTTTTAACGGGGTCTTCGAGGCGAGAAAAAACAACCGCGAATGACATTCTTTATTCCTAGACGTCTTTCGACCATGTTAGGTAATCTCCAGGGAATGAACAGAAATGGAATTATTCAAAAATTGCTACATTATATATAGTATTTCTACGCGAACATAACTATTACAATTTTTTTAAAGGTAAACTAAGCGCTATAAGAAACATATAAAATTGGAAGGCTCAGATTGTCTGACTATTTGTCACTCATCTCTAGTTCTTTGGCAAAGGAGGCAAAGGCAAATCAAGTTTAAAAACGTGCTTCTTTTAACGACGGTCAACTCAGGGACGCCGAGATGTCAGGAGTATGGTTTCTGACTGAAGTTGCACGTTAATTGCCGGTTTCTTCATTTGAATGATGACGGTTTCGGCTATCCGCAATCTTCTGCGATTTTTAGAGTCTCAGAATGATGGAGCTGTCCTGATTCAGTTTTTCACGGGTTAGGGTATTGCCATGAGGTTGGGCGTGTTTTTTAATCGCGCCATCTTGAAGGTGGGCTGTTGGTCGCCTTGACAGGGTTGTGGAGGTTACTCTGGGGTGCTTTGAATTGCGGTGTTCGCAGTCACCGACTTAATCTCCTGGAGTTCGCTCGTTGAAGGGAGACAGCTGTTTTTCATGATGTAACTACTTGTTTTCTTGGTCTTGTAATATATAATTAGATTAATATCCGTATTAGGGTCAGTTGGGGTCACGTTACGATGGAGAATGGCTTTGAGAGCCTTTTCGTCTTCACGGTAGCCGGTGTTCATATTACCCTTCTTCGGAGTAGACCTGACACCTGGGCCGGCCAGCAGCCAAGTTCATTTTCTCTTTCATGATGGCGTCGATGGATTCTTGTGGGTAGCCATTGTTAACGAGAAGTCGGGAAACCCTCTCAAGTTCGTGATCTACAGCCGTCCACGAGGAGGAATGAAAAGTTGCCTTGTTAACTAGGCATTGATGACTGATCTCTTGTAACTTTCAGGGTACTCAGAAGAACCGTTTAAGCAGAAGCCCAAGTTCGTGGCCTTAACGTATACTTGGCTCACAAATTTGGACTCCTAGGCACTTATGAGGATATCAAGGAAGGGAAGGCATCCTTTATCTTCCGTTTCGTGTGTGAAATTTAGACAAGAGTTGTTCTTGTCTGAAAAAGCCTTAGTGACTAAAAAGTGGAATAAACAAACAAAAATCCAGCTCTTCCCAAAATACAGTAAAAGTGAACAATTTTAAAGTTGATTAGCAGTGCATAAGTGCACAGTGGGTCACCACAAACTGGAAGCTTACTTGTGAACAAATCAATTTAAAAAGTGCTCTCCTCGGTACGCTTTCACTAATTTAGTGCCTTTCCCGAATTTGCTTCAAAAACAATCCAAATCGAACACAAGTGTAAATAAGTTAATATAATCCAGAAAAAAACAGTGCTTACGCGTAAACATATAGAAGAAAAACAGGGGTAAGGACAAAGCGCATCCAGCTGTCTAGATCCACGGATTGTCGCACAGGAAGCGAGAAGGAACGCAGAATCAATTAAGAATCAGAAAAAAAAACGCAGAAGAAATGGACACGAAAAATGTACAAGGACAAAACCTAGGGGGATACTCAGAACGGTCAGCCAGAGAACAAAAAAGGTCGAACAGCCAGCAAAGGAAAAGATTTTCCACGTCTACCCCAAGGAAAAAGCAACAATTAAGTCTAAAAAGAATAAATTTATAAATAAACGCTACCCCAAGGAACACCACACTGAGGCCATCACAGATGGAATAATAAATGAGAAAATTAAGTGGCAATATTAAGATGAGATGCCAGAGTATCAGATTGAAGAGGCCCTATACCAAGGAAACATCAGATACAAGCCGGACATTTTCAACAATATATCCCAGTGTGAGTTTAAGAAAAAGAGAAACGGAAAGTGCAGAACCCCCGCACACCAGACCACAGGATCAAAACAGGACAAACGAGAAGACCAGTAAGGGTAAGTGAAGGTAAACACAAAGCAAAGAAACACATTCTTCAAAATGGATACTGCAAAATATAAAAATACTGTACATGAACGTGAACGGGTGGACGACGAAAAGCTCCCAGTATGGAAACATATATCAAAAACTTGACCCAGATATTGTTTTAATATCCGAGCACGGCATCAACACTAAGAACCAAGAAATGAAGATATTCAGATACTAAGTGCATACAACGAGCCATACAGATGAAGCCTTCGATGGAGCTGCTATGGCAATCCGAAATGGTATTGTGTACAAATTCCTACCACCACTTGACGAATCCTACGTGGCAATAGAGGTCCAAACTACCATAGGATCTTTGACTATTGCCACTGGGTACCAACTCCCAAGGAGAGGGTACGTCCCAATACATAACTTTATGAGGCTATTTGCCCATAAAAAGTCTGTAATGTTCGCCGGAG
This sequence comes from Ceratothoa steindachneri, assembly GCA_963969495.1. Taxonomy (NCBI): domain Eukaryota; kingdom Metazoa; phylum Arthropoda; class Malacostraca; order Isopoda; family Cymothoidae; genus Ceratothoa; species Ceratothoa steindachneri. The sequence continues at coordinate 118,629,684 of OZ018317.1, forward strand.
ACTTAAATGCCAGATGTAGGGCTGCTGAGTACACCAGCACCAACAAGGCGGGTCAAAACCTGGAACTGCTACTAGAACGAAAAGTGACATTACGCATTGAACCAGAATTCCCTGACATTCTCTTGACGAGCACAAGGTTCCCCTGCAACTGCTACATTGTGATCCCCAGCGACCACGAAGCAGTAATCATCACACTGTCGACAAGCCCCATCCAGATACCTATAAGGGAACGAAAGTCGTACGCGCGAGCAGACTGGGAGGCTTACCAGGCCGTTTGCCAGGATTACATTCCAGCAAACCTAGAAGAGGCCACACCAGAGGAAATTGACGAGGAATTGAGCAAAATAACATTGAAACTCATCAAGGCAGACAGGAAAACAATACCCAGACTCAAATTCAAAACTCTGCCAGCTCCAAGAAATGATCACCCTTCAAGAGGAGTATAAAGCCTTAGTAGACGCGATCAAAAGATGGGGAGCCAACAGGGACCTATACCAAAGGATGCGCGAGATGAAGAAACACCACCAGCTGATCACACTACATCAGACAGACATTTGGGACAGACTTATTGAAACACTTGATGAGGAAATGGACCCCGGGACCCTCTTGCAAACTGTGAAGAGACTCTGGGGGAAACCACCAAACAAGAAGACGAACACCAAAAACCGCCAAGGCAAGGAAATCACGGAGCCAGAAGATTTAGAAGTCGAATTCAGAGAACATTGGTGAAACATATTCAAAATTACCCCCGAGGAGGAAGTTAAGTTTGGCACAAAGTTAGGCAATGAAATAATTAATCAACTGAAGGAAGAGATTGAGCGGACATATCCGTTCAATAACGCATCGACGGAAAGCTCAATGGTGGGGCATGGGGAAAAAATCTCCGTACAGGAATGGAGCGATACCCTAAAAATCTTTAAACAGAGTGCGCCAGGCCACTCAGGTTTAACTAAAGCGACCTTTAGTTACGCTCCTCCCAAGGACTGTTGAATACCATAAATGCTGCCCTCAATACCGGATACTTTTCCGACGCCTGGAAGTTATCAAAGATGATATTTATTCCTAAGTCTGGAAAGTCCCAGTCTCCCCAACAGACTATCGCCCGATCTCTTTTATGCCTAAGTGGGCAGTCGCCAGATAGCCCCTTTAAAAAAAAAATCTCCTGTCGAATTTGGTGAAAGTTTTTTGAAAAAATCATTGCTAATAGGATACAGTCCTACTTAGATGCCAACAATCTTCCTAACTTCCAACAGCATGGCTTTAGAAGGCAGATAGGTACGGACACGGCACTGACAATGATAACTGAGAAATTGGCCCAAATTGAGAGGGAGAAAAAACACGCGGATCTAGTATTGATGGACGTCAAGAAAGCGTTTGATAAAGTATGGCGCAGAGAACAACAGTTCAAGATCCTCCAACCGGGACTAAACACACGACTGGAGAAAATAATCTGTGACTACGCCATGGATAGACGAGCTTACATCAACATCGGCGAGCAAAAGGGGCCGGAATTTCTACTGAATGAGGGCATCCCTTAAGGTGGATATCTGAGCCCACTGCTTTACTCCGTATACACTAGAGACCTCTCTAGCCCTAGGCTCGAGGAATCTATGTATATCCAGTTCGCCGATGAAATGGCACAGATTGTGGTCTTCCCTGGTAAATACGAGAGAACAATGGCGAGGATGACGGCATACGGAATTGAAAACATAAATATTTATGAAGAACGATGGAAAATTGCGACAAATACAAGCAAATTTACCATTATTCCAATCAAGAGGAATAATATTGCGCCAATCTATATAGGGGAGGAGAGGTACCCGTACAAGAGGGCAGGCACCGTGTTAGGCCTAAAAAATAAATAGCAGGGGATATAGGGATCAAGTGTGAGGCATAATTGCACGCACAAGTACGGACCTCAAAGATCTATATAGCTTCAAAAGTTAAAGATAAAAACAAAAGAAAAATATACTCTGCCTACACCCAACCAAAGCTTCTGTCCCCCCCCCATGCCTCTGGCGGCTATGCCCAACTCCTGGATTATTAAATTGCAGAGAGTGCAAAATAAAGCACTCCTATGAATTAATAACACCAGAAGAAGGGACAGGAGGCGTCAACTACACTCCACGAAGAAGCCCAGATTACCGCAGGAAATAAAGAACTGGGTACCAGAGCACTCAAGATTTTGAGGAAAGTAGAAGGGAACACAGATCATGATTTCATCAGAAATCATTTCGGTATTCCCAACCACCTATTGAACCAGTCAAGGAGAAGGTTTTCCAACAACAGGGCTGCTGCACGACGCAATCACCACCCAACCTACACATAATAATGCCGAGAATAGGCTACCGGATAAAAAACTGACTCAAAAGACACCAAAACAAGAATTAAGTCACAAACACGCAGAAAAAGGCTTGAAAGCTACACTGTACAGAGAATTGGTCTGTACAAACTATCAACCTAGAATTTAGTATTTTACCAATTACTTATCTATTCTGAACCTCATGTCTCTCCACTTTTTTTATGTCCATTGTCGCATCCGGCTACACTACCGAATGCATGTCCTGTAAAGGAGGTAGAGGTTATTATCTCTTACAAGGATAATAACAGAAGCTCTAAGTAGCATCGACTCAACAATGTCGCTCTCTGTGTTGCTGCACGATCTGTGCTCCAAAAAAAAGTCCATCACATTGACCCTTTATCTCGCTACCCGGCACACTAGGCAAAAGTTTTGGAAAGTAACTTCACCGACCGAATACACTGGGTTTTACGTGTTTTTTTTTACAAGAGAAAAATACTGCATACTGGGGAGTTTAACTTTCCATTTACAAAATAGACAATACCACAAACCCAGAAGTCTATCTTCCTATTTACGAAAGAGAATAATATAAAGCGGAAGTCCATCTTCCTATTTACGAAAGAGAATAATACATACCTGGAAGTTTGTTTTTCCATTTATAAGGTTAAATATGTGAACCGTTTAAATTTTTCATTCGAATGTTTTTCTTGGTTTGACCCCACAACTTAAATTAAGAATGATGTAATGAATGCACATGCAATTTACACCAGTGACAGTTGGCAACTAAACTAAGAACTTACGAGCTACTACTTGTCATTTGCACTGTTTCAAACTTATTCATTTTAATTAAACTTTAAAAATGGCTATAAATTTAATTAATTTAAAAATTTAAATGATAAATTCGGCTATGAAAAATTTCTGATGCCCTACGCACGTGCTTATTTTGCTTAAAGGGTTAACAAACACGTGCTTATCAAGCTTATAGGGTTAACAAGCAACAAATTAAGCAAATACTCCTTGCAGTTTCTCATGATAATTACTTCTCATTTAATAACATTTCCACCAAATAGAAAGCCTTGGTATGGATAGTCCCGTTGTTGCTCCTTCTGCAAACATTTCATGTCCTCATTAGAAGAAGCGCTTGATAATTGCTAATTGCAATTCAGTTGCATTTCCAACAGACGATACGTAGATGACACAATAGCATTCTACCGCTCTCCAAATGATTCAATTAAATTTCTTGAATACCTCAATCACTTTAAACACATATCAAATTTACTAAAGAAAAGGAAAACAACAAATATATTCCCTTCCTTGATTGGAACATAACTTGTACACCAGAGAGCTTCGTTACATAAATTTATAGACCCTGTCGTAATTTTTTTACTCCTGGAAACGAAAGTGGGAATTGTAAATAGACATTCTATTTAATTTAGTTTCCTTGTTATATTAAAGTAAGTTGGGAGTAGTAGTAATAATGATTTGGGTTAAATAACTTTTAATAAGTGGTCGTCGTTGAGTTTTGCGAAAGTGTATTGTTTCGAGTTGCCACAGCTCCTAGTTTCTATCGAGAAGCAGTTTTTTTTTCTTTCTGCTAATACGACTCGGTGTCAAGACGTAAATACAGACCCCGTTAAATATCTACTAAACTTTCCGCAAGTTGTGAAGTTTTGGTTCATACGGCGTGCAAAGCCGTATTATAATAACTTGGCTATTTTGATTTAAGTCTCATAAAATATTAATGGATAAATAAGCAATTATCTCGCTCCAAGATAAAAAATAATCACCATTTCACAGGCTAAGTATATATTTATTAGGATCCTTTAGGCATATTATACTTAAACACTGTGAATGGGGTATTTAACAACCACCTTATACAGAGCAAGTAAATGGAGATTTTTTTTCTTTTACTAAGTTTATATTACCGCCATTATTTTTTATTTAAAATTTAATTTAATTATTTTTCTTGCAGTTTCTTGTTCAAATTGTTCCCAGTGACCAAGTTCATAATTAAAAATTAAATAGGAAATTCGCGACATGGTCCTTCGAACCGGATCTTAGCTTACTTAGCTCCTGCAACTTAATGGTAAAATAGCTTAAGCTAAACCACAGGGGCGAGATTTATACCAATATTCATGGTAAAAGAAAAATTATTTCGATAAATTTATAGCAACTGTGATAGTACACCACAAGTTGTGGCGGTGGCAGTTGTAAGTAGCTATAGTAAGACGTTAATTAAATTTTTAAATTAGTTCGCCATCAAAAATTCCCACTTTTGTTAATTAAATTTAAATTAGCATGGCCATGTCAACAATTCATGAGATTGCGGGTCATAAATCTTTTTGTACAACCTTGAAAACAAGGGTGTGCGATGAAATGCAAGGCGCTAGTTGTGACTACGCAAAACTCCGAGTATGGAGTCAATAATTACAAAAACAAGTAGATATAGTGACCCGATATTACGAAGAGTTAATAAATGCTACGAGTGATGAGGAAAGAATGAACGAACTAATAGAGCAACGAGCGGAATATGAGGTAGAAATACAAATTATAATAAATGACGTGCAGGATTGTATTTATAGGGCACAAACGCCATCAATCTTTGCTAACTCGACTCCTATAAAACTCCCTACTATAAATCTCCCGACTTTCTGTGGAAAGGTGGAGGAATGGGGAGGATTCTGGGACCAGTTTAAAAGTTTGGTCGATCGTTCTGACATTAATCTGGTTGACAAATTCAATTATTAAAAGGTCAATTGTCGGGAAATGCGCAGAAATTAATAGAAGGTTTGCCGAGTGAAGAGAGAAGTTGGCGGTTGCGGACCAATGATAGTAGCGGTGGTAAAAAGAAAATTACCATTTAAAGCTATAGAATATATCCAAAACCGAATGGGTAACACTTCAGATTCGTGCCGCACGGTAGATGGCGCTGTTAGTCGGCTACAATTTTGGGCTACAGCATATCTCTTATGACGTCAGACGGTAGCGTCAGATGTGAACAATATCGGCGTAATATTTTTTGGCATAAGTATATACTGGGGGGCTGCGCCCCCCAGACCCCCCCCAATTGATTGAAACTCAGGGTCATCGTAGGGTGGTCTCCCTGCAGTGCTTACTCCCCCACGAGCAGCTTTTTACTGGCAGAAAAAACGTAACCTAAAGACAAACAATACTAACTTCAAGCGGGCGGGTATAATTCTGCTATGGCTAGCAGAAATTCGTGGAATCGCTCTTTGATACTGGAAAATTTCTTCACGAAAAGAGCGGTTGCGAGATAGCCAGCAGAATGTTTACCGTTTTCGTTTAAATAGAACTTATCACAACGAAACAGTAAATTTTCCGAAAAATGTAAATTCGCACTGTATTTTGGGCATTTTATAGTTTTCTTAATTAATTTATGAGCCTCTAGATAATCTAAAAGTTTTTCGCGGTTATGCAAAATAAGGCCAAATTAAAATAATGACGAAGCACAAGTAGAGCACGCAGACGACATAACTACAAAATTTTTTTTGCAAAACGGGTCATAGTTATAAGCTACGACGTTGCCAGTAAGAAGCTGTTATCGTTCGTAACAATACAAAATATACGAAAACAAAAAAAAACAATAAAAGACATCAAGAAACCTTACCTAACTTAGAAAAAACTATAAACAAGCAGAGGCGCAGATATTTAGTAAATAATACAAACTAAAAGTTACAAATCCCCAAAACAACAAAACAATATAACGCCGTGATTGGTCATATCTGAGGCTACCGTCTGACGTCATAAGAGATATGCTGTAGCCCAAAATTGTAGCCGACTAACAGCGCCATCTACCGTGCGCCACGAATCTGAAGTATTACCACCGAATGGATGAAGATTATCGAGAAATAACACAATTAAGAGATGGGTTGCGAAAGCTAGTAAATCATTTACGAGTAGGTTCTCATAAACTGACCGCAACGGATGCTAACTTACCATCTGCTACAAGAATAGCTAATATGTAGATTAGCGACTCGGCCGAAAAAGTGTTTTTTTGGTTAATATTTTCGTTCACCCCTACCGGAATATTCATGCGCGCTTGAGTCGTCTGACGTCAGACCCCCCACCCCCACCCCTATTATAATTCGCAAAACGATTAAAGGCACTAAAAATGATTTGGTTAAATCTTTAAACCTCTGTAAATGTTAGCACATTAGTCTATAAACAATTAGGATTATATACTGGGGGGCACAGCCCCCAGACCCCCAAATTTAATGAAACTCAGGATCATCGTAGTGTGGTCCTCCCATTGTGTTTACCCCCACACGAGCCGTCCCCTTAAATGTACTCCAAAAACGTGAATCATTTTGGAATACGGATGAAATAGTACGTCCCATCGTTCGAATCGCTAATCTATATATTTACCAAAGAAAGTTCCCCCTCCAAAACCAAACCCGTGAATAATTATATGTGTTTTCCTTCAAGGGCAATGCATATCTAATGAATATACTGTTTATAAAACTTATGATAATCGTATTGATAGAATAAGAGAATTAAAATTGTGTACGAGATATAGCGGTAAACACCCTACAGAAAACTGCCGAATAAAACTCAATAAGTGTTTAAGGTGTAAAAAGGCGTTTCATCATTTAAATTTTTGTGACGAGTTGCCAACCATTGAAAAGAGAGTTTGTGCTGTGCAGTCCTCAAGCCTTAAAATATCAACCGCGTTGCCATTGGGGAAATATGTGGGAACGTTGTAAATTGGATAACTGAATGGCTGAAAAATAGGAAACAGAGAGTTGTACTGAATGGAGTAAGGTCAGAGTGGAGGAATGTTATTAGTGGCGTACCTCAGTGATCAGTTTTAGGCCCTTTATTATTTATAATCTATGTAAATGATCTTGGGCAAGGTGTAAATAGCAGTGTCAATTTTTGCTGATGACACTAAATTGGCAGCTGTAGTCAAAGAGGTTGAGGGTAGCTTTAAAGTCCAGGGTGACTTAAATAAGTTGTTAGCTTGGGCTCAGAAGTGGCAGATGACTTTTAACCTTAATAAATGCAAAGTTATTAACATGGGGAGAGATAATAGGGAATTTAGCTATGAGATGGATGGGTATTGGCTTAATTCAGTTGAAGATGAGAAGGACTTAGGAGTAGTAGTAGATAGGTCACTGAAATTTTCAAAGCAGTGTATTGAGGCAAAAAATAGAGCAAATAGGGTGCTAGGTTACATTAAAAGAAATGTTAGCTACAAGAGTAAGGAGGTCATCCTTAAACTATACAACTCTTATGTCAAGCCACATTTAGAGTACTGTATACAGGCATGGTCACCACATTTTAGACATGATATAAACTTATTAGAGTCAGTACAAAGGAGGGCAACAAAAATAAGGTAAATACCATCCCTGAAGCACCTTGAATATGAAGATAGACTGAGGGTATTAGATATGTTTTCATTTGAAAGAAGGTGTGTGAGGGGAGATATGATTGAGCTTTTTAAATTTTTTTCTGGGATGGATAAATTGGATTTCAGCAAGTTATTTGAGTTAGAAGGTAGTAATAGAACTAGAGGCCACCACTTAAAGATTAAAAAACAGAGGCGCAGACTGGATGTTAGAAAATATTTTTTCACTAACAGAGTGGTGGATTATTGGAATAGTTTGCCACCTGAGACTGTAGACAGCCCAAACTTAAGAACATAAAAAAAGAAGGAGACTGCAAAAGACCATTCATGGCTTACACTTGGCAGCTCCTGTTCCATTCAACACAAAAGATTTCTTACCAGAGAAAAGTCATCAACATTGTCACCCTTTACAGGAGTTAGTCAGATCTAATCTATAATATACATAAAATGCATCCAGAGGATTATTTCCATTCATGCAACCACAAAATATAATCTCCCCACTCCTTAGAAAAATATATACATATGTACATAAAAAAAAGTCAGTCCCATCTAGCAGCTTCATCCATATATTTATCTAATCTATTCTTAAAACTACCCAGAGAGGAGGCTTCTATCACATGTCTAGTGAGCCTATTCCATTCATCTACCACACGATTTGTAAACCAATCCTCCCAATCTCCTTCCTAAACCTATACTTATCAAGCTTAAACCCATTGCTACGTGTCCTGTCATGTTCACTAAGTATAAGAACCTTACCCAGATCCCCTTTATTATATCCTTTTACCCATTTGAAGACTTCAATCAATTCCCCTCTGACTCTTCTCCTTTCCAATGTATGTAGATTTAGTTTTCTGAGCCTTTCACCATAAGGTAAGTTCCTTAGCCTACCAATCATCCTTGTCATCCTTCTCTGCAAACATAACATAACATAATTATACGGATGACAAAAGCCACAAAGGCCTATGAATGTTTTCAAGCGCAGATTGGATGATTATATAAGAACATAAGAAAAGAAGGAGACTGCAAAAGACCATTCATGGCCTACACTTGGCAGCTCCTGTTTCAGTCAACACACAAAAGATTTCTTACCAGAGAAAATATGGGGATGGAGGGTTAATTTCTTACTTTTGGTATGTGGATATGTTTCTTGACTCATTCCTGTGGATGCAGTTTCTTTTTATTGTATATTTTGGGGGACTTTGATTTTTTTTTGACAGACTCCTATGGAGGCTTTAAATTATATATTGTAGATGCATGGTTGGACATTCCTATATATTGTTAAATTGTATATTGTAGATGCATGATCTGACAAAATCCTATGGATGCATTATGTGGGTGGGATTTGACGGATGCGGATGACCTTTGATAGGCCCTTGTGGCTTTTGTCATCCGTGAAATTATGTTATGTTATGTTATGCAGTGCAAATCTCATAACAAAAGTGAGTTTACAAATAAAGGAATGGGTAGAGTTACGAATATCTGGGTTCACGGGCGAAATAGACAGCAAAAGTATAGGATAGTAAGTTTCCCTATTAAAAATGGGAATAAATTTGTAAGATTGCAAGCGCTAGTGTTGGATAGATTACCCCGAAACATCAAGATTGATGGGTTGAATAATTGTTTAACACGCCTAGTTAAGGGTGGAGTAAGGATGTCTGATCCATATTTGGGAGATTTGATAATGTGGATTTATTGGTAGGACCGGATCAGTATAACAAATTGGGGTAAATATGTAGATGAGCGTCCCGGCCGATAAGATGTACTATTTTGTCCGTGTTCCAAAATGTTTCACGTTTTTGGAGTACATTTATAGGGGACGGCTCGTGGGGGAGTAACACGATAGGCCCTTGTGGCTTTTGTCATCCGTGAAATTATGTTATGATCCTGAGTTTCATTAAATTGGGGGGGGGCACAGCCCCCCAGTATATCCTAATTTTTATAATGTTCTGTCGTTTACAGAGGTGAATGCATTAACTGCATCATGTCAGCACCTTTAATCGTTTTGCGAATTATAATAGTGGTTGGGGTTGGGGTATGACGTCAGACGACTCAAACGCGCATGAATATTCAGACACGAGTGAACGATAATATTTACACAAAATATTCTTTTCCGGCCGGGCCGCTCGTCTACATGTTTACCCAAATTGGTAAGAGTGGATCAGTATAACAAATTGGTAGAGGGCAGGGTTAAACTGAAAGGTATGACTTTCCTAAAAACAAGGGGAGGTTTAGTATTGTATGGAAACATCCCTAATAAATACGTGCCCATTACTAAGGAAGCACAGGTAGCTTTTGTGACCAATATAGGTGTACTACTGTCCAATAATTGTCCTGATCTGTCAAATTTGTGGAAGTTAGATACAATAGGGATTCAACCTGAAACAATTAGTTATGAAGAACAGGCAGTGATAGATCAATACAAAAATACAGTACAATTCAAAGAGGGAAAGTATTGGGTTAAACTGCCCTGGAAACCCGTCCACCAAAACCTATCAAACAATTACAAATTAGCTGAAAACAGGCTAAAAGCAAGTTTGAAAAAACTGAGGTCCAAAACTAACATTATCAAAAAATATGATAATGTTATTAAAGAGCAGGTAGAGAAAGGATTTATAGAAAAGGTGCCTAGTGCTGAAGTAACTAAAGGCATGCATTACTTACTTAAGATACTTACAGATACTTACAGAAGACTTCATGGAAGAGGCTTACGCCTGTGACTCCAGATCTATATTATCAACTTGTGGCAGTGTGTGGTGGATTATCTTTGCCTTGTAATTGTATTTTAATTCTTGATTAAACCAAAATTTATCAAGTCTGACCTCAAACTGGTTGACTGATGCTGCTGCAATCACTACTCAGGCAACTGATTCCAGTTATTTTTCACCCTACACGGGAAAGCATACTTCCTTATATCCAGCCGTGACCTTGTCTTAAAAAGCTTTAGTGAATTTTCCCTGCTGATGTTTTCTTCTTGAAGTTTCAATATGCCTTGACTACATTCCCCATCATATTTTCCAGTGAGTATCTTGTAGGTCTCTATTAAGTCTTCCCGTGCTCTTCTGTATGCCAGTGTTGGTAGGTTCAGCTTCCTTTAAGTTCCGGCACCATCCTTGTAGCCCTTCATTGCACATTCTCCACCATCTCAATGTCTTTAACCAGGTGAGGACCATACCTGATTAGCATACACTATATGTGATCTTACCAACGCTACAAACAAAGCTTTAAATATTGCTGCATCCAATGTAACAAAGGTCCTTCGATTATTCCCACTAATTTGTTGGCTTTATTTACTTTCTCTGCCAGGTGATCTACACAACTCAATTTACATACTCTATATGTGGTCTTACCAACACTACAAACAAAGCTTTAAATATTGCTGCATCCAATGTAACAAAGGTCCTTCGATTATTCCCACTAATTTGTTGGCTTTATTTACTTTCTCTGCCAGGTAATCTACACAACTCAATTTACATACTCTATATGTGGTCTTACCAACACTACAAACAAAGCTTTAAATATTGCTGCATCCAATGTAACAAAGGTCCTTCGATTATTCCCACTAATTTGTTGGCTTTATTTTCTTTCTCTGCCAGGTGATCTACACAACTTAATTTATCATTGATTATTACTCCCACATCCTTCTCAGAAGTAATCTTTTTCAGCTGCTTCTCCATTTGGTAGCCTTGATCTTCAATAATCATTCTTCCTATTCTCATATAACTAAACTTATCCGGATGTAAACTCAACAACCATTTTTCACTCCATGAGTATACCTTCTGCACATCCTGCTGCAGCTTTTGACAATCCTCTTGATCTTTTATGCATCTAAATATCTTTGTGTCGTCTGCATACAGGTATACTTCGCTGTCATTTACTATACTATTCGGGAGGTCATTGATAAATAAAACAAACAACAATGGTCCGAGAACAGTGCCCTGCGGCACTCCACTTGTCACTGGCTTCCATCTTGACATTTCTCCCTTCACCACCACTCTTTGTTGTCTTTGTGTTAGGAATGCTGCAATCCACTCTTGGTACTCCTTTCCAATTCCATAACTACTAATTTTACTGAATAGTCTTCTATGTGTAACTCTATCGAAAGCCTTCATAAAATCACAATATATTACGTCCACTGCATGTCCATCATCAATAATTTCAGTCCATCTATCCAGAACTTTTATGAGCTGTAGTACCGTTGATCGTCCTGAGATAAAGCCATATTGCTTGTCACTAAATAAACTATTGGTTCTCATGTGTGCCATTACCTCCTCCCTTATCATTGTCTCAAATATTTTAACAGATTATACTTGTTAAACTGACTCACCTATAATTCGCTGGATCACACTTGGAACCCTTTTTAAATATAGGAGTAATATGAGCAATTAGCCAATCTTGAGGGAGTTCCTTATGTTTAAAGGAGTATTTCTAAAGGCACTAATAATTGTTCCATAGCTTATTTTATAATCCTAGAGTGGATTCCGTCAGGTCCTGGGGATTTATGCCTCTTTAGATTTTTAATGATCTTAATTTTTTCCTTATTAATTTCCAGGTGATTCAGTGTTGGTACATTTTTCATCACACAGTATGATACCTCATCTTCTGGCTCCATGACAAACACCTTCGAAAATTGCTTTGCTAAAACTTTTTCCAGATCACTTTGTTTTTCCATCTTCAGCAGTGCCCTTGTATAAGTCAGGAATCCTTGGTTTTCTTTTTGTCTTAGTTTGCAAATATTTCCAAGATATTTTAAGATTATCCTTCACATTTTTTGCAATCTCCCTTTCTTTTAACTTTACAGCATTTCGTGTTTCCTTTCTAATTTGATTATTCAGTTTTCTGTACTCCTCAGTCTCTAAATGCTCATTCTTAGTAGATACATTCAGATTACTCTTCAAGGATTTCATTCTCATCCACAAACTCTGTTTCTTCTTTATCTTAGACCATAATTTCTTATTCATTGGTAGATTGCTATTCGTCCTTTTCCTGGATTGATTTAAATTCCACATTTTTCTTGTGGGTACACTCTTATCTATTGCAACATACAATTTTGACTTGAATTTACTCCACATTTCCTCAATATTGGTAGCCTCGGATAGGTATTTCACCCAGTCAATATTAATATTAAGTTCATACATAACATAACCCCTTCTCAGCAACTCATAATCTGCTTTTTCATACAAATACATAGTTTTTCTATCATGAGCCATGATCTCCTCCATATTACATGTAACTTGTATCACAGCATGATCACTTCTCCCCAGTGGATTTCCAATCATGACCTCTTCAACTATTGATTCTTCATTTGTGAAAAATAAATCTAGTGTATTATCCACATTTTCACCCCTTATTCTGGTAATTTCCTCCACATGCTGCGTCAAAAAGCAATCACGCACCTTTTCCACAAACTTTCTTCCAAAATCATTCATTCCAGTGTTAGTAGTGCAATTTTTCCAATTTCTTTGTGGCAAATTAAAGTCTCCCATCAAAATCTTAAATGTAGCCTTCATCTCAGTTACCTCTTGCAATAAATCCAGCAACAGTTGGTCATTTTCCTCCTGGCTGTTTGGACTCCGATATACTAGAGTTAGGTTAAGTTTCTCTCCTTGAAGCATAATTTCCAGACAGCAATACTCACAGAAACATGAAACCAAATTCTCCTTGTTATACTTAATGCCACTTTTCACGTATATCAAGAGACCTCTACCTTCATTACCCAAAACATTACTTTCTTCTATCTCATACCCTTCGATGTTGTATTCTTCAAGTTCTCTTTGATATCTAAAGTGCAGATATGACCACCGCTACACTGTGAAGCACCCAGATAGCATCATGGTTTGGGGATGCTTCAGTGGGGAGAAGGGCAGGGGTGGTCTCTATTTCCTTCCCAAGGATGTCACCATGAACGGAAAGAATTACATTGAGGTTTTGGAGGAACATCTGCTCCATTTCTACGCTCTCTATGGCTGCGACTTTTTTTATGTACGATGGCGCCCCTGCACACAAGGCACGAGCTGTCAAAGACTTCCTTAATGAGCAGAACATCGAAGATTTGGACTGGCCAGGCAACTCACCTGATTTAAACCACATAGAAAATGCCTGGAACCAAATAAAAAATGAAGTTGCTAAGTCCCAGCCCACCTCGACTCCCGCCCTGAAGGAGACGCTCATTAAGCTGTGGGTGGCAATGGACGGCTCCTACTTCGAGAATCTTGCAACATCCATGCCCAAGAGGATCCAAGATGTGTTGAAGACCCGTGGGAACATGACAAAGTACTAAATGTAAAGAAATGTAAGTAAAAGGACTCAATAAAACAAATTTGAAATGTACTTTTGTGCTTAATTATCCAAAAATTCTTAATGTTAACATTTCCTTTGCCCCCACTGTAGTGTGAAACTAAAAAATGGTACTAGTCTAAACGATTGTCTATACACTGGACCCACTATAACTGATAAATTAATGGACGTTCTGATTTGATTCTGGACAAATAAATATGCTTATACAGCAGATATAAGTAGGGCTTTTCTTAGAATAAGATTGCAGGAAGAGGATCGTAATTTTATGAGATTCCTTTGGCGGAGTGGTCCTTTAGAAAGAGAGAGCCCAATGGATACTTATAGATATAAAATGGTATTGTTCGGAGTTACTAGTTCACCATTCCTACTATAAATAACATTGTCATTATTTGAATAATCAAGTGAAAAATAGTAATATAGCTAAGCGCATAAAGTCGGTGCTGTATGGTGACAATATGTTAGGAACGGAAGAAAATGAAAGGTCATTAATTAAATTGTATACTGTTATTAACTAGTTGTTGGAAGAAGCTAATATGCCATTACAAGGCTGGACAACTAACTCGACATAGTTAAACAATATAATAGGCAATGATGAGGATGCAAATTAAAGAAATATTGGGAATAAATTGGAATTATAAGAATACAATTTCAGTAAATAACGTTAAATGGCATGCGGCTACAAGCATGGAGGACCGGATATTCAGATGGAAGCGAGAGTGAAAGTTGGTGAAAGGTTCTTCTGTGGTTTGATTGATACTGGAGCCCAAGTGTCATTAGTGAATGAGAGGATTCTGACTAAGTATGAGGAGTTTAGATGTTGCGAGCGTAAGCCTGGGAAGTTACAGATAAGTGGATTTGGGATTGGAATGATAGTGGCATGGGAACAGGTTAGTCTGAGAGTGAGTTTGGGCAGTGGTGTGAATATGAAGCATGACTTTGTGATTCTGAAAGATGAGGAAATGCTGTGCTGTTTCTTGCTTGGTTTAGATTTTATGAGTGAATGATTTGTCTTTGGATGCTGATAAGGATTGTGTTATGAAAGGTGAATGTGAGGTGATGAGGTTGAATGAGTGTGCAAAGAATGATGTAAAATTTTGCAGTATGATTGAATTCGTCATGGATGATGAGAATGAGATTTTAAGTGTTGATGATATTCTAGAGATGTGTCCTTTTGTCAGTGAGTTGAAGAGGTGTGTGATGATGTGTTGATTTGAATGAATGGCCTGAGTGATTGAGCGATTTTAAAAGGTATGCTAAAGATTTTGTTATTTGTATGGATGTTGTATATTTTATGAGGCATATGAAGGATGGGGATGATATGTTTGTACCTGTGATTTCCTGGTTGGTATGATTGGTCTGGTGAAAGTTGTGCATGATAATTATGGGTATATGGGTAAGTATAAGTTGTGGGAATGTATGAAGGAGCGTGTGTTCCATCCATTTCTGAGACCTGTTGTGAATGATGTTGCGACTATGTGTGAAAGGTGCAAGTGAAGCCGCCGATGTGGAAAGTTGATGCGAAAGAACCATTTAAATTAGCAGTAATTGATTGTGTCTCTTTACCACG
Source organism: Ceratothoa steindachneri (assembly GCA_963969495.1). Classification (NCBI taxonomy): domain Eukaryota; kingdom Metazoa; phylum Arthropoda; class Malacostraca; order Isopoda; family Cymothoidae; genus Ceratothoa; species Ceratothoa steindachneri. Next base: position 118,645,212 of record OZ018317.1, read on the forward strand.
TACGAGTGCTGGGAATGTTGGTATGGTTGTTATCATTGATCGTAAAAGTAAGTTTGTGTATGCGGCGCCTGTGAGAGAGAAAAGGAGTGTGACTGTTGTGCGTGTAGTTGAGCAGTTGTCTTTTAATATGTGTGTATGGAAGCCTAGAAGATGTCTGAGTGATAATGGGCCTGAGTTTGCAGACTCAAGTGTTTGAGTGAATGTTGAGAGAGAATAGTGTGGACCATGTGAGGATGACTCTGTATGTACCGTCTTCAAATGGATTGGCTGAATGTACAATTAGGACCTTGTATGAGATGTTGAGAATGATGAGTATGACTTTGAATGAGTGGGATAAATGGTTGGGTAGAGTGTTATGGACGTATAAGGTGAAGGTGAGCAGAGTGTATGGTGTGAGGCATATGAAAGGTTTTGTTAGTTTCAAATAGGTGCAAAAGTATTGAAGGTAAAAGAAGTGAAAGGTAGGTTGAATGTGTCAAAGATGAGTAAATAGTTTGAAGGACCATTTAAAGTTGAGAGAGTTTGGGAGAATGGTGTGACGTATGTTTTGGAGAGTTTGAATGAAGGTGTAACAGAGAGTGCAGGCTCATCAGAGTCAGTTGAGCTGGAGAGAACCTCCTGACTACCTGGTGAACCATCCGGTGTATGAACTGTGCAGAGAGAGAGATATGGTGCATGATGATGAGAAGGAATGTGATAGTATGGATCTGTCTGGGAAAGAGCTTATCTTGGTCTCAAGGAGTAAAAAGCATACAAAGAAGAGTGAAAGGAAGAATGCAGGTATGAATGAAAGTAAGTCTGAGTAGTCTTTCTGGTATGGGGGAGCTTGAGAGAGAGATTGAGTGTTTGCATAAGCAGGTGCATGATTTGGCTGGTGTAAGTAGACGTGTGAGTGAGCTGCCTGTGGCAGATTTTTCTGGTTTTGGGAATGGTAAGGGTAGAGGTAAGTTTGATGTGGAGAATGAGGAGGTAACTGACTTCTCTGCCTTCTGGTGGGAACCAGTTGAAGGAATTTCCGTCTAGCCGCTGAGAGTAGAAAGAATGTGAGTGATTTGTCTGTTTTGCAAGAGTGTACCTTGAATTGAATGAGAGTTTTGAGTGAGGAGCTGATTAATGTGGGTATGAAGAGTGAAGGTTCTGAATGGAAGAGTATAAAAGAGTTCTGTTGAGAGATGGGAGAACTAGTGATGAAGGCTAGAAGTATGGTGGACAACATGATCAATAGTGATGAGGAGACTAACAGGACAACTGACGAATAACCCCCGACAGATTGCTATGCTTAGCCAGAGACTGGTAGATGAGTGTGGATGGGTGCAGAAGGGTATGGTTGAGTATAAAAAGTACCGCGAATGTGAGTGTGTGTGAAGGGCCATTCTCCCACCCCTTTTCCCAATACCCTCTCTCTCCCTCTGTAAGAATGTATCTTTTAAACAGAAATGTTTTTTTGTTTTTTCTTTTTGTATATATAAATTGATTTTCATGTTTTGTATAAATTTTTTTTTCTCTTCCTCGGCTAAATGTTAAATATTTTTTTCGAAAGACCACTCTAGTAAATTATAGATAATATTACTTGTCAAATTTGTAAAGAGTGGCAGAGACAGTAGGGCTTGAGTTACACCAGAAGTTGTGCATCCTGTTGGGACAGAAGAGCTGGTTTTTGGAGCCTCGGAGGTGCGATCAGATCACTATATATTGTATCGAGCTCGGAGGCACCAGCTTTCTTTTTTGCAAGACATGTCGGAGGCGCTGCCAGCCTTGTTAGTTCTCTGAAAGTTATAAATAGTCGAGTGGCAGCCAGCAGGAACCCCCCCTCAGCTTGGAGTACCATGTGAGGCCTTTTCTTTTTTGCATTTACTGGTTTTGTTTGCACATTTATCTTTTTTTTGTTTCTTCTCGTATCTTGGTTGGGTTATAGGCCTATGATTGGATATTGAAATTGCAAATTGATCAAGCTTATTTTTTTTGTTATGTAAATAAGTAAGAGATCTCTTATAAATATTTACCCCATATTTTTCTTTTAAATAAAGGACTGTACATACAATCCATTTCATTCTCCTTCGATTTCTCATATCCGAATTAGTGTAGGAAGCGGGTTGAACAATTGGGATTAGAGTATAGATTTTCGGCCCGCTACAACGGAAACAGAAATTATTCAACAGCTAATGAAGAGACAAGAAGTGAAAAATTGACCATCCTCTCTGTCCTACCAAAAACCTGGACCAGACAAAAAATAATGAACACTTTTAATTGCTCACAATACATGGTTCGGCAAGCAAAACAGTTGGGGAAACGGCTGGCAGGGACATTGCTACTAAAGTTAGACACTTCTATAAATCACCAGACATCATTAGAGAACTGCCAGGTTTAAAAGACTGTCTCAGTAAAAGGAACTGATGGCTGTCGTGAAAGAAAGCAAAAATTTCTCGTACTTAGCAATCTGAAAGAGGTATATGAAGACTTCAAAGGCAAGTATCCAGAACTAAAAATTGGAGAGCTGAGACAGAAAGAATCTGTTTTGCCAAGAGCCAGTGGCACACATTCTGTGTGTGTGTGTACTAAACATCAAAATATGAAACTAAGTATGGCAGCTGTTGAATCTTGTTTTCAGCATCAAGAAAAATAGCAAGAACTAAGTGAAGGTGAATTTGTAATTGTGGGGGACTTTTCAGAGAATTATTCTTTTATTGTGCAAGATGCAGCCCAGTCATTTCATTGTAATAATTGCCAAGCATCACTACATCTATTTGTTGTTTACTCCCGTAAAAATAATGAGTTACAACACCAAAGTCTTCTAGCAATTTCTGACTGTAATCAGCATGATGTCATCACAGTTCACCTTTTTCAAACAAGACTAATAAATTTCTTAAAGTCATCTCATAAAATCACAAAAATATTTTACTTCAGTGACGGGTGTGCTGCCCAATATGAGAATCGCAAGAACTTCATTAACCTTTGCTATCAAAAGAATGATTTTGATATTGAAGCAGAATGGCATTTCTTTGCAACAAGCCATGGTAAAGGACCCTGCAATGACCAGTGGAACTGTGAAGAAGCTTGCCGCCAGAACAATCCTTCAGAGAACAGGAGTTAATGCTGAACCTATTCTAGACTCTAAGGCACTCTTCAATTTTGCAGTAAAAGCTCTTCCTTTAATTACTTTCACCTTCACAACATCCTAAGAACATGAAGCTCACTGACAGAAGTTGGCAAAGCGCTTTGATAATGCAAGAACCATTCCGGGTATCCTGGTCACCTGGCCATTTAGTTATTAAAGTCACTTAGTAATTTAGTGAACTACTACTACTACTACTAATAAGTATTTGTAATTTTTCTTGCCCCTGTAAGGGAAAAGGTTTAAGTGGGAAGCGCCACTCTAATGATGAACAAAGAAAGTTAGATTTATAATTTATGCATTGATAAGATTTAAGATGTTGTTTAATAATCTTCTTTCTTAAATTTAATAAAATAAATTCTTAAATAATAACTTAGCAAACTGAAAGCTTAGAATATAATTATGTACCTAATGTATGCATATTTTCTTTATTTAGGAACACAGATGATCCATTGCATCAAGTCTGTCAGTGAGGAAGTCTTGGAAGTTAGTGCATATTCGACTTCAACTATCACAAGATTGGAAAGAACCTCTATTCTTCAAAGCAACACAATTCCATTGGCATCCATAAAAGGGTTCTGTTTAGCTATCTATGATGAATACTGGTATCTTGCATGTATCCTGGAGGTCAAGCACGAGAGCAATAAGTTTGGTTGAGCTTCCTTCACCTACACGGCTCTGACAACTTGTTTGTGTATTCTGCACCACCTGATGAACTTCTTGATGCTAGCGATGTGTTAATGATTGTTAGCTCAACAACCATTACGGGCCAAACCTGTACATTGACAAAATTAGAAATGAAGAAAGCTACAATATATATATATATATATATACACAGTATACTGGTATATACTTTCAGTATATTCAAACCATGATTTGAATCTTCATGATTCATTTCAGAATTATAGTCTTATTGCATATTAGTTCATATACATAGTAAATTATCATACAATTTCAATGTGTCATCCTAAATACTATTTTATTATAATATGCATATAGAGCAGTATTTTATTAAATCAGACATTAGATATTTATAAAAAAGCAAGAGTACTGGTTTTCCGTAGATGGTGATTACAATAGTGTATTTAACAGTACACATCAAACACCAAAATCGTCACTTTTTCAGCTAAGTTGTGCTCTTAAAATAAACATTTCTCAAAGAAAATTCTTTATGAACACTTTGCTATACATATGTACACATTTTTAGGGAAAGTTACAAAAAAATCGATTTCTATGTCAAGTGACCTTTTCAAGGTCAAAGGTCAAATTAAAGTTCAACCTTTTGTTTGATCTTGTAAGGAAATATATGCACTGATAAAAGTTGTAGGGAATTTTATTAGCTTTAAAATGGTATCAGAATGAGCCCTGTAGGTGCAATAGTCTCCAGCTTATACCAGTCCCTAAGTTATGTGCCTAGATTAATGTAGAACATTCTAGAAATTATAAGAAGTTTCTCCTTCTCGAACATTTATGAGTAAGTGATAAAAAATTGATGTGTTGTAAACTTTTGCATTACTAATTAATTGTATTTCTTCAACAAAAAACTATATTGATGTTTTTGTATGGTCCTGATGATTTAATTTATTGTTTGAATACATATCCTATCAGTAATAAAAGTTTCGTGCTTACAAATACATAAATGTCTGTTTTTCATGGTGTGTTGTAAACTTTTGCAGGCACTGTATATATATATATATATATATATATATATATATATATATATATATATATATATATATATATATATATAAAGTAAAAGAACTCAATGGCAAGTTATGGTATATGATAGTGAAACCACTGTATAGGAGCCAAAAGTTTAATTTGATTCTAGTTTTGGTATGTAGTTTATCATACCCTTTTCAGTATGGGGATGATAACATAAATATGTGTAAGCCCCTTATGATACAAAAGTTTTTAGATATGGTACTAGGGTATGTAGCAGAATGTGTGAATGAGAGGAGAAAACAGAAAAGGATATGGGGAGGTGAGAGATTAACATGGGATGATGTGCTTGAGATGGTGGAAGATAGACAGTATGAGGAGTATGACAGAAGAATGGATGATATGACTGAAGGATAGAAGCAGGTAAATGTAGGAAGAAAGGGAACAAAGGGAACTTGGCAACCTTAGTTTGAGTTATCAAGATGCCTTGCAGGTTATCCCGATGAGGTAATGGACAGCTTCCTTGGTCAATATGGTGGGAATAAGCAAGGAGGGAATGGGTTTGGTAGAATGAATGTAAGTCCTGGTATGAATCAGGTATGACAGCAGAATGAGAGTAGAAATGTTGGACAAATAAATGGTATAAATAAAGGCAGATATAAGTATGGTATGGGTGCTGTGAATGGTGTGGTGTGTCACTGGTGCAAGAAAGCAGGACTTGTGTTGGCACATTGTAATTGGATAATAGCTGCATGTTTCAGATGTGGCTCAAAGGGGCATATGATTAAGGATTGTAGAGCATCTGAGATTAGGTGTTATGGCTGTGGTAAGAATGGTCATATGGTGAGAGAATGCCCAAAATGACAGACGAGTATGAATGCTAGAGGATTGAATGACTGCCAGCGTGTGTTGCAATTGTGGCCAGAATGGGCATTAAGCAAGAATGTATATGGAAGCAAGGCAGTCATGTGGGCATTGTGGCAGAGGTGGAATAAGACCCAAGTTTGCTGGTATGCAAGACAGGGTATGACCAACCAGCCTGGGGTCAGTGGGAATGAAGGAATTGTTGTGTCGGGAAACTCTAATGTGAGAGGATGCATGGTGATGTGTCCTCTGTGAGTGATGTGAGAATTGGTATGTCTGGAGTGAAAATTTTGACAGAGATAAGTTATGAATGCATGAGTGTTATGACTGAGGTTAAAGGATTGGAGTCTTTGGCTCTGATTGGTTCAAGATGTAAGAAGAGTTTGATGTGTCAAGATGTGTATGATAGCATGAAGGATCGTGTGACTGTCGAATGTGGGGAAAGTTTGGTAGGTATTGGAAATCTGAAAGTCCTGATGCTTGAAGCAGTCCCTTTGACAGTTAGAATGTATGGGTTGCAGATGAATAAATCTGAGTTATATGTAATTAACAAAGTGAGTTCTGAGTATGGAATGATTCTTGGGTATGATTTTCTGAAGGAGATAGACTGATTGTGCATCCCCGAGACTGTAGGATTGAGAGAAAGTTTGGTAAGAATGGATGTTAGGAATTGTATGTAGGTGATGATGGTAGGACAGAAGGATGTGTTTAGTGGAATTGAAGTAATTGCGAAGATTGAAAGAGAATTTGAATGCCAGTGAGAAGGAGGAAGTGTATAGAATTTTGTATGAATGAAAGGGTGTCCTGTGTAAGGGGGAGTATGATTTTGCGAGAGCTCAGCTACCAGAGTTTAGGATGTCACTCCTATTTTTCAGAGGCCTCGACACTTCCCTTGTCCAGTAGCTGAGGAGATATAAGAGCAGTGTAAGGAATTGGAACAGTTGGGTATGATTGAAGAGAGTGAAACAATGGAATAGTCCAATTTTCCTGATACGGATTATCGGAAGGTGAATAAATGGACTGTGAAAGAGCATTTTTCAATGTGTGTATAGTATGCATGGAATGCATCTGTTTACGAAGTTGGACCTTGTCAGGGGGTATTACCAGATGGCCATTGCTGAGGATAGTAGGCATACCAGTTCTGAAACCTTAGGTTTGGATTGTCAAATGCTCCTGGTACCTTCTAGCGTGCTATGAATGTGGTTTTAAGTAGATTTGCTAGCAGAAATGTAATTGTATTTATTGATGATATTTTGATTATGAAAGTTTTGATGAACACGAGGAGTTGATGAATAAGGTGTTGTGTGCTTTGGAAGTAGTTGGAGTGAAGGTGAATGTAATTAAGTGTGAATGCTTTGCAAAAGAGTTTCTTGGGCAGATAAGTTAGAAGGTTGGGTATCAGTCTCCTTTGCTGCAAGAAGTGGACTTTTGCTGACCCATCAGTTTGAGTCCCAAACCCTAATAAAAAAAGGTATGGTAGGTACATTGTATCCTGCCACAATGCTCTCTACCTTGAACTTTGTAAAAGCAGTAGTTTATACTAGAGAAGTGGTAAACTAATACCATGAAGACATTACAGAAAAGCTGGTTGACCAGAAACCATCAGGGTTGAGTAAATTTAGAAGAAGGATGGAGGATGTCTCTCGACTCACCCCAATGCTATTTATCAAATAAATCCTGATGGTGTGCAAAATCAAATCAGTTCAACCCAGATAGGTATGTGTAACTTGTTCCAAGGCCTTGCACAATAAGGCTGTTTCATGCAAGACCACATGGGTGAATTGTGGCAACTTGCACTCTGGTTCCTCAGAGCTTTGCCAGACATTTTTATTTGAAAACGGGCTTGGATGCTTAGGCTATAGACTTTCATTTTGGGAAGCTAGGGAGATAGTGCCACCATAGTCTGCATGACCAGGCATCTCCTATGCTTCCTAACTTAAGAGATCCCCCTTTGCTCATGCAAATTGGTAGGGGTCTTACCACCAATTGGCAGGCACTCTTAGTCTTACCAACAATCACCACTCTTTAAGATGCTTTTTTATTTCTCAATAGGGACCTGTAGTTTAACACTACATCCAACCAAACCAGCATATGGCAGTCATAATGAAGGTGATCCAAAATTGGACTATCCAGCAACTGTCCATAGCTAATGTGGATTAACTTCACTATAATCAGTATGATAAGCAACAGCCTGAGGGGGGGGGCATCGTAGTGCTGTGTAATACTGGGGTTTGCCACCAGCTCAAGGGAGAGACACCCATTTCACATCATGGGGGTGTGAGTTGAAATCCACTTTTGTTGTTTATGTAATTGGGGGCTTGATGTATTGTGTTGTGTGAAGAAGTAAGTCAGCAGTGTTGGGATTGTCTCTGTGTGATGATATATTGTGGGAACTGCATGCAGCAGATTCAGTACCACAGTTTGATTGACCTAGAAGTTACCCCCCTGCACCCAAACTTTTGACTTTGCTTTTGCTGTGAATAGATCACCTTCTGCTCTTGGTTATAAGAGCTCCCACAAATAGCCTCCATGATTATACCATTTTCCTGTTTTTGTTTAATTTTTTTTTTGGCAGGTTTAGTAATGAGTTATATACGATTGGTGCAAATTCTTTTCCTCATAGGATAGACCTAAAATATTTTAATTTGTCATGGATAGCGAAAAAGTGCCTACAGCTTGGTTTGAATTCTTATTAAACCCAAACATTCTTGAAGATCACTTGAAACAGGAATGCCCTGGTGAGTTCCTAGTTAACATAACATAATTTCAAGGATGACAAAAGTTGCAAGGGCCTATCAAAGGTCATCCACATCCATCAAATCCCTCCCACAAACTGCATCTATAGGATTGTGTCAGTTATTTTGGGCTAAGCACAAACTATATTACAATACAATTATTTAGGTTTTATTGAATTGAGACTTAATTTTATGAAGTGAATAAAGCTGCATCATTTCCACTATATTATATTAAATTAATAGAACTTATTCTCTCTCATCTTGATTGCAAGTTTGAGTGAAGAATATAATTGTTTAGCTATTATGGTTTTATTCTTTGATATGAAATATTAGGTCTTTATATTTTGACAGCAAATTGTTGAGCACATAGAGCTTTATTATCTGCTGGAGATGCCTTATAAGGCATCCAAATCCCATCCCTATACAGCTTTCCAATTATCTTGATATGCTTTTGGATAGTAGACCAAGTTTCTGAGTTATCTTTTGGCATGGATCCTCTTTATCTTTAGTTTTGGCATGGATCTTCTATCCACAGTTTTTCCTTTCTCTTTATCAAGAACTTTAGGTCTTCCTAATTGATGCCCATTGGGGAGATCAAAATCACCTTTCCTAAACATACTAAACCACATCTGACTTTTACAAATACTATCTCCATCAGAATATGAACTATGTTCTACATTACATTGTTGTCTTTACAAAATTCTTTGTCATACATAGGTTATTGGATATAACAAAAGAAAAGTACAATTTAAAGGAACCAAAACAATGCTCAAACCTCAAACATATCTAAATATACACTTAGACCTTTGAACATAAGTTCTGTGTACCATGACTAAACTCCTAACTTGAAAATGTGGCATTGCTATCTAGTATCCCTAATAGTGTAGGGAATGTTTTTTTTTTGTTGTTTTACCAATACTAATGCCTATTTTATTAAAACTTAATGAATCTCATATTATCTCAAAATAAAAAAATATATTGCTCATGTGACAAGACAATTTCTATTGTTGATTGAATTTTCTCTGCCTTTACACTAATATTCATAACCTCAACACTTTTCTAAATTAGTGACTGCATGCTTTATAAATATTTGGGTTCCAGGGTGATGTTTTTTAATATTCTTTAGGTATTTTACCCCTTAATATGAGCGATTATTTCATATAAATTAATGTTACTCAGGTCTAGTTCAAATATTTTGTGGGGCCCTTCTTATTGGATATATATTTTGACTTCTGCAAAGACAAAGTAAAAAAATTGACCTGGGAAAAATGGGTAAAGAATTAATAGTAATTTAGAGGTGTTTGAAAAGAAAAAGAGGGAAATTTGATTTCAGCTAATTCTTTTGACAAATCAGGCAAAAATATGGAAATATGGAACCACTCCCTCTCAATTAGAAAGACTCGTATCTCTGCCCTTAATTTACCTAGGAAGATTAAACAAAATTAAACATTCAAAATAAAATTAAATCTTTAAAATTGATTAAGTAAATATTTTTTATAGAAACAATATTAAAAAAGTTATGGCCATCTAACTTTTTAAATGAGGGACCCCATAATACATGGAAATGAAAACAAATATTTACCCCCCCCCCCCATCCCAAAGCAGTATCCTTTTTTTTGTATATTTTACTTGATCTGTTCAATATACAATGTTAGATATATTTAACTTTTTAGTACTTTTTAAAAAATTGCCTATTTAGTATAGACCATATAACATCATAGACAGCAATGGCAACTATAGACAACAGCATAGACTATAGATAATCTATGCTTTACTATACCTGTTGTTGTAACAACAAGGAAAGAAGGTACCCTAGAAGACCTTATGGTCCATTCAATGAGGGTACCTTTGGACTAGCAGTCGAGCGGGCACATCTCTGCTCAAATGCTTTACGTCCTTTCATGGCCATTTTTCAAGACCCTGTCTAGTCTTGACTTGAACTGGTCAACAGATTCACTGTTGACAACTTCCAATGGAAGTGTGTTCCAACTACCGCAGATACTGTATGTGAAAAACTTTCCACACATATCGCGGTTGTAACGCTTCAGTTCAAGTTTAAAGCTGTGATTTCTTGTTCTGCTCTCAACAAGTGTGAAGATATTCCCGTAGTCAACATTGTCGAACCCTCAAAGTATTTTGAAAACTTCGATGAGCTGACCATGCAGTCTACGGGTTTCCAACGAGAACAGATCTAATTCCCTTAATCTATCTTCATAACTTTTTTGTCTGATAGAGGGAATCAATTTGGTTGCCCTGGCTTGCACATGTTCCAATCTCGCGATGTCCTTTTGAAATGAAGGACTCCAAAATTGTACGGCATACTCCAGGTGCGGTCAGACAAGTGAGTTGTACAAACACAGTACAATCTCCTTGTTCCGATATACAAACTGGCGCTTTATGTAGCCTAGCATCCTTTGGGCCTTTTTCTCCGCCTCAATGCACTGTTTTGAGAACTTGAGGTCACTAGTGATTGTTACACCCAAGTCCTTCTTAGTGTCACTCGATTCAAGAGCAGTGCCCTTAAGGATATACTAAGATTGGGGATTTCGGTAGCCGATATGCATCACTTTGCATTTGCTCGCGTTAAAAGGCATTTGCCACGTGTCTGACCACTCCCCAATCTTCCCAAGATCTTCCTGCAGGCTTGCAGTATTTGCACCCTTTGCAACGTTCATACCAAGCTTGGTATTGTCGGCAAATTTGGAAATCTTGGCAACCATGTCACCGTCCATGTCGTTGATGTAGATGATGAATAGTAGTGGTCCCAGGACAGAACCTTTAGGCACCCCGCTAGTAACGGGCACCCACTCAGAAGCCTGTCCATTCACCACCACCCGTTGCCGTCTGCCACTTAGCCAGTTCTCGATCCAGCCGGCTACTTTTCCGTCTATGCCCAGCGCTCGCACTTTCCGGAGAAGGCGGCGGTGTGGTACCTTATCAAAGGCTTTCTGAAAGTCTAAGTAGACCACATCCACTGCCTTGTCCCAATCATGCTCACTGAAGACGAAGTGGAAGAATTCCACAAGGTTCGTCAAGCATAACCGCTGCCTTCGGAAGCCGTGCTGGGAACTCCTCAGTAGCAGGTTTGACTCTAAATATGACGTCATTTTGTCCACCATTATGCTTTGCATGAGTTTACCGACTATCAAAGTCAGACTGATAGGTCGGTAGTTCAACGGTTGGCTACGGTCTCCTTTCTTGAAGATAGGATTCACCTCCGCTTCACTCCAGTCTCTAGGAACGCATTTGGTCCGGATTGACATGTTGAAGATTGCTCTCAGGTGTCGTAACACTTGATCGCGCACTTCTTTCAACACTTCAGGTAGAAACCCATCGGGACCAGGTGACTTATTCGTCATTAGGTCAGTGATCCTCTTTTTTATTTCTCTTTCGGTGAAGTCCATATCCTCCAGCTTTTTCCCCCGAGGAGGAACTCGTTGGCTGGGGGATGGGACCACACTCTTCAGTAAACACTGAAGAGAAGTAGTCATTGAGGAGGTTAGCATTTTCTGCATCTGAGTGCTTTAATGTCTCCTCCTCATTCATCAATGGGCCAATCATTCGATGTATTGGTTTACGGATGTTTACATATCAAAAGAACTCTTTACAAAGTTTCACCACTCGTAGTTCCTCAGGCCGCTTAACCACCCTTATGCTGGACTTCACTCTCCTGGATAGCCTTCGGTATTCGTCATAGTCACCCGAGATCTTCAATTGCCAGTACACAATTCTCTTCTCCTTAAGCAGTTTGCCTGGTTTCTTGATTAAACCACTTTGGTTGAACAGAAGACTGACGGGGGCATTTCAATGGGATGAAGACTCGTGTTTTGAATGTTTTGACAGTCATTAAACTGTTGTTAATAATTTTATGGAATTCTTGTATTCTAGGGTGAGTAAAAAAATCCAAAGTGTTGTGACTATAATGCGCAACCTGGCAGTTCATGCATATTGATGAGTAAACACTACAAGCAAAATTTTTGTCTTCTAGCATGACATCCTCATGTCCCACAGACGCTTTGAAGTTTGTCCGTATTGTACCACCCTATACACTGAATGCATGGTTTTGCCTTGTACAGTTTTGCAGTGCAAGAAGTGGTTTCAGTATTGTTTTATGTTTTGGAGAGAACGTCTTATTATCCTGTTTATTGACTTGTGTTTTTCTTTTTTACTGATGACTTTCATGAGGTCTGCTGACAAGTTATGGCTCCTAAGAGCCCCAACAAACAACTCAAGAGCTGCCATCTAGTGTTCTCCAAACTGTGAGGAAGTCCTGAGTGTTTTGCAGTACCACGCAACGCTAAACCTGCGTGATTTGACATTCTCTGTTTGTCAGATGGCACTCAAAGTTCAACATCAGTACTCTAAGGCTTATATTCTGACCATTGATCTGTCTGATATCCTCAAGAAAGTATAGTGTTTGCATGAGGAGTGCAACGGATTGAAGAAATCAAAATCCCAGACAACAGGGCAGGCTGAAGAAAACAGAGCCAATTTCGTTGCTTCCCTGAAAAATTTGTTCGATGTAGCACATAACAGCGACATGTACTTGATCAAGATCAAGGAGGACGGCGAGTTCCTTGAAGCTCAGAGGAAGCTGGGCAGACAGGGAAAGATGGGTGGTGTGGAAAAATAGAAACGAACACAGCAGCGGGCGGATGACAAAAGAAGTCGAGCTGCAAAGGAAATTTAAGTGTTTGCAGAAAGGCAGGCCATTGTTGAACTAGTCTTCAACCTCACCCGCTTCGTCTGAAGAGCAAGACATGATAGTAACTCCTCCACCAAAATGATCCTGCCATGCACCATCACAGAAGGAAATCATCTCCCTGCAAGTTTCTGCTGCTCTGGACCAGACAAACATAAGTGACTGTCAAGCTGCACATGTGCTGCTTCCATTCACGGATGAGCTGTGAGCAGAACTGAAAGAAAACTTTGTTCCTGATGTACCGCTCACACTCCACTGGGATGGAAAACTTATGCCCTTCCTCACAAACGAAGGCGTTGTGGACCGCCTACTGATCCTCGTTTCTGGAGAAGATCCTCACAGTTCCCATCACTGATGGCAAAGCGGAGACTATGGCAATCACCATCCATTTACTTATATCTAAGTGGGTTATTTCCGATCAAGTTTGAGCGCTGTGCTTCAACATAACGGGGATGAATATGGGATCCAAGGGTGAAGTGTGCATTCGACTGCAGCAAATCCTTGGTTGAGATCTACTGCATCTGGCTTCTTGCCATCATGTGCTTAAAATTCTGCTGGAAGCTGTTTTCTCAACCCTCATCCTAGATATTGCAGCCTTTATCCGTTTCCGAGAGTTGTGGCAGTTTGTTGATCAAGACCAGTACAGGATAGCAAACAAAGAGCTCAAGGAGGACTGGGTAGACAACATCCTCATACTCTGCCAAGGCTACCCCCAATAGTACCACTCACATGACAAGTACCGAGAACTGCTAGAACTAGCCATTGTGTTCCTTGGTGGAATCCCTAATGGATGCAAGAAGATCTTTCCACAAGCGAGAAGCAGTCCATCGGGCTCAATGGATAGCAAGAGCGATTTACGCTCTTGCGTAAATAATCTTAATTTGATACATATTTGTTGAAATTATAAACATAAATATACATTTTGAATAAAATAATGATAAGTAGCATTTATTTCTTAAAAAAAAAACAACCTAGGTTTTATTTTGGGGTTTCTCAAATCTCAGTTTTTTAAAAAAAAACAACAAATGCTACCAGCATTAGTATAATAGTATAGAAAAAGAATAGTTCTCTATTTTTGTAATAATTATTAATTAGTTTAATAATTATATAGTAAGAACAGATCACTGATCGAGAATTATGGATACCCTTGATAGCCATAACCTGTAGAAGGAGAGATGAATTATGAGTCAGCATCAGAGAAACAATCTTAATTTGATACATATTTGTTGAAATCATAAACTTAAATATGCATTTTGAATAAAATAATAAGTAGCATTCATTTCTTGAAAGAAAAAAAGAGAAGTAATTTACCCCCTACCCCTCCAAAGTTCACTTGAAAAAGCAAAAAAAACCCTGGGAATAAAACCCAGGTTTTCTAGGTCTGGGTTTTTTGATTTGACAACCCTGGATTTACACTGAAAATGTGGATCTTCATGCTGGTTTCCCCAAAGCTGGGCGAGTTCTGAGACTTCATTGTACGCTACTACATTCAAGTGTGGTTCTCAGCTGTGTGTTCAGCAAAATACCCAAGAAATGACCTTGACCTTTACAAAGTTCTCACAAAAGGAGAACAAAGCGATCAGAGAGTCAGGGCTAAATGCGTTGGTACGTCACATTGTAGCGGGCCACAAATCTACACTAAATTCCCAATTGATCCAACCCGCTTCCTACATTAAATTAGAGTGAAAACCCCAGGGAAAATGAAATGATTGGATATACAGTCCTGTATCCCCCCCCCATCCATTATAATAATATTTACAAGAGATAGGGGGTAAATAAATTTACAATGGCAAAATATACACAATCAGATATAAATCAATCCTATGTATGAATACTAACTACCTCCCAATATTTACAATCAAAGAGATGACCTAGCACATAAATAATACGGAATCGTACAATAGGAAATTGTACCAAGGAGACCTAACAACCACACTGGAATACCACAAAACAAAAAGGCCTCACATGCTACCCCCAGGGGAAATTCCTGCTGGCTGCCACTTGAGTGGGCACAATTGTTGATTAGGTCTTATCCCCCAAAAGCTGGCACCTCCGAGTTTGGTATTTTATACAGCGATCCGGTTGCCCTTTCAAGGCTATAAAAGCCCTCCTTTCAAACATTATGTACAATAACTTTGTATGCCATACTTCAAACCTTATAATCTGCACCACTCTTTACAAATTGTAGGGTTATCCTGTTGTAATTTAATTGAGTGGCTTTTCGCAAAATAACAAACAAGTAATTAGCTGAGGAAGAGAAAAAAACACTTTAGACAAAACATGAAATCTAGAATTTATATTATATATATATAAAGAAAAACTCCCATTCACACACACATTCTTACAGAGGGAGGGAGAGGGTAATGGAAAGGTGGAATCCCTCATGGATGCAAGAAGATCTCTTTCCACAAGCCAGAAGCAATCCATTAGGCTCGATTGATGGAAAGAAAGGCCTCATGTGTTACCCAGGTGGGTATTGGTATCTCAAGCGTTTTACAAAAAAACCCCAAAATGAGCTCGTACAATATTGCAATCTGGTCCCGTCTTGAGGCTATCAAAGCTCTTTGTCCTGGCGGGACTTACAATAACCTTCGTTATTTCCAAACTCTACAGTCACTGCCACTCTTTACAAATTTTAGGATTATCTTTGAATTTAATAGAGTGGCCTTTCCCCCCAAATATTTAACATTTAGCTGAGGAAGAGAAAAAACATTTTATACAAAACATGAAAATCAATTTAAATATATAAAATTAACACCCCCCCCCCCCAAACATTCCCATTCACACACACATTCTTACAGAGGGTATTGGGAAAGGGGTGGGAGAATGGCCCTTCAAACACACTCACATTCACTCCACTACAACACAGAGGGTGCCTGTCAGAAGTGACAGTTGGTCTTGCGCTTTTTGAAGATGAGCTCTCCCTGGAGGAGAAGCGGAATGTTGTTGACAACCTAAGCATGGAGGCATCAGAGGAAACTCCACTAAAGATTTTTGTCAAGGAAGCTGACTTAGACAACAAGAGTATTGCCTCCTTTGTCACATAAAACACATAAATTCCTGGATCAGCTGGAAATTGACCAAGGATTCCTTAACGTTGATCATGCTCTGTGAGGGACAAACCCCATATACCAGGCTGGGCAAGGCAGGTAGGTAGCCTTCTCATCGCCAATGATGCTGCAGGATTTCACTAAGAACCCTCAAAGTCGAAGTACTGATTACTAATTTGTGCAATATTGTAGCAGGCCAAAAATCTAGACTCTAACCTCAATCGATCCAACCCGCTTCCTACACTAATTCAGATGTGAGAAATCGAGGGAGAAATGGACTGGATTGTATGTACAGTCCTTTATTTACCAAAAAAAATATGTGGGTAAATATTTATGCCATTTTGTTACAACACGCTAATAATATATATATATATATATATATATATATATATATATATATATATATATATATAGGAAATATCATGAAAGTTAGCATGTGATAACTATAAATATGAATATGTACCACGGAAGGAAACTGAATAAAAAGCGGATTGGAGTTAGTACTTTTGTCTATTCGACATTTTCAAATTCAATGGTAAGAAAAATAAGACAGCCAGTATTTATACAAAGCACATTTCCCTATGAGGTCAACATTTTAATGCTATCAGATAAGTCGTACTACCTGTCTTGCCCATTCACTCAGTCAAAGGCTTGCTCACACCCAAACAATCACATATAAACTTTCTCTGAAACTCGATCAAACCCCCCAAATGACTTCAGTTGCTTCACAGTCCGTTTTCTGAAACATTCACACCTTCTCAACATACTTTGGCGACTTTCATAACCCTTCTCACTACCATATGCCCAAGGAATTCCACTTTCGCAAACCATTCGCACTTCGCTACTTTCACCTTCACACAACACTTTCCAACGTTCTTAACACATCATTCACCAATCTTATATGCTCCTCAAAACTCTGTCATAATCAAAATATTATCTATAAACACAATCACATTCTTACTCACAAACTTACTCAACACAACATTCATTGCCCGCTGGAAGGCTCCGGGAGCATTAGCCAACTCAAAACTGAGGTTCCGGAACTGATAATGCCTTTTTGTAGAGGAAAAAGCAGTTGCTGGCTCTCCTCAGCAATGGGCATCTGGTAATACCCCCTACTAGATCCAGCTTTGTAAACTACTTCATCCCATGCATACTATACACACACTCAGATACCACACACATCAGAAACCTTTCTTTCACAGTCCTTTCATTCACCTTTTGATAATCCACACACAGATGCAATCTTCCATCCGTCTTATGTACAGGTACATTTGGACTATTCCATGCACTCTCACTTCAATCATCCCCAATCATTATAATTCCACACACTGCTCCTCAATCTCATCAGCAACCGGACGAGGGAAATGTCTTGGCCGCTGATAGATTGGAGTGTCCTCCATCAGGATAATCTTGAATTCCGGAAGCTTTGCAACCTCAAAATCCAGATCTCCTTTACTGAGGACCCCCTTTCATTCAAACAACATTTGATACACATCCTCCATTTTGTATTCAGTCAAACATCCATCCAATTCCACCATCCTTCCCACTTCATTAAATGTCCATTCACATGTGTTTTGATTCTCAACATTTACCCTGACATCTGTGCTATCATCCATACCTACCTCATTGACAGTGAAGAGGTGACCCAGTACATCTCTGACTTGGATCACCCTCACCTGCCCTTTCACACTGGGGTCTGCCTGCCCCCTTTCAAAAGGATCATTCATTCTCATCAAGCCATCAAACACACTTTCGAACAGCTGACCTTATCATTCCAATCACAGGCACTCTCATACTACCAATCCTTACCAAACTACTCTTACACTCAGACAGGAGGGCTTTATCACTCACCTTGTCATACACATCCTTATATACCAAGCTCATTTTGCATCCAGAATCTATCCAAGCCAAACACTCAATCCCATTCAATTCCACCTTCACACTCATACTTCCTACCAGACAGCACTTTCACACTAGACAGACTTACCAACACATTACTTGCACTCATGCACCCAGAGGATACTTCACCAGGTACCCTCTTACAATTCGGTTTCCCGCTTCAGACTTTCCATTCACACCTTGCGCTCTGTCTAATCCAACACTTTTCACTTGAATGTCCTTCCATCGCACAAAAGCTACATACATTCCTTTGGTCATGACACATCCTTGCATAATGACCGGCCTTTCTGCAATTACCACAAGCATACTTTATACTTTCCCCAGCAGTTGCTCTACCATTCAACTTTGGACAGTCTCTCTTCAAATGGCCTCTTTCTTTACATTCAAAGCACTCTTTCACACTTTCCTGGCAATCTTTTATCATATGCCCTTTCTTACCACACCCAAAACATGCACCAGACATCCACCTACATTCTGCCAACATATGACCATTCCTTCTACACCTATAACATTCCACAATCTTTCTCACCCCATTCGGTCTCTCATTTGCTGGGACATAACTCAGTTGTTTCCTCATATACCCATTCATGTGCTTACCACTCATCTGGCCCCTTCCATTCGCCCATCCAGCTTGCCAGCCCAGGAAGCTCGACATCACCCCATCTGGCGCAGCCCTCAGGGCATCCTGACAACTGACAAACTGCTGGGGTGGAGGAAAGCTCCTAGACTTCTTACCCCCCAAATTTACACTATACCATCCATCCTCGTCTAAATCACTTTCCTCATCAAATCGCCCATCTTCCAACAGTTCCAACGCATCCTCCCACACCAATTGTTCACCTGTCAGCCTCATTCTCTCCTTTCTTTTCCCATTCAGCCATTCACTTACCTTTTGTGGGACCATATCCAGGAATTTTCTCAGCAATTGTGTACATTCATTCACATCATCATCACCATACCTCTTTCTCGCCATACTCTCAAACCTATATGCATACATGTTCACAATATCACTCTTCCCCATTTGTGCCTTCTCAAATTCATTCACCCTTTTATACTTCACCCACTCTTTCATTCGTTTCACCTGCCCAATCAATCTCTCCTTCACCACATCATACCTTGGTTCCCTCACACTTGTAATCACTCGGAAAAACTCTAATACTTTAACATCCAAACATTCCCCTTATTCTCCGGGTACTTTAGCTTGCAATATCGCTCAAATTCCCTGAAGAATTCTTCCATACTTTTCCCACCATGCAACCGAAACTTATCTACCTTTAGCACTTCTCTTATCAAAATACCCTCCCCACATTCACTTCACTCTCACTTGAGCTGCCCTCACTCTCACTCATACCAATCATACCATCACTCTCTCTTTCATCCGAGTACAATGAGTCCCCACTCTTCCCTCTCCCCTTCCAATCCTTCCCTTTTGACCCAGCCTTCCTTATTCTCTTGTGTTCCACTCTCTTCCTTTCTCCATCCTTCCTATCACTCACAATCATCCTATCCTCTCTAGACTCACACACACACATTCCCATTGATCCCATTAGACTTATTCCCTTGGGTCAGAGCAGGGGTCAGGGTTGAGGATCCTGGGGCCGGTCCTGACCCCTTCATCATGTGATACAGGTCCTTCATTCGTTGGTCGACCTGCTTCTGTCTCTCATCCATTTCTTTCCTCATCCTGTCTGTCTTCTTATCCATACTCATCATATCACTCTTCAATCCCTCAATTACGCTACTCAACATCATGCATTCCTCCTCTTTCTGCCTCAACTCCAGCCTTAGTCTCACGATCTCATCATGGAGGGGAAAAACAACCAAACTACTTTTCACTGTATTGGATGGGCACTGCAATTTTAATCATGTCACGCTCCTGCTTTTGAGATCTCACGTCCCTATTCGGGCGGCAAATGTAGCGGGCCGAAAATCTATACTCTACCCCCAATCGATCCAATCCGCTTCCTACACTAATTCGGACATGAGAAATCGAGGGGGAAATGAAATGGATTGTATGTACACTTCCTGTATTCACAAATAAAGTACAATAATATTTACAAAAAAAAATTGAATTTTCTTAGAAGAATTCAATGAAAAAAATGTTTGCACACCACAAACAAGGCCAAAATTCCCCAATCAAAAAAACAAGATAAAACTCCCTACGACAGACGAGAAAAAAAAATTATACAATAACACCAATCAGTACTGGGGCCACAGATGCTTTTGTAACAAAAATGGGGGTACGGAGGTATCACTTGCGAGTTAGGGCAAGGCTATCCAAGCCCATATAGTTCTCAGCTCAATATGAGGGGTGGGGAAACCAGGTCCCGTCATGGTTTCCAATGAGAGGTCGTGTAAACCCTCCTATCAGGGTGGGTGTAGAAGCACTTGGCCTCTTTCCAACTTCCGCTAGAAGTTCATTGTCCCATGGTTGTGTCCACACAGTCTCCACTCTATATTTGAACTCGGTACATCTTCTGGGCAACCAATGCTCAGAATTCATCTTTGATATTTAGTTTCTGGGTGTAATTCTTTATCCCAAGCTATCCTGGTTACCATACCTATGCCATCTCCAAACAGGCTGTCTGCAAGCTCTTTGAAATTTTGTAAGTCCTCTCCCACACATCGTGGGGCAGTGATCATCAAACACTGTGGCCACTATACACTACCCTTGTCCAATCCAACTTGGACTATGGGTGCCAAATTTACTCTTTAAAATACTGAACCCCATTCACAACCTCAGAGTTCATCTTTCCAGTGGAGCCTTCCACACCTCGCATGTGAACAGTCTTTACTGAGAGTGGGGTGCTTCCCTTGCACTATCATCAACTCCAGATCTGCATGTAATACCTCTGTTGTGTGAAGCAGTCCCCTGTATCAGAGGTTTATAGATGCCTTTATGCTGCTGAGTCAATGGTGGCATTCAATAGGTTGCCATCTTCACCTCGCCCCTTGAACCTCTGTATAGATCATCATTTCTCCAACTTGGGTGCTTAAGGGTCTTTGTTCTTCCGTCATTGCTGACTTCTAATTGGTGTGCTTCACCCCCCCACAGTTTGTACCAGCATGTGGAGCCTGGACAAGTTATCCATTGACTCTTTCTCTCTTAAGAGCCTGTTCCTCGAGCATGTGACCTCACATACACAACACTGCTCGATATACACAGATGCAAATAATTATTCTCTCCTTGAGTTAATTTTGGGAGTTTTTAAATACTCTTCCACTCCAATATTTCCTCGGCATTTTCTGCATTGTCTTAGCATGCATTTTGCATTGTTCATATCACAAACACACTTTTCCATCAGAGTTGAGTTTGAGAAAGTGAAGAGAGTGGAAGTGCGCAAGAGCCCTTTGATGAGAGAGGTCCCAAAGGTGAGTAAGTTTAGTGCATATGGGCCAAAGGATGCTAAAGAACTTTTAAGGAATATGAAAGTTATTGTTGAGAAATATTTGGAGAGAATATTCATTTCTGGGTAAAAGAATTAGGTCAATTTTTAGAAGATAGATTACATGATTTTTATAAGACTATTTTGAGCATAGGTGAGCCAAGGTATTAGATGGTAAAGGAGCATATTATAAATCAGGAGAAGAGGGTGAAAGCTGATGTGAAATATTAGAAGAGAATGAATTTGAAGAATCTTAAATGGGGAAGAATGAAAGAATTAATTTATATGCTCATAGGCTTGAGACTAGCAAGGAAGAAGCTTGGTGATCATGGTATAAATGACAATAAGGAGTTAATGGGGTACCACCCCAAACATACAACAAAATGCCCTGGTGCGACTTAGAGACCATTAAAAATAGCAAACTGACTCAATTGAGGGTTTTGTGGTAACCACAATCATTGGAGAAAGAACAGACATAATTGGTGCTGTATGTAAACCAAAAATGTTTCTCTATTTTAAGTGTACATTGAATTTTTTTATTGATTTGTATTAACTTTAGTTGTACATTGATACATATTTACTCTGGCTGAAGATTGTATTAGGTAGTTGGGATATATTGCAATACAGTAGATAAGTATCCATGTCTCTTTAAGCCTCCTTCCAGGCTAACAGGCATCTCATGAGCGAGTGAGTAGACCTTGGTGGTGGGTAGTTACTGCAAACATCTGCTACACCATAAGTTTGGGGTTTTGGTGTGTGCACACAGACATTGAGTGCCCTGTGGTCATGCAATCATGCCTCACTTTGGTCATAACTTAGCAAATGTGGAAAATCCAACCAGGATATTTTGAGTTGAATTTGTATTTAGGGAATTTTTTTTTCAATTTGACAATAGAAATGTTTCTGTATGAGTTCTTTTTTACCATCAGCCAATCTACCAATGACTAATTTTTATGGATTAGGGTTTATTGAAGAAATCACAGATGAACATCAAGACTAAATTAACTTCATGCACCTGACTGTTGCATGATGTTGTGTAACCCTTTTATACAAAACATTTGGGGGAGGGGTGGGGGTATTGATGAAGAAGATTTGGAGTGTGTTGAGTGCCCCCAAATTGAATGCTAGAGTCACAATCACATATTCATTTTACACAAAAGAAACATCAAAATTCTCTTCTAACAAAAAGTGATTCTATATGTACAGTATTGTATAGATCATAGGCAATTTGTTAAAGAGTGCTAAAAAGATATTTAACCTATATTGAATAAAGTAAAATATACAAAAGAAGTTGTGCATTTTGTAAAACAAATGGGGATGGTCCGATGGTCCCCCTCCCCATTTAAAATATTAGATTGCTGTAACTTTTTTAATATTGTTTCTATGTAAACTAGTGACATAATTAATTTTAAAGAATTAAAAATTATCTCTTGAATGGCTTTTTGTTTAACTTTCTAGGTAAATGGAGATGGGATACAAGTCTTTATAATTTAGGGGCTGCCAACTCCCCAAAATTGCTATCTTTGATTCTAATTAAGATATTGAAAAAGTGATTTCAGCCTCAGTTTCAGCAAAAAATCTATTTAGAGAATCAGCCTTTCAGTTAATATAACAATAGATATTGGATACTTAGTCTATTGATCACTTAGTATGCAGATAACCTAAAGTGATTTACAGCTTGTATGTTCATTTCATTCCTGATACTTATACTGCCGCTACACTGAAGCAAAAATTCTTACAAACGAAGGCCACCTAAACAGTATGGGTATGCAATTCTTCAGCTAACTGCAATGCTCCTCACACCCTCTCCACTCCTACCTAAGCCCCCCAAAATCATCCTCAGCAACACTAAAAAACCTTTCCCTAACCCAAGCCAGATTCCCCGGCCCACCTGCAATTAGGATACCACCCATCGCTCCATGTTACAAAAATGGATTATACCCCAACACCCCCTCCCTGACTGCAACCCCCAAACACGCCCATCTGTCTCCCACCTAGCCCCACCCCTCATGAAAAAGACATGTTGTGGCATCCTTCCTGGACACTGCCGGTTTTGAATGTAAAGAACCCATGTGGCTGACTTAGTGCATTGTCAATGAGCAACTAGCTCCCTATAAGACTACTTGGATTGACTCCAGTACCCAGATGTTGGAATTCCAATGTTTTATTCCACCAGGACATGCCCTGGGTAGACTGCTATACCTGGTACCTGGATGAGTGGCACACCCTTGAGCCTCAGTGCCCCTGGCAGTCACAAACTAGATTATGACTGCCTGGGCTTTAATGCTTCAAGATGTGTCCATTTTCTTGCCGAATCAGCTTACATATATTTATCCGGGGAGGAAGGGGGAGGGATAATATGCTTATTTTCCTTCCACCTTTTCTTAATCAATCATTTAACACACCTGTAAGGGGAAGTCATTTAGAGCATTGTGCCAACTCCTAGCCCTCTCCTATCAGGGTGATGTGCATCTATATATCTTTCACACATTTTCAATTCCTCTAACTCATGGATGGGCAATAATTTTAAGCAGTGAGCCACATTAAAGCTTATAAAGCTTTGCAGGCAGCACTTAAACAGTTAGATACTAATTTTGAATGCATATAAGGTAATTGCAATTACCTCTGCGCATTTGTTTCCATATACTAATAGTCACCAATATAGTTACACATTAATAACTAAGGGTAGTTTTTTTTCCATAGTTTTGGCACCCCTTTTAAACTGTTTCCAGACTTATATCAAAGTGGGGACTTATAGCTTAATGTGGAATCCAAACCACAATTTACAATTAATTGTTGATGCAATATGCAATAGTACCAAACTTAATGACTGAAAATATAAAACTAGGCCTCTATCAAGTGAGTTTGTTGGGGAACGAAACCCATTAAAATTTTATAGCTGTTCCAAAATGTGGCAGAATTAGTGTATAAGGTGCGATTTTGGCAAAATGTTCAATAATTAATTTTCAATATTTTGTCAAATTCTGAAATCAAACGGCGGTCACATGAAAAGCCTGTGCAGGCTGCAGTTTGCCCACCTTTGCTCTAGCTTGACGACTCTCTTTAAATTTCAGGCTAAAATTTTTTGGTTTCCTCCTAGATGGGAATAATAATAATATGATGCATCATTTCAGACTCCCATATATAATAATATTAAAAAATTTCTTTTATCTTCCACAAAGTGGCTTACAACTCAATAAGAAATTAGTCATCATTCCAAATTTGTATAAACAAAATAATTAAAGTCTTTGTGTTTATATTTTGGGATATATGTATATTTTTAATGCAGGTTATTTATTTATTTTTTTGCCAATAAAGTAGGCTTTTATTGTTAATGATATAGAATCACCTTTGTTTAGTAATGTTTTCCTTCTGCATTGTAGATCCATCTGCAATTGATTTAATCATTCAATTTATTTTCAATGGCATGAAAAGGAAGGAAAATGCAACTACCTCTGAGGTAAGAGTAAAGGCAGCCTTTTGTTGTTTAATTTTGTGAATGGGAAAATTTCTCTTCAGTTTTATAAGTATAACAAGAGGAGCAGCTTTACCACTCCTCTTTACAGGAGAAGCTTGCACAGCTCAGGCAGATCTTCTGTCAATGGCCAACATCCTATCCGACTTTGGCAATGGTCTATTGGTCTAAACATTTTTAAAAAGTTTCCAGTACATATCATCATCATCATGACTAACTATAATTTAAGAAGGGGATTTTTATATTGCGGGGTTGATATGCCTTCCTCCCTCTCTTCCATGATGGATAAGACAAAAGGTTACTTGAATGAGATTCCATGATGCCTTGGAGGGGAAGGGATGGCCACATGGAGGTCTCTACTGAGCTAGACATGATCCCAAAGGTAATGCAGCTACAGATGACAAAATTTTCCATGGGGGGTGAACCTGGGCTCAGTGTTGAAAATCGAACCTGAATCTGCCTCTGCCCCGTAAGGGGCGTGGCGATTTGCCATCCTGGCCGCCGTGCTGACGGGATCCAGTGCTTGGTCCGACCCTAGCTTAGCCACTCTTCCTTCCTTCAGATAGCCTGTATTTCGCCCCTACTTTGTCGCTTTTCAAACAACCTCTCCCACAACTTTCTTTGGTCAGCCTCTAATTTCACAAGGTAAATGTTGACCTTCTTCTCAACCAACCGTCCCGGATCGGGGCTGAGGGGGGAGGGGACATTGTTCGCTAACCCCTGAGCTCCGGTCTGGGGTGGTTGGTTTTTAACAATCGTCTTCATCCCCACCCATACCTTCCTCACATCCCTTTTTCTCTCGTCTTAAAATCTATTTTTTATACCGTGTTCAAGGTGAAGCCACCATGCCGATGGACTGCCAGGCCACCAGGCGGGAAGGGTGGTCCCAAATGGTGTCGCCTGGCTCTGCCAGGCCTGTATGCACCTCTTGCAGTGCGGGCTACTGCGAGAGGTGGTGAGCGTTTGCGTACCGTAAAACAAAGAGGGTCACCATGCCCAATGATGCAAAAAATACCATCTCCCCTTAATTCCCCCTATAACAACGACGGAGCCGCCCTCGGGCAGCTCCACCGAAAAAATGGAGGCCCCTCCCCCTGTGGTGCGCATGGGACCCTCCATATTTCTCTAACCGGAGAGGAGGCTTACTCCTCTCCTTCACCAACAGGTGCAGGGGACTCCCCCTCACCCCCTTCTCTGGAGGTGCTTTCGGGCACCTACCTTTTTCCAGCAGCAGTCCCCTCTTTTCTTTCCAAGGGGACTGCCAAGAAAGCCAGCAGGCAGCCCATTGCCGACTGCCCCTCGTGTAAGCGGCTCGGTAGGGCAAACCCCCTTAGGGGGGAGAGGGAAGCCAGGCCCCTTCCGTCGCTTCCCTCAAAAGACCTGCTGGCAAGAATATTGAACCTTGCTGGGGTCAAGGCCTGTGCCTCGCCCCACAAGACTAGTGACAATACAGCCAACAAGACCTGCGATGTCTTGGGAGGGGATGGCCAACTGGAGGCCCCTCATGTGACACACATGGTCCTTGAGGAACCCCAGCCTCAGACGGTAGGGCCTTCCATGGGGGGGGGGGGGATTCGGGCTTGGCGCCAAACACCGAACCCGAATCTGCCCCTATGCAAGGTCCTCCTCAAATGAATGCGGTCTCTGAGGCAGTACAAGGAGGGGAAGGATCTTCTCCGACAGGGGCCCCTAAGACTAACAGGACCTTCTCCATTTCGGAGAAGGACCTGGCTGAGGCCGGTCCATCTGGCCTGGGGACTTCTCGGATGGGAACCTTCTGGCAAATGCGGCGAATCCCGCCAAGGTGATCAAGATAAGTGCTCTTCAGACATTTCATGGCACCCCGGTGAGTGTGACGCCGCACTCTACCATGAAATATGTGAAAGGAGTAGTTTATGCAAGGGAACTCATTGACTACTCCATTGAGGACATCACCCTAGAGCTGGCTGACCATGGGGCGGTCAAGGTTGAACGTGTGATGAGAAAACAGGGAGGGGCCTCGAGACCCACCCCTACACTCTTCATCACGTTCGACTGTGACAAGCTCCCTGAGTCGGTGCATGCCGGTTGGTACCGCTACCGCGTGAAGGCATTCGTGCCATTGCCGCGGCGGTGCTATTACTGTCACCGCTTCGGCCATACGAATCGCTCATGTAGACATGCAAAGTCAGGGTCACCCTAAGTCTGTGTAAATTGCTCCAAGGTCGCACACAATAAGTCCAAATCGTGTGTGGCCAAGGGTGTCAATTGCGGAGAGCTGCACCCCGCTTCTTTGAAGCAATATGGTGCATATATCCTTGAGAAAGAAATCCTGGCTGTTCAGGCCCAGGATCGAATCTCATTCCGCGAGGCTAAGGACTTGTTCCTGGCGCATCCGGCTCTGCCTGGGACGTCATATGCCTCAATAGTTAGAAAGGCACCCTCTGCTCCTGGTCCATCTAGGCCAACGAGCATTGTTATTTCTGCACCCATTCAGAGCCCTTCTGCGGGCTCTACCCAACCCGGGCGCTCCCCTGGTAAAGCGGGTGACCCATAGGGTTCATAACGAGCCACAGCTAAAAAAGGGGCTGCCCCCTCTTCCCCCAGCGTGACCGTTTCCCGTAAAGGGGAAAGGGCCACGCGCCTCCACCGAGTTGTTAGACTCACAGGAGGCAACACCCCTGAAGTTGGTTGCTAGGCCATCTTCCCGGGGTTCCTAAAGCTGTCCCCCGAAAGGAGGACAGCAACAAAGGAGCTTCGGTTCCTTCGCCCACGCCTAGTGGTGGAAGGAGTGGCTCGGAGACGGTGGTTCCTCGAAAAGAGGGCCCCTCACCTCTGAAGCCGCAACGCCCGCCTAAGGTTTGGAGGGAGAGGGAGGAAAAGACTCGCATTGCGAGCCCAACCTCCCCCAATAAGTCCTCGAAGCGACAGCGCCTTCAGCGCTTTGTCCGGCCAACAGCGCCGGGGGTTCTGCCCCCGGGAAGCGTACGGCCATTCCTGTGAGGGTCTTCTGTTCGAGGAGGGCCCCCGCGTCTCCTCCGAGCTAGGCCTGGAGGGCATATTCCTTCAATGGAATTGCCGTGGACTCCGGTACAACTGGGAGGAGCTGCGGAGGCTCGTCTCGTCCCGTTCCCCGTTAGCTCTCTTTTTGCAGGAGACCATGCTAGGCGCGTCCCCCCTGCCCGCCCTCCCGTGGTATAAGGGTCTCGCGACCCCACCACCGCGGGATGGCTGGCTGGGGGATTCGCGGTTTACACCCGGCATGATGTCGCTGTTCTAACTTTCTCTTTAGATACCTCCTTTCAGGCAGTGGCTGTGCAGCTGCACCTGGATAGGAGGTATACTATCATTTCTGCGTACATTCCACCGTCAGCTGACTTCGACGCGGAGGACTTTCCTCTCTGGGGAGATTACTCCATAAATCCCAGGGGACAAGTCCTTGCCGATCTGATCGAAGAGCTTGAGATGGGTGTCCTAAACGTGGATGAGTTTACGCATCACTGTCCGAGAACCGCTTCATTTTCTTGCCTTGACCTATCTTTGTGCTCTTGGGATGCACAGCCTGATTTTGATTGGGGGGTGGTTGATGACCTCCATGGTAGTGATCACATTCCCATTCAAATATCATTTTCAGGTCAACTGCCGCCTGAGAGCCCACCTCGGTGGTGCTTGGCGCGGGCGCGGTGGCCTGCATTTTAGGAAATGACTGAATTCTCTATCTCAGTTGAGGAGTTTAGGTCGGTAGATGAGGCCGTTGAGTTCTTCGGCAACCTCATCGCCGCTGGCCTGACTACTCTTCCTAGAACGTCTGGCCGTTTTGCACGCCGACCACTCCCATGGTGGTTGGCCGAGTGTGAGACGGCCCTCAAACAGAAGCGTTATGCCTACATGCGCTATAAGCGCCGCCCGAACGATTTCAATGTGCGTGAATTTCGTCGGGCTAGGGCTAGGTTCCTGTATATTTCGAAGCACGCCCGCCGCTCTTCTTTGCGGGCATACGTGTCTTCACTTAACAGGAAGACCCCTTTAGCAGAGCTGTGGAGGCGAGTCATAAGGATTCGGGGCAAGTTCTCGCAGGACCCCCCTCCCATTCTCCAGGAGAATGGGACCGCAATCTTGGACCCCGCGTCCGTGGCGGAATCCTTCGCGACCGCTTTTTCCGCATTCTCTAGCCGGGATGCTGCTCCGCCAGCAATCAATGCACGTCGTCATGTCTTGGAAGGCCGCCGGCTGGACTTTACCTCCAGAGGCGGAGAACCCTTCAATGGCAGGTTTACTGGGAGCGAGTTGCGCTCCGTTCTCGCTTCGTGCGCGGACACCACCCATGGTCCGGACGATGTCCCGTACGCCATGCTTGGACACCTGGGTGAGCGAGGCATGGCCTTTCTCTTAGATTTGTTCAACAGGATCTCGGTGGAAGGTCTTCTCCCAGATTCCTGGCGAATCGCTACTGTGCTCGCCTTTCGCAAGCCGGGGAGAGATCACTCTACTCCGACCGGTTTCCGCCCAATCTCTCTAACCTCTTGCGTGTGCAAGTTGATGGAGAAATTGGTAAATGTTAGACTAGCCCTTTTCCTGGACAGCGGAGGCCATCTGTCTTCTGCACAGTGCGGCTTCTGCAAGTTCCACTCCACGTTGGATGCTCTGCCCCGACTGGAAAATGCCGTCTGCGAGGCTTTCCTTCGTAGACAGCACTACGTCACGGTGTTTTTCGATCTGGAGAAGGCCTATGATACCGCATGGCAATACGGTATCATGGAGACTCTCCACACGATGGGGGCGAGGGGACGCCTCCCAGTCTTTATATCTGAATTTTTGCGAGATCGTCGATTCCGTGTACTGCTGGGGGGGAGCACTCTCCGGCCCAATGGAGCCGGAAGAGGGTGCCTCGCAGGGAAGTGTCCTCAGTGTCACACTCTTTGCCTTGAGCATCAACGGCATCACCTCGGTGCTGCCGGAAGATGTTCTCGCTACGCTATACGTGGACGACCTTTCGATCTCTTTTGGCGCGGCCCAGATGCTAACTCTGGAGCGTCGACTCTAACAGGCATTGAACTGCGTCTCTCATTATGCCGAAGCGCACAGGTTTCGGTTTTCTTTGGCCAAGACTAAGGTGGTGCATTTCTGCCGCTATCCACGGCTCCACCCCGACCCAGATTTGTTTCTTAATTGGGTGCGCCTGGAGGTGGTTGACTCGCACCGTTTCCTTGGTCTTGTATTCGATCGACGCCTCACATGGGAGGCTCATATTCGCAGCCTTAGTGTCTCTTGTACCCGCGCCATGGATATTCTCCGTTCCGTGACGTTCAGCGCTTGGGGCGCTGATAGGGCTACTGCCCTACTTTTTTATCGATCCTTTGTTCGTTCGAAGCTCGACTACGGATGCGAGTTTTATGCATCCGCAGCCGAGCGTTTATTGCGGAAGGTGGATTCGATTCAACACACCGGCCTTCGCCTTGCGACCGGTGCCTTCCGCACTTCCCCCATTGAGAGCCTGTTGGTCGATTTTAGAGAGATGCCACTCGTTCTGCGCCGCGTGCAGTGCATCACCCGCCTGAACGCGCGAGCACGGCGCCTCCCTCAGTCGCCAACAGCTTTCATTGCATCCGCAGCTGATCTCGACGGTGCCTATGCCGCCGAGAGACGCCAGTCATACCCTCGCCAGGAAACTCCGAGAGCTAGATATAGCTCTCGGGCCGGTGGCGCCCCTGGTTCTGCCCAGGACGCCACCCTGGAGGGTACCAAATTTGGCTATTTGTCGCCACGCCTCTGCTCCCAAAGCTTGTACGGTGCCGGGAGTATTGCGTTCGACCTTTTGGGAGCACACATCGTGTCACGCTGGAACCGTGCCAGTGTATACAGATGGCTCCAAGTCCCAAGAGGGGTCAGCTTCCACGTGGTATCCCCTCTGTTTGAAGTCAGCGGGGCTCTGCAAGGCGCTGCGTCTGTCTTCACGGCCGAGCTGGTGGCAATACACCACTCGGTACGGGAGATTACGCGACTTGCCCGTTTCGGAGACCGGATTGTGATCTATAGCTACTCACAAACCGCCCTGAGTGCTCTCGGGGCATTGGAATCTCTGCATCCCCTGGTTCGCGATATCCGTGACGCCACGGTTTTGGCGAGCCGGGTGGATGTCGAGATTATCTTCTGGTGGGTTCCTGGACATGTAGGAATTGCGGGGAATGAGCGCGCCAAAAAGTCCGCGAGGACTCTGCGACGGACCAGCGTTTCGCTCTTCCTCACACCGAATACATGGCAGGAATACGTGCAGCTCTTCGGACTGCTTGGTAAAGAAGATGGGAGACGGTCGAGGGGAATTTAAAGTTCCGTGCCATTGCACCGCGACTGTTCCCATGGACCTACTCCCCAATGCCGCGATGGCTTCAGGTGGCTTTCTGTCGTCTCCGAATCGGACACACTCGTGTGACGAATCGCTATTTGATGGAGCGCTCGCCGGCGCCCTATTGAGACGACTGCGTTGTCCCCCAGACTGTTCGCCACATTCTTGTTGAATGTCCCAGTCTGGGTGATCTTCGTGCACATTACGGCCGAGCTGGTGGCAATACACCACTCGGTACGGGAGATTACGCGACTTGCCCGTTTCGGAGACCGGATTGTGATCTATAGCTACTCACAAACCGCCCTGAGTGCTCTCGGGGCATTGGAATCTCTGCATCCCCTGGTTCGCGATATCCGTGACGCCACGGTTTTGGCGAGCCGGGTGGATGTCGAGATTATCTTCTGGTGGGTTCCTGGACATGTAGGAATTGCGGGGAATGAGCGCGCCAAAAAGTCCGCGAGGACTCTGCGACGGACCAGCGTTTCGCTCTTCCTCACACCGAATACATGGCAGGAATACGTGCAGCTCTTCGGACTGCTTGGTAAAGAAGATGGGAGACGGTCGAGGGGAATTTAAAGTTCCGTGCCATTGCACCGCGACTGTTCCCATGGACCTATTCCCCAATGCCGCGATGGCTTCAGGTGGCTTTCTGTCGTCTTCGAATCGGACACACTCGTGTGACGAATCGCTATTTGATGGAGCGCTCCCCCGTAAGGGGCGCGACGATTTGCCATTCTGGCCGCCGTGCTGACGGGACTCAGCACCCCGTCCGGCCCCAGCCTAGCCTCTCTTCCTTCCTTCAAAACACTTGTTTCCTCTCTTTTCACAGAACCTCTCCCACAACTTTCTCTGGTCAGCCTCTAATTTCACAGGGTAGATGCTGACCTTCCTTTCAGCCAACCGTCCCGCATCGGGGCTGAGGGGGTGGGGGACAATGTTCCCTAACCCCTGAGCTCCGGTCTGGGGTGGCTGGTTTTTAACTACCTGCTTCATCCCCACCCATACCTTCCTCACATCCCTTTTCCTCTCATCTTCAAAATCTATCATTTATACGCCGTGTCCAAGGTGGAGCCGCCATGCCGATGGACTGCCAGGCCACCAGGCGGGAGGGGTGGTCCAAAATGGCGGCGCCTGGCTCTGCTGGGCCTGTAAGCACCTCTCGCAGTGCGGGCTACTGCGAGAGGTGTGCGCTATTGCATCCCGTATTAAAAGAAGGGTCACCATGCCCAATGATGAAAATCACACCAAAAAAACCCAACCCCCCAACTTCCCCAAGAACAACGGAGCCGCCCTCGGGCAGCTCCAGCAAAAAAAATGGAGGTCCCCCCCCCTGTGCTTGCACAGGGGACCCTCCATATTTCTCTAACCGGAGAGGAGGCTTACTCCTCTCCTTCGCCTACGGGTGCAGGGGACTCCCCCTCACCCCCTTATCTGGAGGTGCTTTCGGGCACCTCCCTTTTCCCAGCGGCAGTCCCCTCTTTTCTTTCCAAGGGGACATCCCCTCGTGTGCGGAGCCCCTGACTAAGACCAAGAGTGCACAGGGCGGAGCCTCGATGACATCGGGGCCCCTCATTCAGAGGTTACCTGGCGTTTTCGAGCCCGCTGGCTTCAAACGCTTCCTCGTTATTCGCTCCACTGATGGCACCATGTTGTCCAAGGGCAACATGATCCATCAGAGGAGAGGATTAGCTAGTGCAATTGGTAGAGAGCCGAAGGTGACCCGTTTCTCGGACGGCAGCCTTCTGGCGAATGCGGCGAATCCCGCCGAGGCGGCCAAGATAAGTGCTCTTCGGACACTTCATGGCACCCCGGTGAGTGTGACGCCGCACTCTACCATGAACTTTGTGAAAGGAGTAGTTTATGCGAGGGAACTCGTTGACTACTCCATTGAGGACATCACCCTAGAGCTGGCCGACCATGGGGCGGTCAAGGTCGAACGTGTGATGAGAAAACAGGGAGGGGCTTCGAGACCCACCCCTACACTCTTCGTCACGTTCGACTGTGACAAGCTCCCTGAGTCGGTGCGTGCCGGTTGGTACCGCTACCGCGTGAAGGCATTCGTGCCACTGCCGCGGCGGTGCTATTACTGTCACCGCTTCGGCCATACGAATCGCTCATGTAGACGTGCAAAGTCGGGGTCACCCGAAGTCTGTGTAAATTGCTCCAAGGTCGCACACGATAAGTCCAAATCGTGTGTGGCCAAGTGTGTCAATTGCGGAGAGCCGCACCCTGCTTCTTCGAAGCAATGTGGTGCATATCTCCTGGAGAAAGAAATCCTGGCCGTTCAGGCCCAGGATAGACTCTCATTCCGCGAGGCTAAGGACTTGGTCTTGGCGCGCCCGGCTCTGCCTGGGACGTCATATGCCTCAGTAGTTCGAAAAGCACCCTCTGCTCCTGGCCCATCCAGGCCAACGAGCACGGTTGTTTCCGCGCCCATTCGGAGCCCTTCTGCGGGCTCTACCCAACCCGGGCGCTCCCCTGGTAAAGCTGGCGGCAAAAAGGGTTCAATCCCAGCCCCGGCTAAAACCAGGGCTCCCCCCTCTTCCCCCAGCGTGACCGTTTCCCGCAAGGCGAAACGGCCACGCGCCTCCGCCGAGTCGTTAGACTCACAGGAGGCAACACCCCTGAAGATGGTCGCTAGGCCATCTTCCGGGGTTCCTAAAGCTGTTCCCCGAAAGGAGGACAGCAACAAAGGAGCTTCGGCTCCTTCGCCCACGCCCCGAGGTGGAGCGAGTGGCTCGGAGACGGTGGTTCCTCGAAAAGAGGCCCCCCCCGCCTCCGAAGCCGCAGCGCCCGCCTAAGGTTTCGAGGCAGAGGGAGGAAAAGACTCGCATGGCGAACCCAACCTCCCCCAATAAGTCCTCGAAGGCGACAGCGCCTTCAGCGCTTTGTCCGGCCAACATCGCCCGGGGTTCTGCCTCCGGGAAGCGTACGGTCATTCCCGTGAGGGTCTTCAATTCGAGGAGGGCCCCCGCGTCTCCTCCGAGCTAGGCCTGGAGGGCATATTCCTTCAATGGAATTGCCGTGGACTCCGGGCCAACTGGGGGGAGCTGCGGAGGCTCGCCTCGTCCCGTTCCCCGTTAGCTATCTTTTTGCAGGAGACCATGCTAGGCGCGTGCCCCCTGCCTGCCCTCCCGGGGTATAAGGGTCTTGCGACCCCACCACCGCGGGATGGCCGGGCTGGGGGATGCGCGGTTTATACCCGGCATGATGTCTCCGTTCTTCCTTTCTCTTTAGATACCTCCTTTCAGGCAGTGGCTGTGCAGCTGCACCTGGATAGGAGGTATACTATCATTTCTGCGTACATTCCACCGTCAGCTGACTTCGACGCGGGGGACTTCCGCCGCGTCGTGGCACGGTTGCCGAGGCCCTATCTCTTGCTTGGAGATCTGAACGGCAGGCATCCTCTCTGGGGAGATTACTCCATAAATCCCAGGGGACAAGTCCTTGCCGATCTGATCGAAGAGCTTGAGATGGGTGTCCTAAACGTGGATGAGTTTACGCATCACTGTCCGAAAACCGCTTCATTTTCTTGCCTTGACCTATCTTTGTGCTCTTGGGATGCACAGCCTGATTTTGATTGGGGGTTGGTCGATGACCTCCATGGTAGTGATCACTTTCCCATTCAAATATCCTTTTCAGGGCAACTGCCGCCTGAGAGACCACCTCGGTGGTGCTTGGCGCGGGCGCGGTGGCCTGCATTTCAGGAAATGACTGAATTCTCTATCTCAGTCGAGGAGTTTAGGTCGGTAGATGAGGCCGTTGAGTTCTTCTCCGGCAACCTCATCGCCGTGGGCCTGACTACTATTCCTAGGACGTCTGGCCGTTTTGCACGCCGACCACTCCCATGGTGGTCGGCCGAGTGTGAGACGGCCCTCAAACAGAAGCGTTATGCCTACATGCGCTATAAGCGCCGCCCGAACGATTTCACTGTCGCTGAATTTCGTCGGGCTAGGGCTAGGTTCCGGTATATTTCGAAGCACGCCCGCCGCTCTTCTTGGCGGGCATACGTGTCTTCACTTAACGGGAAGACCCCTTTAGCTGAGGTGTGGAAGCGAGTCAAAAGGATTCGGGGCAAGTTCTCGCAGGACCCCCCTCCCGTTCTCCAGCAGAATGGGACCGCAATCTCTGACCCCGCGTCCGTGGCGGAATCCTTAGCGACCGCTTTTTCCGCATTCTCTAGCCGTGATGCTGCTCCGCCAGCATTCAATGCACGTCGTGATGTCGCGGAAGGCCGCCGGCTGGACTTTACCTCCAGAGGCGGAGAACCCTTCAACGACAAGTTTACTGTGAGTGAGTTGCGTTCCGCTCTCGCTTCGTGCGCGGACACCGCCCATGGTCCGGACGATGTCCCGTACGCCATGCTTGGACACCTGGGTGAGCGAGGCTTGGCCTTTCTGTTAGATTTGTTCAACAGGATCTGGGTGGAAGGTCTTCTCCCAGACTCCTGGCGAATCGCTACTGTGCTCGCCTTTCGCAAGCCGGGGAGAGATCACTCTACTCCGACCGGTTTCCGCCCAATCTCTCTAACCTCTTGCGTGTGCAAGTTGATGGAGAAATTGGTAAATGTTAGATTAGCCTATTGCCTGGACAGCGGAGGCCATCTGTCTTCTGCGCAGTGCGGCTTCCGTAAGTTCCACTCCACGTCGGATGCTCTGCTCCGACTGGAAAACGCCGTCTGCGAGGCTTTCCTTCGTAGACAGCACTACGCCACGGTGTTTTTCGATCTGGAGAAGGCCTATGATACCGCATGGCGATACGGTATCATGGAGACTCTCCACACGATGGGGGCGAGGGGACGCCTCCCAATGTTTATATCTGAATTTTTGCGAGATCGTCGATTCCGCGTACGGGTGGGGGGAGCCCTCTCCGGCCCAAAGGAGCAGGAAGAGGGTGTCCCGCAGGGAAGTGTCCTCAGTGTCACACTCTTTGCCCTGAGCATCAACGGCATCACCTCGGTGCTGCCGGAAGATGTTCTCGCTACGCTCTACGTGGACGACCTTTCGATCTCTTTTGGCGCGGCCCAGATGCCAACTCTGGAGCGTCGACTCCAACAGGCATTGAACCGCGTCTCTCGCTATGCCGAAGCGCACAGGTTTCGGTTTTCTTTGGCCAAGACTAAGGTGGTGCACTTCTGCCGCCATCCACGGCTTCACCCCGACCCAGATTTGTTTCTTAATGGGGTGCGCCTGGATGTGGTTGAGTCGCACCGTTTCCTTGGTCTTGTATTCGACCGACGCCTCACCTGGGAGGCTCATATTCGCAGCCTTAGGGTCTCTTGTACCCGCGCCATGGACATTCTCCGTTCCGTGACGTTCAGCGCTTGGGGCGCTGATAGGGCTACCGCCTTACTTTTTTATCGATCCTTTGTTCGCTCGAAGCTCGACTACGGATGCGAGTTTTATGCATCCGCAGCCGAGCGTTTATTGCGGAAGGTGGATTCGATCCACCACACCGGCCTTCGCCTTGCGACCGGTGCCTTCCGCACTTCCCCCATTGAGAGCATGTTGGTCGATGCTGGGGAGATGCCACTCGCTCTGCGCCGCGTGCAGTGCATCACTCGCCTGTACGCGCGAGCCCGGCGCCTCCCTCAGTCGCCAACAGCTCTCACTGCATCCGCAGCTGATCTCGATGGTGCCTATGCCGCCGAGAGACGCCAGTCATACCCTAAGCCCTTTGGGTTTAGGGCCAGGAAACTCCTTCGAGAGGTAGATATAGCTCTCGGGCCGGTGGCGCCCCTGGTTCTGCCCAGGACGCCACCCTGGAGGGTACCACATTTGGCTATTTGTCGCCACGCCTCTGCTCCCAAAGCTTGTACTGCGCCGGGAGTATTGCGTTCGACCTTTTTGGAGCACACATCGCGTCACGTTGGTACCGTGCCAGTGTATACGGATGGCTCCAAGTCCCAAGAGGGGGTCGGCTTCCACGCCGTTTCCCCTCTGTTTGAAGTCAGCGGGGCTCTACCAGGCGCTGCGTCTGTCTTCACGGCCGAGCTGGTGGCAATACACCACTCGGTACGGGAGATTACGCGACGTGCCCGGTTCGGAGACCGGATTGTGATCTATAGCGACTCACAAAGCGCCCTGAGTGCTCTCGGGGCATTGGAATCTCCGCATCCCCTGGTTCGCGAAATCCGTGACGCCACGGGTTGGCGAGCCGGGCAGATGTCGAGATTATCTTCTGCTGGGTTCCTGGACATGTAGGAATTGCGGGGAATGAGCGCGCCGATGAGGGCGCCAAAGAGTCCGCGAGGACTCTGCGCCCGGACCAGCGTTTCGCTCTTCCTCACACCGACTACATGGCAGGAATACGGGCAGCTCTTCGGACTGCTTGGCAAAGAAGATGGGAGACGGTCGAAGGGAACTTAAAGTTGCGTGCCATTGCGCCGCGACTGTTCCCATGGACCTATCCCCCAATGCCGCGGCGGCTTCAGGTTGCTTTCTGTCGTCTCCGAATCGGACACACTCGTGTGACGCATCGCTATCTGGTGGAGCGCTCGCCTGCGCCCTATTGCAACGACTGCGTCGTCCCCCAGACTGTTCGGCACATTCTTGTCGAATGTCCCAGTCTGGGTGATCTTCGCGCACGACACCTGTCCCGGTACCGGGATGGGCGGGGTCGCTACCGCCTGTCCCTTGTACTCGGGACGAGTGCGTGCACTTTGACTGGTGGACTTGCTGACTTTTTGGGGGAGGCCGGCCTTCTCCCTATTATTTAAGCAAGGTTTGTGTTTTGTTTTGTTTTGTTTTTTGTTTGTTTTTTTCTTTAGTTGCACGCTCCTGCGCCGGGGAACCTCTCCCCGACGCACCAGCTTGCTTCCTTTCCCCATTTTGGGGTGTTTTGTTTTGTTTTTTTCTTTAATTTTATTTTAAAGTAGCCTAGAACTAGGCCAGTTTTAATACGGCGACTAATGCCCAAGTAGGCAGTCGCCAGATGACCCCTTAAAAAAAAAAAAAAAAAAAAAATGATGGAGCGCTCGTCGGCGCCCTATTGAGACGACTGCGTTGTCCCCCAGACTGTTCGCCACATTCTTGTTGAATGTCCCAGTCTGGGTGATCTTCGTGCACATTACGGCCGAGCTGGTGGCAATACACCACTCGGTACGGGAGATTACGCGACTTGCCCGTTTCGGAGACCGGATTGTGATCTATAGCTACTCACAAACCGCCCTGAGTGCTCTCGGGGCATTGGAATCTCTGCATCCCCTGGTTCGCGATATCCGTGACGCCACGGTTTTGGCGAGCCGGGTGGATGTCGAGATTATCTTCTGGTGGGTTCCTGGACATGTAGGAATTGCGGGGAATGAGCGCGCCAAAAAGTCCGCGAGGACTCTGCGACGGACCAGCGTTTCGCTCTTCCTCACACCGAATACATGGCAGGAATACGTGCAGCTCTTCGGACTGCTTGGTAAAGAAGATGGGAGACGGTCGAGGGGAATTTAAAGTTCCGTGCCATTGCACCGCGACTGTTCCCATGGACCTATTCCCCAATGCCGCGATGGCTTCAGGTGGCTTTCTGTCGTCTCCGAATCGGACACACTCGTGTGACGAATCGCTATTTGATGGAGCGCTCGCCGGCGCCCTATTGAGACGACTGCGTTGTCCCCCAGACTGTTCGCCACATTCTTGTTGAATGTCCCAGTCTGGGTGATCTTCGTGCACATTACGGCCGAGCTGGTGGCAATACACCACTCGGTACGGGAGATTACGCGACTTGCCCGTTTCGGAGACCGGATTGTGATCTATAGCTACTCACAAACCGCCCTGAGTGCTCTCGGGGCATTGGAATCTCTGCATCCCCTGGTTCGCGATATCCGTGACGCCACGGTTTTGGCGAGCCGGGTGGATGTCGAGATTATCTTCTGGTGGGTTTCTGGACATGTAGGAATTGCGGGGAATGAGCGCGCCAAAAAGTCCGCGAGGACTCTGCGACGGACCAGCGTTTCGCTCTTCCTCACACCGAATACATGGCAGGAATACGTGCAGCTCTTCGGACTGCTTGGTAAAGAAGATGGGAGACGGTCGAGGGGAATTTAAAGTTCCGTGCCATTGCACCGCGACTGTTCCCATGGACCTATTCCCCAATGCCGCGATGGCTTCAGGTGGCTTTCTGTCGTCTCCGAATCGGACACACTCGTGTGACGAATCGCTATTTGATGGAGCGCTCGCCGGCGCCCTATTGAGACGACTGCGTTGTCCCTCAGACTGTTCGCCACATTCTTGTTGAATGTCCCAGTCTGGGTGATCTTCGTGCACATTACCTGTCCCGGTACCGGGATGGGTGGGGTCGCTACCGCCTGTCCCTTGAACTCAGGACGAGTGCATGCACATTGACTGGTGGACTTGTTGACTTCTTGGGGGAGGCCGGCCTTCTTCCTATTAAGCAAGGTTTGTTTTTTGTTTTGTTTTGTTTTGTTTTTTGCATTTGTTTTTTTTGCCTTTAGGTTGCACGCTCCTGCGCCGGGGGGACCTCTTCCTCGACGCACCAGCTTGCTTCCTTTCCCCCTTTTGGGGGCGTTTTTTTTTTCACTTTTATTTTAATGTAGCCTAGAACTAGGCTAGTTTTAATACGGCGACTAATGCCCAAGTAGGCAGTCGCCAGATGAGCTCTTAAAAAAAAAAAAAATCTGCCTCTGTGCTAGCTTCCATTTACCTGGTTCTAGTCCTGCAAGGAATCATAGGGAGAGGCAGGACCTCCTCCCCCAGCTTGTGCCCCCTTGACAACTAAGACATTCTCTATTTCGGAGAATGATCTTGCCTAAGCTGATCCGTTTATCCTAGGGGCTCCTTCTGGCAGTAATGAGAAGCAGGTTCATTCCCCACCCTCCTCTTTCCCTCTGTGTGGACTCTAGGGACAGACAAGTCTGCTGCCACTTCACCCCTCAGTAAGGGGGATAACAATTTGCTTTCCTGGCCACTGTGCTGACTGGACTCAGTGCCCTGTCCGGCCCCAGCTTAGCCTCTTCTTCTTTCAGACATCCTGTCTTCCTACCTTGTTTCCTCACTTTCCCTACAACCTTCTCTGGTCACTCTCTAATTTCACAGGGTAGATGCTGACCTTCTCAGCCAACTATCCCGGATCAGGACTGAAGGCGAAGGGGCCATTTTCCCTCACCCCTGAGCTCTGGTTTGGGATGTTTTTTTTTATAACAACCTGACTCACCCTCACCCCAACCTTCTTCACATACCCTTTCTCTCCTTTCACAGTCTATCAATTTTATGCCGAGCCTAAGCTGGAGCCGACCTTCTGATGAGCTGCCAGACCACCTAGTAGGAGGAGTGGCCTCAAATTGCTGCAGCTGGGTTTGCCGACCCCTGTATTCACCCCTTGCAGAGTGGTGCTTTCTCAGGGTACCCTCCAAACTTCTCTGACCTGAGAGGAGGCTTACTCCTCCCCCAAGCCTACAGCTGTAGGGCACTCCCCCTCACCCCATTCTCTGTAGGCACCCTTGGGCCATTCCCTCTTATCAGCAGCAGCAGTCCCCCCTTTACTTTCCCATGGGACTGCCAAGAAAGCAGGCACGTGGCCCATAATTGGCAAGTGGCTTGATAGGGCAAACCCATTAGGGGAGCAAGGGAGGGCAGGGTCCATCGGCCCATTCTGCTTGTATAGGTGACTAGTTTGCAGGTGGTCAGTGTACCTGCCCCCTTCTCTTTCCTGCCAGTTCGCCGCCCCAAGACGAAAGGACTAAACGTACCTCAAATTGATTCTGTGATGTCTTGGGGAGGAAAGGCCACTTGGAGGCCCCCCTAAGATGGAATAGTCTCTGAGGTGACCCGGGCTCAGTGCCAAGCACACAACCTGAGTCTGCTTTGTGCCCCCATAAGGGGCGCGCGATTTGCCTTCTTGGCTGCCGTGCTGATGGGACTCAGCGGCTGGGGGCGCATGATTTGCCTTCTTGGCTGCCATGCTGATGGGACTCAGCGCCCCGTCCAGCCCGA
The DNA here is from genome assembly GCA_963969495.1 of Ceratothoa steindachneri. Taxonomy (NCBI): domain Eukaryota; kingdom Metazoa; phylum Arthropoda; class Malacostraca; order Isopoda; family Cymothoidae; genus Ceratothoa; species Ceratothoa steindachneri. Next base: position 118,686,363 of record OZ018317.1, read on the forward strand.
GCTTAGCCTCTTCTCCTTCTTTCTGACACCTTTTCTTTCTTCTTACCCTGCTTCCCCCCTTTCCATACAACCTCTCTCTCAACTTTCTCTGATTGGCCTCTAATTTCACAGGGTAGACGCTGACCAACTTCCTCTCGCCCAACTATCCCAGATTGGGGCTGAAGGGGGAGGGGACAATGCCCCTTCACCCCTAAGCTGCGGTCTGGGATGGTGGATTTTTAACAACCTGCTTCATCCCCACCCACACCTTCCTCACCCCTTTCTCTTTTCCCTACGCAGCATTCGCCTTTTAATTCATTCTCTCTCTTTTTAATCTCTATCAATTTTACGTCTAGTCCATGGTGGAGTCTCCATGCCGAAGGGCTGCCTGGCCGCCTGGCAGAAAGCTGTGGTCCCCGTGTTCACCCATCACAGAGCGAGCTACTGTGTGGTGTATTTAACATTTGCATCCCGTCTAAACTATAGGGTCAGCATGCCCAATAATGGAAATCTTATTAAAAACCACTCTCCATTTCCCCTTCACCGATGGAGCGCCCTTGGGTAACTTGACAGGAGGAAAGGAGGCCCCATCCCTGCACTATCTCAGGGGACCCTCCCAACTTCTGTTATTTGAGAAGAGGCTTACTCCTCTCCCATGCCTATGCTGGAGGGGACTCCCCCTCACCTCCTTCTTTGAGTCGCCCTTGAGTGACTCCCTCTTACTAGCGTCAGTCCCCTCTTTGCTTTCCAAGAGGACTGTCAATTATGGGGGGGAACCCTCTTAGGGCAGCGAGGGATGATGATTCTTTTTGGCCTGTGCCCTCCAAAGTCCTGCGGGAGGGCTTATCAAGCTTACAGGGGGTCACTGTACATACCCCCCTCTCTGCCATGATGGTTGCCGGTTTGCTGGCCCCAACCCCCTTAGGGGAGCGAGGGATGATGATGCTTTTTGGTCTGTGCCCTCCAAAGTCCTGCGGGAGGGCTTATCAAGCTTACAGGGGGTCACTGTACATACCCCACTCTCTGCCATGATGGTTGCCGGTTTGCTGGCCCAAGAAGATGATACACAAGGCTCCTCGAATGGGATCCATAATGTCTTTGGAAGGGATGGCCACATGAAGGCCTCGCCTGAGATGACCCAGCCCCAGATGGTAGGACCTGGGCTCGATGCCAAGCACTGAACATGAGTCCGCCCCTATGCAAGGTCCTCCTCAGACGGCTTGGAGCCCCAAGGACTTACATGGAGAGAAATTCCCTCTGTCAGCTGGTGCCCCTGTGACAGCCAAGACCTTCTCCATTTCATAGAAAAATCTTGCTGAGGCCAGTCCATCTGCCCTAGGGTCTCCTGGTGGTGGAGGGAAGAAGCAGGTCCATTCTCCGCTCTCCTGTGCAAATAAGGGAGGGGGGGGGGAGACAAAAAAATATGAGGGGGATCCTCTCCCTCCATGGGAGCCATGGGGGACATACTGGGCTGCTGCCATTTCAGTATGCAACCAAGCCAAGATCGGCACAAATAGCTCCAGTGCTCCCCAGAGGGGGTGGGTGGGTCTCAGACTAAGACCAAAAGTGCGCAGAGCGGAGCCTCAAATACATTGGGGTCCCTCATTCAGAGGCTATCTGGCTTTTTTAGACCGCTGGCTTCAAACGCTTTCTTGTTATTTGCTCCACTGATGGCAACATGATCCATGTGGAGAGTTCGAGATAGCATTGTAGCGGGCCGAAAATCTGGACTCTAACCCCAGTCGATCCAACCCGCTTCCTACATTAATTCGGATGTGAGAAATTGAGGGAGAAATGAAATGGATTGTATATACAGTCCTTTACTTACAAAAAATATTTGGTAAATATTTACAAGAGATAGGGGTGAATAAATTTGAGATCTCATAAAAATAATCCTACTTATTGGCGAAATATCCACAATCTTATTTAACTAAATGCTACTACCAAACAAACAAGAGATATATGAAAAAACAATAAATGCAATAAATGAGATGAATGTACAACAAGTACTACAAAATTGTATTAAGGAGGCCTAACAACCACATGATAAAAAAAAACAATACAACAAGAAAATGCCTCACGTGATAGCCCAGGGGATAAGTCCTGCCAGCTGCCACTCAAGTGTTCACAATGCCTAGGACTTATCAAGAAAAACTGGCGCTTCTGAGCTTGATATAATATATAGTGATCTTGTCGCAGCATTGAGGCTATATAGAAGCCCTCCTCCTTCAAATGGGACATACAATAACTTTACTGCCACTCTTTATAAAAAGGAAAGATTAAATTTTACAAATCTTTATCATAGAGTGGCTTATTGTAAAATATCAAACAATAGATAAATAGCTGAGGAAGAGAAAAAAAACATTTTAAACAAAACATGAAATCAAATAAATATATTATATATAAAAAAACAAAAACATTCTCATTCATACACACATTCTTACAGAGGGAGGGAGAGGTTATTGGGAAAGGGGTGGAAGAATGGCCCTTCACACACACAGTCACATTCTCTTTACCACAGCATGATTGGTACAGAGCCAAAGGTGACCGACCTGTTTCTCGAAGAGTAGGCTTCTGGTGAATGCATTAAATCCCTCTGAGGCGGCCATGATTAGAGCCTTTCAGACACTTGACAACACACCGGTAAGTGTGACACCGCTCGCTCTCTACCATGAACTTTGTGAAAGGAGTTTATGTGAGAGAACTCATAGACTACTCCATAGATGACATCACTTTAGCGCTGGCTGACCATGGGGCAGTCAAGGTTGAACGTGTGATGAGAAAACAAGGAAGGGCCTCGAGACACACCCCCTACACTCTTTGTCATGTTCAACTGCTGGGATGAGCTCCTTGAATTGGTGCGTGTTGGTTGGTATCACTACCGCTGTAGTGGGCTGAAAATCTATACTCTAATCCCAATCATTCCAACCCACTTCCTACACTAATTCGGATGTGAGAAATCAGGGAGAAATGAAGTGGATTGTATGTACAGTCCTTTATTTAGGGAGTAAATATTTACAAGAGATATGGGTTAGATAAATTTGAGATCTCATTACTTAGAAAAGCCAATCTTACTAATGAATGCTAGCAAAAAGATATAGAAAATAATTTATCCTATTATCAAACAAAATCCTATATGCACACAACTAACGAACAAAAGAGGCCTATTAAGCACACTGGTTCCAAACTAATTCAAAATAGTACAAGGAGAGCTAGTAACCACACTTGTACTTAACACTACAACAAAGAAAGGACCTCATGTTTGAACCCTGGGGGGGGGGGGGGTCCTGCCGGCTGCCACTCGAGTGTTCACCAAAAAGGCTAGGTCTTATTAAAAAAAAAAAGTTGTCACCTTTGAGCTTGGTATAGTAATGCGATCCGATCACACTTTCGAGGCTACAAAAAAAGCTCTTCTGTCCTATCAGGACGTACAATAACTTATGGTGTACCTCAAATCCTACGGTCTCTGCCACTCTACAAATTGTAGGATTATCTTATAATTTACTAGAGTGGCCTTTTGAAAAAACAATATTCAAACAATTCGCTGAAGAAGAGAAAAAACAACATTTTAAACAAAACATGAAAATCAATTATATATAGAAAAGAAAAAACCATTCCCATTCATACACACATTCTTAGAGAGGCAGGGAGAGGGTATTGGGAAAGGGGTGGGAGAATGGCCCTTCACATGCACTCATTCTCTCCACCACACCCCTCGTTCCTTAGGCCATTCAACCACAGTCATTCACAATACACTCTCAATCCTTATGGTGCCTTTTATACCTAATCACGCTCTTCTACACCCATTCACACTCATCTACTGGTCCCTGGCTATGTATAGCAATCTGTCAGGGTTGTTCATCATTTTTCCTGTTAATCTATCATCCCTGTAGCTGACATACTGCTGGGGTGGATGATGGCTTGATGAGAATGAATGATCCTTTTGTATGTGTGCAGGCGGACCCCAGTGTGAAAGGGCAGGTGAGGGGAATCCAAGTCGGAGATGTACTGGGCCACCTCTCCACTGTCAATGAGGTAGGTATGGATGATAGTACGGATATCAGGGTGAATTTTGCGAATGAAAAGACATGTGAATGGATGTATAATGAGGTGAAGGACATGGTGAAATTGGATGGATGTTTGACTGAGTATGAAAGGGAGGATGTGTATCGAATGATATTTGAGCGAAAGGGAGCCCTCAGTAAGGGTGATCTGGATTTTTGGGTTGCAAAGCTCCCGGAATTCAAGATTGTCCTGAAGGAGGACTCCCCAATCTATCAGCGGCCGAGGCATTTCCCATGTCCGGTTGCTGATGAGATTGAGGAGCAGTGTTTGGAATTGGAGCAATTGGGGGTGATTGAAGAGAGCGAGAGTGCATGGAATAGTCCAATTGTACCTGTACGTAAGCCGGATGGAAGATTGCGTCTGTGTGTGGATTATCGAAAGGTGAATGAAAGGACTGTGAAAGAAAGGTTTCCGATGTGTGTGGTATCTGAGTGTGTGTATAGTATGCATGGGATGGAGTGGTTTACGAAGCTGGATCTGGTACGGGGGTATTACCAGATGCCCATTGCTGAGGAGAGCCGGCCAGTAACTGCCTTCTCTTCCTCAAAGAGGCATTACCAGTTCCGGAACCTCAGCTTTGGGTTGGCTAATGCTCCCGGAGCCTTCCAGCGGGCAATGAATGTTGTGTTGAGTAAGTTTGCGAGTAAGAATGTGATTGCGTTTATAGATGATATTTTGATTATGACTGAGACTTTTGAGGAGCATATGAGATTGGTGAATGATGTGTTGAGAACGTTGGAGAGTGTTGGTGTGAAGGTGAAAGTGGCGAAGTGTGAATGGTTTGCGAAAGAAGTGGAATTCCTTGGGCATATGGTGAGTGAGAATGGGTTGCGAAAATCACCGAAGTATGTTGAGAATGTGCGAATGTTTCCTAAACCGGTGACTGTGAAGCAACTGAAGTCGTTTTTGGGTTTGATTGAGTTCCAGCGAAAGTTTATACGTGATTGTTCTGGTGTGAGTAAGCCTCTGACTGAGTGGATGGGCAAGAAAGGTAGTACGGTTGTCAAGTGGAATGATAAGATGAATGAGGCGTATGAGAGACTGAAAGATGCAGCGGCTGAAGATGTTGAATTGGCTTACCCAGATTATAGTGTAAATGCAAAAATGCTTGAACTGTATACAGATGCGAGTGGGTTTTGTATGGGAGGTTTTCTGATGCAAGAGCAGCGTTTGAATGGAGAGAATGTCAGGCGAATAATTGGGTATGTATCCAAGGCTATGAATGTTGCAGAACGAAAGTATTCGACTGTGGAACGAGAGCTGGCTGCGATAAGATATTGTTTGAAAGTGTTGCGTCCATTTTTGTATGGTGTGAGGTTTGTGATAAAAACCGATCATCAACCTCTTGTGTATCTGCAGCGTATGAAGTGGGCTGATAGTAGGATTGCAAGGACTTTGGAAGATTTGAGTGACTTTGACTATGTGATTGAATATGTGCCTGGTGAACGGAATGGAGTGGCTGATTTGATGTCAAGGTATCCTGGTACGAATGATGAAAATGTGTGTGGAGTGAGTGATCCTGAGTATTTGCCGAATAGGGACGTGAGACTTCGAAACCGGGAGCGTGACGGGATTGGATTGCAGTCCATACCCAATTAGCGTGGCAGGTAGTTTGGTTGTTTTTCACCTTTGTCTATCGCTGTTACTAACCTGGGAGGATGGCTTCTGTGGAACAGGGCCTCCATGATGAGATTGTGAGACTGAGGCTGGAATTGAGGCAGAAAGAGGAGGAATGTATGATGTTGAGGAACGTGATTGATGGATTGAAGAGTGATGTGATGAGTATGGATGAGAAGACAGACAAGATGAGGAAAGAAATGGACGAGAGACAGAAGCAGGTCGACCAACGGATGAAGGACTTGTATGACATGATGAAGGGGTCAGGACCGGCCCTAGGACCCTCGACCTTGACCCCTGCTCCGACTGAAGGGGATAAGGCTAATGGGATCAATGGGAGTGTGTGCGAGTCTAGAGAGGATAGGGTGATTATGAGTGATAGGAAGGACGGAGAATGGAAGAGAGTTGAATGCAAGAGAAGAAGGAAGAGTGGTGCAAAGGGAAAGATAGTTTCTTTGCTAAAATTATTTTAACAAAGCGCCATAATTTGGAAAGATAAGAGGGCAAGCACTTGTAAATTACCCCTGTAATTGAAGCTATAACTGTTATTATTATTATACCAAAGGCCATTAGTATAGGACAAGGGTTCCAGGCCATGTTCTGTCCTATTTGATTGTGTATAAAATAGTTTAGCTTTAACGAAGGAGGGCTTATTAGAGCCACACAACTCTAACAAGGTTACCTATCTTGGTCCAAGCTCAGAGGTGCAATTTTGAATACAAAAATTTTGTAAGTAAAGGGACTGTATAACGTGAGCCCATCTTTTGTTGTTGATTGACTGTAGTAACCCAAATTTTATTTGGGTTGTTTGATTCTTATTATTCCTAAAATCAATTAATAATAATTATAAGTGGGACTTATTTATTTTTTCTGATATATATATATAGGCTCATTGGGTGCACATTTACCCATATTTTTGTAAATATTGTATTTTTTTCGTGTTAGTAAAGGACTGTACATACAATCCGTTTCATTCTCCTTCGATTTCTCACGTCTGGATTAGTGTAGGAAGCGGGTTGGATCGATTGGGGTTAGTCTAAATTTTTTGGCCCGCTACAATGTCATCCACTATACTCGTAGCTTTCATCACTAGCTCTCCCATCTCTCAACAGAACTCTTTCATACTCTTCGTTCAGAACCTTCATTCTTCATAACTCCATTCATCAGCTCCTCACTCACAGCTCTCATCCAACTCAAGGTACACTCTTGCAAAACTGACAAATCACTCGCATCCCCTTTACTCTCAGCGGCTACACCAGAAACCCCTTCAACTGGTTTCCCCCAGAAGCCAGAAAAGTCAGTCACCTCCTCATTCCCTACATGAAACTCACCTCTACCCTTACCATTCGCAAAACCATAAAAATCAGCCACACTAGGTTCATTCTGCCCAAACACACTATCATTCATACTGTTCCTAAAAGCAGACAAATCAGCCACAGGCAGCTCACTCACTCATCTAATTACATCAACCAAATCACTCACCTGCTTATGCAAAAACTCAATCTCTCTCTTAAGCTCCCCCATAGCAGAAAAATTCTGCTCAGACTTACTTTCATTTGTACTTGTATTCTTCCTTTCACTCTTCTTTGTACGCTTTCTACTCCTTGAGACCAAGACAAGCTTTTTCCCAGATAGATCCATACTATCATATTCCTTATCATCATGCATCTTATCTCTCTCTCTGCACAGTTCATAGACCGGATGGCTCACCGGTAGTCAGGAGGTTCTCTCCACCTCCTCAACTGACTCTGATGAAACTGCACTCTCTGTCGCACCTTTATTCAAACTCTCCAAAACATATGTCACACCATTCTCCCACACTCTCACAACTCGATACGATCCTTCAAACTTTTCACTCATCTTCGACACACTCAACCTACCTTTTGCTTCTTTTACCTTCAATACATTTTCACCGATTTCAAACGAACAAAACTTTTCATGTGCCTCATGCCATAGACTCTGCTCACCTTCACTCAAATGAAACCTATCTTTCACTCGCCTTTCAAAATTCCTAATAAACTGACACAGGGACACCCCATTTGCACTATGCACTGTTGAATTATACACTCATAACACTCCACTCAACCTTCAACCGTTCATCCCAGTCATTCAAAATTGTATTCATCATTCTCAACATCTCACACAATGTCCTGATTGTATGTTCAGCCAATCCATTCAAAGACGGTACATACAGAGTTATTCTTACATGCTCCACACAATTCGCTCAAACACTTCACTCGAAAACTCAGGCCCATTATCACTCAGACATCTCTTAGGCTTCCATACACACATAGGAAAAAAACAACTGCTCAACCACACGCGCAACAGTCTCACTCCTTTTATGTCTCACATGCGCTGCATACACAAACTTACTTTTATAATCAACCATCACAACCATACCAACATTCCCAGCACTTGTACGTGGCAAAGACACACAATCAATCACTACCAATCCAAACGGTTCTTTCGCATCAACTTTCAACATCGGTGGTTTCACTTGCACACCTTGCACCTTTCGCTTCTGACAGCTTTCACACGTAGTTGCAACATCATTCACAACAGTTCTCAGAAACGGGTGGAATACACGCTCCTTCATACACTCCCACAGCTTAAACTTACCCATATGCCCATAATTATCATGCACAACCTTCACCAGACCAATCATACTAACTAAGGACATCACAGGTACATACATATCATCACCACCCTTCACATGCCTCACAAAATATACAACATCCATACAAACAACAAAATCCTTAGCATACCTTTTAAAATCACTTAAACACTCTGGCCATTCATTCAAATCAACACGCATCATTACACACCTCTTCAACTCACTAACAAAAGGACATATCTCTTGCATCTCTAGAATATCCTCATCACTTAAAATCTCATTCTCATCATCCATGACCAACTCAATCATACCGCAAAACTTGACAACATTCTTTGCACACTCATTCAACCTCATCACCTCACATTCACCTTTCATAAGACAATCGTTATCAGCATCCAAAGACAAATCATTCAATCTCATAAAGTCTACACCAAGCAAGAAACAACACAGCATTTGCTCATCCTTCAGAATCACAAAGTTTGCTTCACATTCACACCATTACCCAAACTCACTTTCAGACTAACCTGTTCCCATGCCACTATCATGCCATTCCCTAATCCACTTATCCGTAACTTCACAGGTTTATGCTCGCAACATCTAAACTCTTCATACTTACTCAGAATATTCTCATTCACTAAAGACACTTGCGCTCCAGTATCAATCAAACTACAGAAAAACCTTTCACCAACTTTCACTCTCGCTTCCATCATATCAGGTCCACCATGTTCGCAATACACAGAAGGAACAAGCACACCAACATCAGCACTGATATCCACACTGTCATTAACTCCCATATCATCACTCACCACACGACGCTCATCTTCATCCAGACAATCATTCTTCTCTCTTATATACGAACACTTTTCAATCACCCAATTGTAGTGCACACTGCTCAAACATTGCAGATGTACCACATTAGGATTCAAACCCTTCATCTTCTCATCCTTGTACACAATCGGCCTCTCACCACCAAAGTGCACATAAATAATCACTCCATACAAACGACTCACTACAATCAACACTTCCTGAAATGACGGGACCCCTTGCATACACATCGCTCTCAATTCTTTCATGAAGTTCCGCACCTTTGCCATACCAATGCTTTCAGGCTTCCTACACACTTCATTCATTACCTCCTTCCTTAAATCATCCACACTATCGGGCACTCTCACATCTACTCCATCACTCTTCAAATCTTGCAAACCATTCCATACACTCTCAAACAAGGAATCACCACCACCCTTACTCTCTTTTCCATTCATAATCCCTTTCGGCAAATACTCAGGATCACTCACTCCACACACATTTTCATCATTCGTACCAGGATACCTTGACATCAAATCAGCCACTCCATTCCGTTCACCAGGCACATACTCAATCACATAGTCAAAGTCACTCAAATCTTCCAAAGTCCTTGCAATCCTACTATCAGCCCACTTCATACCCTGCAGATACACAAGAGGTTGATGATCTGTTTTGATCACAAACCTCACACCATACAAAAACGGACGCAACACTTTCAAACAATATCTTATCGCAGCCAACTCTCATTCCACAGTCGAATACTTTCGTTCTGCAACATTCATAGCCTTGGATACATACCAAATTATTCGCCTGACATTCTCTCCATTCAAACGCTGCTCTTGCATCAGAAAACCTCCCATACAATACCCACTCGCATCTGTATACAATTCAAGCATTTTAGCATTCACACTATAATCTGGGTACGCCAATTCAACATCTTCAGCCGCTGCCTCTTTCAGTCTCTCATACGCCTCATTCATCTTATCATTCCACTTGACAACCGTACTACCTTTCTTCCCCATCCACTCAGTCAGAGACTTACTCACACCAGAACAATCACGTATAAACTTTCGCTGGAACTCAATCAAACCTCAAAACGACTTCAGTTGCTTCACAGTCACCGGTTTAGGAAACATTCACACCTTCTCAACATACTTTGGCGACTTTCATAACCCATTCTCACTCACCATATGCCTAAGAAATTCCACTTCTTTCGCAAACCATTCACACTTCGCCACTTTCACCTTCACACCAACAATCTCCAATGTTCTCAACACATCATTCATCAATCTCATATGCTCCTCAAAAGTCTGTCATAATCAAAATATCATCTATAAACGCAATCACATTCTTACTTGCAAACTTACTCAACACAACATTCATTGCCCGCTGGAAGGCTCCGGGAGCATTAGCCAACCCGAAGCTGAGGTTCCGGAACTGGTAATGCCTCTTTGTGGAAGAGAAGGCAGTTACCGCCTGGCTCTCCTCAGCAATAGGCATCTGGTAATACCCCCGTACCAGACCCAGCTTCGTAAACCACTCCATCCCATGCATACTATATACACACTCAGATACCACACACATCGGAAACCTTTCTTTCACAGTCCTTTCATTCACCTTTCGATAATCCACACACAGACGCAATCTTCCATCCGGCTTACGTACAGGCACTAACCGCCACCCTTTCACCCTTCACAAGTCTTACATTCTCCATAGCAGTCACCTCAATACCAGTAAACACACTCCTCAAAACACTACCATCTTTGCCTACATATAACTTATACACCCCATTTTTACCAATCTTTCTCTCAATCTGATCACTTGCAGGATGCACAACCATACGATTCATTTTCATAAAATCATAGCCCCAAATCACACCATACTCACTACTCACCTTATCAATCACCGAGAATTCACATTCATTCATCATCATACCATGCATTCGAACAGCTGACCTTATTATTCCAATCACAGGCACTCTCCTATTACCAATACCTACCAAACTACCCTTGCACTCAGACAGGAGGGCTTTCTCGCTAACCTTGTCACACACATCTTTATACACCAAGCTCGCCTTGCATCCAGAATCTATTAAAGCCAAACACTCAATTCCATTCAATTCCACTTAAACAGTCAGACACTCATACTTCCTACCAGACAGCACTTTCACACTAGACAGACTTACCAACACATTACTCACACTCATGCACCCAGAGGATACTTCACCAGGTACCCTCTTACAATTCAGTTTCCCACTTCAGACTTTCCATTCACACTTTTCCCCATTCGAGCCTTCTCAAATTCATTTACCCTTTTATACTTCACACTCTCTTTCATTCGTTTCACCTGTCCAATCACCCGCTTCTTCACCACATCGTACCTTGGTTCCCCCACACTTGTAATCACACAGAAAAACTCCAATACTTTTCCCTCCAAACATTCCCCCAAAACATTCATCCAGTATCCCTTATTCTCTGGGTACTTGAGCTTACAATATCGCTCAAATTCCCCGAAGAATTCTTCCACACTTTTCCCACCATGTAACCTAAATCTATCTATCTTTGGCACTTTCCTTATCAAAATACCCTTTCCCACATTCACTTCACTCTCACTTGAGCTGCCTTCACTCTCACTCATATCAATCATACCATCACTCTCCTTCATCCGAGTACAATGAGTCCACACTCTTGCCTCTTACCTTCCTATCTTTCCCCTTTGCACCACTCTTCCTTCTTCTCTTGCGTTCAACTCTCTTCCATTCTCTGTCCTTCCTATCACTCATAATCACCCTATCCTCTCTAGACTCGCACACACTCCCATTGATCCCATTAGTCTTATCCCCTTCAGTCGGAGCAGGGGTCAAGGTCGAGGGTCCTGGGGCCAGTCCTGACCCCTTCATCATGTCATACAAGTCCTTCATCCGTTGGTCGACCTGCTTCTGTCTCTCGTCCATTTCTTTCCTCATCCTGTCTGTCTTCTCATCCATACTCATCACATCACTCTTCAATCCATCAATCACGTTCCTCAACATCATACATTCCTCCTCTTTCTGCCTCAATTCCAGCCTCAGTCTCACAATCTCATCATGGAGGCCCTGTTCCACAGAAGCCATCCTCCCAGGTTAGTAACAGCGATAGGCAAAGGTGAAAAACAACCAAACAACCAAACTACCTGCCACGCTAATTGGGTATGGACTGCAATCCAATCCCATCATGCTCACGGTTTCGAAGTCTCATGTCCCCATTCGGGTGCCAAATGTAGCGGGCCGAAAAATTTAGACTAACCGTAATCGATCCAACCCGCTTCCTACACTAATCCGGACGTGAGAAATCGAAGGAGAATGAAACGGATTGTATGTACAGTCCTTTACTTAACAAAAAAAAATACAATATTTACCACAAATATGGGTAAATATGCACCCAATGAGCCTATTTATATATATACTAAAACAATCCTATCTTGGAACCCAATCAATCAAAAAAAATATATATTAATACTAAGAGTCAGCATATACAAAAGGGGACAACCAAAACAAGAGACAACAAAAGGAGGAGTTTTCTTACGTGGTACCACGGTTTACGATTTGCCGGCCTCCCCAGGGGAAAATCTTGTCGGCAGTCACTCTTGTGACAAAATTGGGTGTGCGGGGCTTATGGTGCCTGCCACCTCGGAGCTCAGTTTTCTTTAAGATCCAGTCAAGTACTATTAGAAAACTTCTTATATCTTCTTTAAATATCTCCAAAATATTTTCGTTAAAGTCGCTCTTGCAAAATGCAGGCAATGTTTTTGTTTGTTTTGTTCTTTTTTTCTTCATTTTTTTTTCTGGTACTTGAACGCTGTCTCATAAAATCTTTAACATTTAGTAGCTAATAAAAAAAACATGAGATGTTTAAATAACCTTATTTATACAACATGAAATCAAATACATATGTACAAAAGAAAATATAATAAAAAACCCATTCCCACTCACACACACATTCTTACAGAAGGAGGGCGAGTGTATTGGGAAAAAGGGTGGGAGAATGGCCCCTTCACACACTCACATTCGCTCCACCACACCGCATCCTTTCCATCCAATATCACAGTGTTCTCACCCACATTCAAACTAACATCCTTACTCCAACTCACTCTAACAGACACCCTTTCACCCTTCACACGCCTTACATTCTCCATAGCAGTCACCTCAATACCAGTAAACACACTCCTCAAAACGCTACCATCTTTCCCTAAATACAACTTATACACCCCATTTTTACCAATCTTTCTCTCAATCTGATCACTCGCAGGATGCACAACCATACGATTCATTTTCATAAAATCATAGCCCAAAATCACACCATACTCACTACTTACCTTATCAATCACAGAAAATTCACATTCATTCATCATCATACCATGCATTCGAACAGCTGACCTTATCATTCCAATCACAGGCACTCTCCTATTACCAATACCTACCAAACTACCCTTGCACTCAGACAGGAGGGCTTTCTCGCTAACCTTGTCATACACATCTTTATACACCAAGCTCGCCTTGCATCCAGAATCTATTAAAGCCAAACACTCAATTCCATTCAATTCCACTTAAACAGTCAGACGCTCATACTTCCTACCAGACAGCACTTTCACACTAGACAGACTTACCAACACATTACTCACACTCATGCACCCAGAGGATACTTCAGCAGGTACCCTCTTACCATTCAGTTTCCCGCTTCAGACTTTCCATTCACACCTTGCGCTCTCAGTCTAATCCAACACTTTTCACTTGAATGTCCTTCCATTGCACAATAGCTACATACATTCCTCTGGTCACGACACATCCTTGCATAGTGACCAGCCTTTCCACAATTACCACATGCATATTTCATACTTTCCCCACCAGTTGCTCCACCATTCAACCTCGGACAATCTTTCTTCAAATGGCCTATTTCTTTACACTCGAAGCACTCTTTCACACTTTCTTGGCAATCCTTTATCATATGCCCTTTCTTACCACACCCAAAACATGCACCAGATGTCCACCTACATTCTGCCAACATATGACCTTTCCTTCCACAATCTTTCTCCCACCATTCGGTCTCTCCTTTGCTGGGACATACCTCGGTTTCTCTCTCATATATCCGTTCCCACGCTTGAAATTCATCTGCCCCCTTCCATTCGACCACCCTCCATTTGCCCATCCATTCTGCCGGCCCAAGAAGTTTGACATCACTCCAGCTGGTGCAGCCTTCAGGGCATCCCTGTAGCTGACAAACTGCTGGGGTGGATGAAAGCTCCTGGGCTTCTTACCCCCAACATTTACACTGTACCATCCATCCTCTTCTAGATCGCTTTCATCATCAAATCGTCCATCTTCTAACAGTTCCAACACATCCTCCCACATCAACCATTCACCTGTCAGTCTCACTCTCTCCTTTCTCTTTCCACTCAGCCATTCACTCACCTTTCGCGGGATCGTGTCCAAAAACTTCCTCATGAGTGGTTTACATTCATTTACATCATCATCACCATACCTCGTTCTTGCCATACTCTCAAGCCTATGTGCATACATATTCACACTTTCACTCTTCCCCATTCGAGCATTCTCAAATTCATTCACCCTTTTATACTTCACACTCTCTTTCATTCGTTTCACCTGCCCAATCAATCTCTTCTTCACTACATCTTACTTTGGCTCTCCCACACTCGTTATCACTCGCAAGAACTCCAACACTTTCCCATCCAAACAATCTCCCAGAACACTCACCCAGTGACCCTTGTTCTGCGGGTACTTGAGCTTGCAGTACCGCTCAAAATCCCCGAAGAACTCATCCATACTCTTTCCCCCATGCCATCTAAACTTATCAATCCTTGGCACTTCCCTAATCAAAATTCCTTTCCCCACATTCACTTCACCCTCCGAAGAGCTACTCTCGGTCTCACTCATTCCAATCATATTGTCAATCTCTCCCTCATCTGAGTATAGCGAATCCACACTCTTCCCTCTCGCCTTCCTATCCTTAACCTTAGAACCATGCTTACTTCCTCTCTTACTTTCCACTCTCTTCCATTCACCCCCTTTCCTACCACTCACAGTATCTTCTTTAGACTCAATCATACTGCCATCCATTCCATTTAGCGGAGTCCCTGCAGTACAAGCAGGGTTCAGGGTTGTAGGTCCTGGGGCTGATCCAGCCCCTATCATCATGTTATACAGGTCCTGCATCCGTCGGTCCGTCTGATCCTGTCGGTCTCCCATTTCCTTCTTCATCCTATCAGTCTTTTCATTCATCCCTTTTATTTTATTCTCCATTCCCTCCATCATTCCCCGCAACATTTCACACTCTTCTTTCTTTCTCAACTCCATTCTCAATCGCACTACTTCTTCATTCAATGTTTCCGCTACAGCCATTGTTCCCAAGTTAGTAAAAAGATAGGAGGAGGGAAAAATCAGTCAAACTACTTGTCACACTAATTGGGTATGGACTGCAATCCAATCCAGTCACGCTCCCGGTTTCGAAGTCTCACGTCCCTATTCGGGCACCAAATGTAGCGGGCCGAAAATATATCTCTAATCCCAATCGATCCAACCCGCTTCCTACACTGTCCGGACGTGAGAAATCGAGGGAGAATGAAACAGATTGTATATACAGTCCCTTTACTTACAAAAGAATACAGTTATATTTACAGCAATTTATATTTACAAGGGAAGTGTGCACACTTCAAAATGAGGCCAAATTCCCCAATCCAAATAGGATACCAAAAGAGAATTTTCTAACAGGTGAATACAACAAATTTACTTATATCTACACAAAACATAAAAAAACACAGCAACAACCGAACGAAAAGGGGCACGCGCTATCACTTGTGTGCTGGAGGTGGGTGGTAGTAGGCTAACATAAAAGGAGGCAGGATTGTCAGCCAATGCGGGTATGGTGGTCCAGGTGTCTAGCGAGGTATGAAAGCCCTCCGTCTCAGGGCTGAGCGGAGCACTCGTCTGTAGAACCCTTCTTGCCGTCTGTCCAAGGTTCCACTCTCTCTAAATGTATATCCGAACAATCCTCAAAATATAATCTTTTGATAAAAGATTATTTTAAACAAAGTACTATTTTTGTTTTAATTATAGTGATATATCAAAACTAGCTACTATCTTTCCAGAATTTGGCGCCTGGAAAGAAAGAAAAACATGGTAATCATTTTATACATAAAATAAACAAAGACAAAATAAACCCATTCCCATTCACACACATTCTTACAGAGGAAGGGAGAGGGTACTGAGAAAAGGAGTGGGAGAATGGCCCTTTTACACACAGTCACATTCGCTCCACCACAACAACAGTTCTCAGAAATGGTTAGAACACACACTCCTTCATACACTCCTACAACTTATACTTACCCATATGACAAAAATTATCATGCAAACCTTCACCAGACCAATCTTACCAACCAAGGACATCACAGGTACATGCATATCATCCCCATCCTTCATATGCCTCACAAAATATACAACATCCATACAAACAACAAAATCCTCAGCATACCTTGTAAAATCACTTAAACACTCAGGCCATTCATTCAAATCAACACGTATCATCACACACACCTTCAACTCACTGACAAAAGGACACATCTCTTGCATCTCTAGAATATCATCATCACTTGAAATCTCATTCTCATCATCCATGACCAACTCAATCATACCGCAAAACTTGACAACATTCTTTGCACACTCATTCAACCTCATCACCTCACATTCACCTTTCATAACACAATCCTTATCAGCATCCAAAGACAAATCATTCAATCTCATAAAGTCCACACCAAGCAAGAAACAACACAGCATTTGCTCATCCTTCAGAATTACAAAATCATATTTCACATTCACACCACTGCCCAAACTCACTCTCAGATAAACCTGTTCCCATGCCACTATCATTCCATTTCCCAATCCACTTATCAGTAACTTCACAGGCTTATGCTCGCCACATCTAAACTCATCATACTCAGAATCCTCTCATTCACTAATGACACTTGAGCACCAGTATCAATCAGAAGAACCTTTCATCAACTTCCACTCTTGCTTCCATCATATCAGGCCCTCCATACTCTTAATACAAAGAAGGAACAATCACACGAACATCAGCACTGACATCCACACCGCCATCAACTCGCACATCATCATTCACCGCACACTCATCTTCATCCAGACAATCGTTTTTCTCCCTCATATACGAACACTTTTCAATCACCCAATTTTAATGCACACCACTCAAGCACTGCAGATGAACCACATTAGCATTCAAACCCTTCACTTTCTCATCCTTGTACACAATCAGTCTCTCACCCCTAAAGTGCACATAAACAATCACTCCATACAAATGACTCACTACAATCAAAACTTCCTGAAACGGCGGGACCCCTTGCATACACATCACTCTCAATTCTTTCATAAAGTTGTGCACCCTCGCCATACCAATACTTTCAGGCTTTCTACATACTTCACTCATTACCTCCTTCCTTAAGTCATCCACACTATCAGGCACTCTCACATCTACTCCATCACTCTTCATATCTTGCAAACCATTCCACATGCTCTCAAACAAGGAATCACCACCACCATTACTCTCCTTTACAATCATAATCCCTTTTGGCAAATACTCAGGATCACTTACTCCACACACATTTTCATTATTTGTACCAAGATACCTTGACATCAAATCAGCCACTCCATTCTATTTACCAGGCACATACTCAATCACAGTCAAAATCACTCAAATCTTCCAAAGTCCTTGCAATTGTACCATCAGATCATTTCATACGTTGAAAATATACAAGAGGTTGGTGATCTGTTTTGATCACAAACCTCACACCATACAAAAACGGATGCAGCACTTTCAAACAATACCTTATCACGGCCAACTCTCGCTCCACAGTTGAATACTTTTGATCTGCCGCATTCATAGCCTTGGATACATACCCAGTTATTCGCCTGACATCCTCTCCATTCAAACACTGCTCTTGCTTAAGAAAACCTCCCATACTACCCACTCATATATGTATACAATTCAAGCATCTTAGCATTCACACTATAGTCTGGGTAGGCCAATTTAACATCTTCAGCTGCTGCCTCTTTCAGTCTCTCATACGATTCATCTTATTATTCCAACTAACAATCGTACTACCTTTCTTGCCCATCCACTCAGTCAGAGGCTTACTCACACCCAAAAAATCATGTATAAACTTTCAAACCCAGAAATGACTTCAGCTGCTTCACAGTCACCGGTTTTGGAAACATTGCACCTTCTCAACATACTTCAGCGACTTTCGCAACCCATTCTCACTCACTAAATGCCCAAGGAACTCTACTTCTTTCGCAAACCATTGACACTTCACTACTTTCACCTTCACACCAACACACTCCAACGTTCTCAACACATCATTCACCAATCTCATATGCTCCTCAAAATTCTCAGTCATAATCAAAATATCTATAAACGCAATCACATTCTTACTCGCAAACTTACTCAACACAACATTCATCACCTGCTAGAAGGCTCCGGGAGCATTAGCCAACCCAAAGCTGAGGTTCTGGAACTGATAATGCCTTTTCATTGAAGAAAAGGCAGTCACTGGCCGGCTCTCCTTGGCAATGAGCATCTGGTAAAACCCCTGTACCAGATCCAGCTTTGTAAACTGCTTTATCCCATTCATACTATACACACACTCAGATACCATAAACATCGGAAACCTTTTTTTTTTCAGTCCTTTCATTCACTTTTTGATAATCCACACACAGACGCAATCTTTCATCTGGCTTACGTACAGGCACTATTGGACTATTTCATGCACTCTCACTTTCTTTAATCACCTCCATTCATTCTAATTCCACACACTGCTCCTCAATCTGATCAGCAACCGGATGCGGGAAATGTCTCGGTCTGATAGATTGAAGTGTCCTCTTTCAGGATAATCTTGAATTCCGGAAGCTTTGCAACCCTGAAATCCAGATAAGCCTTACTGAGGACCCCCTTTTGTTCAAACAGCATTTGATACACATCCTCCCTTTCATACTCAGTCAAACATTCATCCAATTCCACCATCCTTCCCACTTCATTATACGTCCATTCACACGTCTTTTCTTTTGCGATATTTACCCTGACATCGATGCTATCATCCATACCTACCTCATTCACAGTGAAGAGGTAACCCAGTATATCTCTGACTTGGATCCCCCTCACCTGCTCTTTCACCCTGGGGTCCGTCCGCCTGCATACATACAAAAAAGATAATTCATTCTCATCAAGCCATCAAACACACAAGCAACACTCCTTACCTTATAACACGCATCCTTTCCATCCAATATCACAGTGTTTTCACCCACATTCAAATACATCCTTACTCCAACTCACTCTAACAGACACCCTTTCACCCTTCACAAGCCTTACACTCTCCATAGCAGTCACCTGAATACTGCTAAATTAACTCCTCAAAACATTACCATTTTTCCCTACATACAACTTATACACCCCATTTTTACCAATCTTTCTCTCAATCTACTCGCTTGCAGGATACTTTCATAAAATCATACCCTAAAATCACACCATACTCACTACTCACCTTATCATTCACAGAGAATTAAAACTCATTCATCAACATATGCATTCTAACAGCTGACTTCATCATTCCAATCACAGGCACTCTTATACTACCAATCCCTACCAAACTACCCTTACACTCAGACAGGAGGGCTTTATCACTCACCTTGTCATACACATCCTTATACCAAGCTCATCTTGCATCCAGAATCTATCAAAGCCAAACCCTCAATCCCATTCAATTCAAGCTTCACACTCATACTTCCTACCAGAAAGATTGCACTTTCACACTAGACAGACTTACCAACACATTACTCGCACTCATGAACCCAGAGGATACTTCACCAGGTGCTCTCTTACAATTCAGTTTCCCGCTTCAGACTTTCCATTCACACCTTGCGCTCTCAGTCTAATCCAACACTTTTCACTTGGATGTCCTTCTATCGCACAATAACTACATACATTCCTCTGGTCACAACACATCCTCACATAATGACCAACCTTTCCACAGTTACCACATGCGTATCTTCCACTCCCCCCAGCATTTGCTCCACCATTTAACTTCAGACAATCTTTCTTCAAATGACCTCTCTCTTTACATTTGAAGCACTCTTTCACACTTTCTTGGCAATCCTTTATCATATGCCCCTTCTTACCACACCCAAAAATTGCACCAGAAGTCCACCTACATTCTGCCAACATATGACCCTTCCTTCCACACCTATGACATTCCACAATCTTTCTCACCCCATTCTGTTTCTCATTTGCTGGGACATACCTCGGCTGGTCCCTCATATACCCATTCATGTGCTTACCAGTCATCTGTCCCCTTCCATTTGTTGATCCTCCATTCGCCCATCCAGTCTGTCGACCCAGGAAGCTTGACATCACCCTAGCTGGTGCAGCCCTCAGGGCATCCCGATAGCTGACAAACTGCTGGGGTGGAGGAAAGCTCCTGGGATTCTTATCCCAACATTTACACTGTGCCATCTATCCTTGTCTAAATCACTTTCCTCATCAAATCACCCTTCTTCCAACAGTTCCAACACATCCCCCCACACCAAGTGTTCACTTGTCAGCCTCATTCTCTCTTTTCTTTTCCTATTCATCCATTCACTTACCTTTTGCAGGACTGTATCAAGGAACTTCCTCATCAATTTTTTACATTCATTCACATCATCATCACCATACCTCTTTCTCGCCATACTCTCAAGCCTATATGCATACTACATGTTCATACTATCACTCTTCCCCATTCGAGCCTTCTCAAATTCATTCACCCCTTTTATACTTCACACACACTTTCACTTATTTCACCTGCCCAATCAGTCTCTCCTTCACCACCTCATACCTCGGTTCCCTCACACACATGATCACACGGAAAAACTCTAATACCTTTCCATCTAAACATTCATCCAGTATCCCCTATTCTCCTGGTACTTGAGCTTGCAATACTGCTCAAATTCCCTGAAGAATTCTTCCACACACTTCCCACCTTGTAACCTAAACTTATCCACCTTTGGCACTTCCCTTATCAAAATACCCTTCCCCACATTCACTTCACTCTCACTTTAGCTGCCCTCACTCTCACTCATATCAATCATACCATCATTTTCTCCTTCATCCAGATACAATGAGTCCACACTTCCTTCTCATCTTCTAATCCTTTTCCTTTGACCCAGTCTTCCTTCTTCTCTTACGTTCCACTCTCTTCCATTCTCCGTCTTTCCTATCACTCACAATCTTCCTATCCTCTCTAGACTCACATACACTCCCAGTGATCTCATTAATTTTATCCCCTTCAGTCGGAGCAGGGTTGAGGGTCCTGGGACCCATCCTGTCCCCTTCATCCTTTCATACAGATCCTGCATCCTTTGGTCTATCTGCCTTTGTCTTTCATCCATTTCTTTCCTCATCCTGTCTCTCTTCTCATCCATATTCATCACATCACTTCAATCCCTCAATTATGCTCCTCAACATCATACATTCCTCTTTCTGCCTCAACTCCAGCTTCAGTCTCACAATCTCATCATTGAGGCCCTGTTCCACTGAAGCCATCCTCCCAGGTTAGTAACAGTGATAGACAAAGGTGAAAAACAAACAACTACCTGTCACTCTAATTGGATGTGGACTGCAATTCAATCCTGTCATACTCCTAGTTTTGAGATCTGACGTCCCTATTTGGGCACCAAATGTAGCAGGCAAAAATCTATACTCTAATCCCAATCGTTCCAACCCGCTTCCTACACTAATTCGGACGTGAGAAATCGAGGGAGAAATCAAATGGATTATATGTACAGTCTTAATATTTACCCCCAAAATATGGGAGTAAATATTTTCAAGAGATATAGGGTAGATAAATTTGAGATCTTGTTACTTAGAAAAGCCAATCTTACTTATGAATGCTCGCAAAATAATTTATCCTATTACCAAACAAAATCCTATATACATGCAACTAAAAGAACAATACAAAAGAGGCCTATTAAGCACACTGGTTTCAAACTAATTCAAAATAGTACAAGGAGGCCTAGTAACCACACTTGTACTTAACAATACAACGAAGAAAAGGTCTCACGTTGTAGCGGGCTGAAAATCTAGACTAACCCCAATCGATCCAACCCGCTTCCCACACTAATCCGGATGTGAGAAATCGAAGGAGAATGAAATGGATTGTATGTGCAGTCCTTTACTAACCAAAAAAAATGTACAATAATATTCACAATGGAGAGGGGGGATTAAATTGGAGATCTCGTACTATTTACAAAAAATATACAGCTAAATTTCCTATATATATGCTATAAAAAATAAATAAATCCTATTTATAACTTTTAGCAATCAATCAATCCTAAGAAACGATTCTATGCAAAATCGAACAACCCCCCAAAATCTTGACTACAACAGTCAATATATAAATAACAAAATGAAAGGCCTCACGTGGTACAAAGGGGGTGGGGGGGGATGTCCAGCCAGCATGCCACTCTAATGAGCAAAATGCCTAGGACCTACAAACAAGTGGAGCCTCTGAGCTTGATGGAAGATAAGTGACCTTATCACACTTGTTTGGCTATATAAGCCCTCCTTCATTAAGCTATACTATTTTAACCTCAACAAGTAAGACAGAACACGGCCTTGAACCTTTGCCAAATACTATTGGCCTTTATTAATTAACAATAAATAGTCAGCTTCTCATGCAAATATTGCGCTTTGTTAAAGCTTAATTTAAACAAAGAACTATCTTTTTCGTTAAATTTACTTAAGACAAAGTAATATCTGAGAAGGAAAAAAACCCCAATTTTAATACAACATGAAATCAAATACATATGTACAAAAGAAAATATAATAAAAAACCCATTCCCACTCACACACATTCTTACAGAGGGAGGGAGGAGGTATTGAGAAAAGGGGTGGGAGAATGGCCCTTCATACACACTCACATTCGTTCCCCCACAATGTTTACCCCGGAGGGGGAGAAGTCCTGCTGGCTGACACTTGAGTGTTTACCCCCCATCCCCCCCCCAACAAGTTGCTGCCTCCGAGCTCGAGGCTACAAAACAGCTCTTCTGTCCTATCAGGTCGTACAATAACTTATGGCATACCTCAAACCCTACAGTCTCCGCCACTCTTACAAATTGTAGGATTATCTTATAATTTACTAGAGTGGCCTTTAAAAAAAAACAATATACTAACAATTTGCTGAGGAAGAGAAAAAACAACATTTTAAACAAAACATGAAAATCAATTATATATACATATATAAAAAGAAAAAACCATTCCCATTCATACACACATTCTTATAGAGGGAGGGAGAGGGTATTGGGAAAGGGGTGGGTGAATGACCCTTCACACGCACTCACATTCACCCCACCACACCGCGTGAAAGCATTTGTGCCACTGCTGTGGAGGTGCTATTACTGTCACCGCTTTGGCCATACTAATCGCTCCTGTAGACACACAAACGCACAAAGCCCAGGTTATGCAAAGTCTGTATAAGTTGCTCCAAGGCTGCACTCGATAAGTCCAAATTGTGTGTGGCCAAGTGTGTCAAGTGCAGAGAGCCGCACTCTGGTTTTTCGAAGCAATGAGGTGCGTATCTCCTTGAGAAGGAAATCCTGGCCGTTCGGGCTCAGGATCGGCTCTCATTTTGCGAGTCTAAGGAATTGGTCCTGGTGCACCCGGCTCTGCCTTGGATGTCTTATCCCTCAATGCTAAGAAAGACACCCTCTGCTCCTGGCTCCTCCAAGCCTACGAGCACAGTCATTTCTCTACCCATTTAGAACCCTTCTGCTGGTTCTACCACCCCGGGCGCTCCTGTGTTAGAGCTGACTGCATAAAGGGTTAACACCCAGCCCTGGCTGGCACCAGGGTTCCTCCTCCTTCCCTCAGCATGAGTGTTTCCCATAAGGTGAAATGGCTGCATGCCTCCACCAAGTCATTAGACTCACCGGAGGCAACATCCCTGAAGCTGGTTGTGAGGCCATCTTCCAGCGCTCCTAAAGATGCTTCCCAAAAGAAGACCACCAAAGGAGCTTTAGCTCATTTGCCCTCACCCAGTTGTAGGCTGGGTAGCTTGGAGATGGTGGATCCTCCAAAAGATGCACCACCATTTGATAGAATGCTTGCCCGCACTTTACTGCAATGACTGCTTTGTTTCCAAACTCTTCAGCTAATTCTTGTTGAATGTCCCAGTCTGGGTGATCTTCATGCACATTAATTGTCCTGGTATCAGGTCTATCGGGGTCTCTACCGCTTTTCTCTTGTACTTTGGGATGAGTTTGTGTACGCAAACTTGTGGCCTATTTAACTTTTTGGAAGAGACTGGCCTCCTCCATTTTTTTACTCACTCTTGTAGCACTCATGTTCCTGCACTTGGGGAGGTGGGACTCTCCTCCCCTTCCCCCAATGCTGGTGTGTACTTCCTCTTTTTTTTTCCCTTTTGTGTGTTTTTCTAGCCTAGCATTAGGCTGTAAGGTGAGTACAGCAACTTTTGCCCTAATACACAGTTGCCAGATGGGTTCTAAAAAAACAAACAAAACTTCCCCACTCATTGAATGTTTTCCAGTGAGTTTTATTAGGTTTTGTTTTCAGCTCTTGTATTTTTCTATCCTTGGAAATTTGAACATATGTAGTCTTCTTAAGATTTTGCCTCTTTTAAATCATATTTGTATAATCATCAATTACATTCTTTGGATTTTGCTTCCAGGGAGAAGTGTCAGACTTGGCAACACAGAAGATAACCAATAAGATGAAACACATTTTAACTGTGTTGCCTCTACAGGTTGCTGCTCATCTGAATTGGGACCTGGATTTACTGCAGCAAAAGTATGTGCTCTATGTGCTTTGCCTTTCGTGGTGGTTGTGTTTCTTCAGACTATTTGCACTCTGCAGGTGTTTAATCTAGATGGCTTAGGATGTGGCCTCCTTAGTGCCCTGGCATTCAATTTTCATTTAATACCCTAAAAGATTCATGTTTGCATTTTTAAGGTAAATTTCTTAGCCAATTATTTATAATTTTGATTTGCTGAGTTAAAATTTATATTAGTTTTCTTCAATCTGGTCTAGTGTTTAACTTGTATCAATTTGAAAAGTTGAGTGAATATTAATTTAATATTTATTTTATCTAAGCATCTTTATATGCATGCATTAAGAGACTGGGTTTTAGGGAAACTCCTTTACAGCATTTTCATATTCTGGTCTTAGGCCCAGAAAGTTTGCAACAGTAGAAGACTTGAATGAAAGGCAGGCATGTCACTCATTTTATTACAAGCATTTATCAAATTGGATGTCTTTCATTAGCTCCCAGATTTGTGGACCTTCAAAAATAGCTGCTTCCCATTTGGTATCACATAGATGTGGAAACTTAGGTTTCTCAAAGCTGAAAACTTGGATTTCATACTTCATTTCATAGTCAAAGTTTTAGGTTTAGTGGTGGAAGCATTTGGTTAAGAAATATCATTGTTAGAAAACATAAGAAATGCTAGGTAGAGATGTTTAAATTGTTTCACCATGCAGGAGGTACTTGTGTAAACTATTACATCTGGTATCTGGAGAAGTGTTTTACAGCCTCCTGGCCCTATTACCTGCATTTGTGCATCCACCATGTCCCAATGTCAGTAGTACCTGCAGCTTTATATCTTCCACTATTTTCACACTTTACTTTCACCACTTTCCTTACGGATGGATCTCTTTACTAATTTTCTGAGCAACAAAGGGGTGGATGGTGTAGTGAGGGAAATCCCCCTGCTGCAACTGAACCCCGTAAGGGGCGCGGCGATTTGCCATCCTGGCCGCCGTGCTGACGGGATCCAGCGCCCCGTCCGGCCCCAGCTTAGCCTCTCTTCCTTCCTTCAGATAGCCTGTATTCCTATCTCCCACAACTTTCTCTGGTCAGCCTCTAATTTCACAGGGTAGAAGCTGACCTTCTTCTCAGCCAATCGTCCCGGATCGGGGCTGAGGGGGGAGGGGACAATGTCCCCTAACCCCTGAGCTCCGGTCTGGGGTGGTTGGCTTTTAACAACCTGCTTCATCCCCACCCATACCTTCCTCACATCCCTTTTCCTCTCGTCTTCAAAATCTATCCGTTTTACGCCGTGTTCAAGGTGGAGCCGCCATGCCGAAGGACTGCCAGGCCACCAGGCGGGAGGGGTGGTCCCAAATGGCGGCGCCTGGCTCTGCCGGGCCTGTAAGCACCTCTTGCAGTGCGGGCTACTGCAAGAGGTGGTGAGCGATTGCGTCCCGTAAAACAAAGAGGGTCACCATGCCCAATGATGAAACAAAAAAACATCTCCCCTTAATTCCCCCTATAACAACAACGGAGCCGCCCTCGTGCAGCTCCACAGAAAAGATGGAGGTCCCCCCCCCCTGTGCTTGCGCAGGGGACCCTCCATACCTCTTTAACCGGAGAGGAGGCTTACTCCTCTCCTACGCCTACGGGTGTAGGGGACTCCCCCTCACCCCCTTCTCTGGAGGTGCTTTCGGGCACCTCCCTATCTCAAGCGGCAGTCCCTCCTATGCTTTCTAAGGGGACTGCCAAGAAAGCCAGCAGGCAGCCCATTGCCGACCGCCCCTCGTACAAGCGGCTCGGTAGGGCAAACCCCCTTAGGGGGGAGAGGGAAGCCAGGCCCCTTCGGTCGCTTCCCTCAAAAGACCTGCTGGCAAAAATATTAAACCTTGCCGGGGTCAAGGCCTGTGCCTCCCCAAACAAGACTGGCGACACTGCCAAGGGGACCTGCAATGTCCTGGGAGGGGATGGCCAACTGGAGGCCCCTCCCGTGATAGACATGGTCCTTGAGGAGACCCAGCCTCAGACGGTAGGGCCTTCCATGGGGGGGAATTCGGGCTCGGCGCCAAGCACCGAACCCGAGTCCGCCCCCATGCAAGGTCCTCCTCAAATGGCTGAGGGCTCCGAGGCAGTAGAAGGAGGGGAGGGATCTCCTCCGACAGGTGCCCCTACGACAACCAGGACCTTCTCCATTTCGGAGAGGGACCTGGCTGAGGCCGGTCCATCTGGCCTGGGGGCTTCTGCCGGCGGAGGTGAAAAGCGGATTCATTCCCCGCCCTCCTCTCCAAAAAAGAAAAAGACTAAAAGGACGAAAAAGACTCGGGGCTCCTCTCCATCCGCGGGGGCTGCGGGGACTGCGGGGACGGATGGGTCTGCTGCCACTTTGGTAGGCGACCAAGCCAAGATCGGCACATCCGGCCCCTCTACCCCCTCGTGTGCGGAGCCTCGATGACATCGGGGCCCCTCATTCAGAGGTTACCTGGCGTTTTCGAGCCCGCTGGCTTCAAACGCTTCCTCGTTATTCGCTCCACTGATGGCACCATGTTGTCCAAGGGCAACATGATCCATCAGAGGAGAGGATTAGCTAGTGCAATTGGTAGAGAGCCGAAGGTGACCCGTTTCTCGGACGGCAGCCTTCTGGCGAATGCGGCGAATCCCGCCTAGGCGGCCAAGATAAGTGCTCTTCGGACACTTCATGGCACCCCGGTGAGTGTGACGCCGCACTCTACCATGAACTTTGTGAAAGGAGTAGTTTATGCGAGGGAACTCGTTGACTACTCCATTGAGGACATCACCCTAGAGCTGGCCGACCATGGGGCGGTCAAGGTCGAACGTGTGATGAGAAAACAGGGAGGGGCTTCGAGACCCACCCCTACACTCTTCGTCACGTTCGACTGTGACAAGCTCCCTGAGTCGGTGCGTGCCGGTTGGTACCGCTACCGCGTGAAGGCATTCGTGCCACTGCCGCGGCGGTGCTATTACTGTCACCGCTTCGGCCATACGAATCGCTCATGTAGACGTGCAAAGTCGGGGTCACCCGAAGTCTGTGTAAATTGCTCCAAGGTCGCACACGATAAGTCCAAATCGTGTGTGGCCAAGTGTGTCAATTGCGGAGAGCCGCACCCTGCTTCTTCGAAGCAATGTGGTGCATATCTCCTGGAGAAAGAAATCCTGGCCGTTCAGGCCCAGGATAGACTCTCATTCCGCGAGGCTAAGGACTTGGTCCTGGCGCGCCCAGCTCTGCCTGGGACTTCATATGCCTCAGTAGTTCGAAAGGCACCCTCTGCTCCTGGCCCATCCAGGCCAACGAGCACGGTTGTTTCCGCGCCCATTCGGAGCACTTCTGCGGGCTCTACTACACCCGGGCGCTCCCCTGGTAGAGCTGGCGGCAAAAAGGGTTCACACCCAGCCCCGGCTAAAACCAGGGCTCCCCCCTCTTCCCCCAGCGTGACCGTTTCCCGTAAGGCGAAACGGCCACGCGCCTCCACCGAGTCGTTAGACTCACAGGAGGCAACACCCCTGAAGATGGTCGCTAGGCCATCTTCGGGGGTTCCTAAAGCTGTCCCCCGAAAGGAGGACAGCAACAAAGGAGCTTCGGCTCCTTCGCCCACGCCACGAGGTGGAGCGAGTGGCTCGGAGACGGTGGTTCCTCGAAAAGAGGGCCCCCCGCCTCCGAAGCCGCAGCGCCCGCCTAAGGTTTCGAGGCGGAGGGAGGAAAAGACTCGCATGGCGAGGTCAACCTCCCCCAATAAGTCCTCGAAGGCGACAGCGCCTCCAGCGCTTTGTCCGGCCAACAGCGCCCGGGGTTCTGCCCCCGGGAAGCGTACGGCCATTCCCGTGAGGGTCTTCAATTCGAGGAGGGCCCCCGTGTCTCCTCCGAGCTAGGCCTGGAGGGCATATTCCTTCAATGGAATTGCCGTGGACTCCGGGCCAACTGGGAGGAGCTGCGGAGGCTCGCCTCGTCCCGTTCCTCGTTAGCTATTTTTTTGCAGGAGACCATGCTAGGCGCGTGCCCACTGCCTGCCCTCCCGGGGTATAAGGGTCTTGCAACCCCACCACCGCGGGACGGCCGGGCTGGGGGATGCGCGGTTTACACCCGGCATGATGTCTCCGTTCTTCCTTTCTCTTTAGATACCTCATACAGGCAGTGGCTGTGCAGCTGCACCTGGATAGGAGGTATACTATCATTTCTGCGTACATTCCACCGTCAGCTGACTTCGACGCGGGGGACTTCCGCCGCGTCGTGGCACGGTTGCCGAGGCCCTATCTCTTGCTTGGAGATCTGAACGGCAGGCATCCTCTCTGGGGAGATTACACCATAAATCCCAGGGGACAAGTCCTTGCCGATCTGATCGAAGAGCTTGAGATGGGTGTCCTAAACGTGGATGAGTTTACGCATCACTGTCCGAGAACTGCTTCATTTTCTTGCCTTGACCTATCTTTGTGCTCTTCGGATGCACAGCTTGATTTTGATTGGGGGGTGGTCGATGACCTCCATGGTAGTGATCACTTTCCCATTCAAATATCATTTTCAGGGCAACTGCCGCCTGAGAGACCACCTCGGTGGTGCTTGGCGCGGGCGCGGTGGCCTGCATTTCAGGAAATGACTGAATTCTCTATCTCAGTCGAGGAGTTTAGGTCGGTAGATGAGGCCGTTGAGTTCTTCTCCGGCAACCTTATCGCCGTGAGCCTGACTACTATTCCTAGGACGTCTGGCTGTTTTGCACGCCGACCACTCCCATGGTGGTCGGCCGAGTGTGAGACGGCCCTCAAACAGAAGCGTTATGCCTACATGCGCTATAAGCGCCGCCCGAACGATTTCACTGTCGCTGAATTTCGTCGGGCTAGGGCTAGGTTCCGGTATATTTCGAAGCACGCCCGCCGCTCTTCTTGGCGGGCATACGTGTCTTCACTTAACGGGAAGACCCCTTTAGCTGAGGTGTGGAAGCGAGTCAAAAGGATTCGGGGCAAGTTCTCGCAGGACCCCCCTCCCGTTCTCCAGGAGAATGGGACCGCAATCTCGGACCCCGCGTCCGTGGCGGAATCCTTAGCGGCCGCTTTCTCTGCATTCTCTAGCCGTGATGCTGCTCCGCCAGCATTCAATGCACGTCGTGATGTCGCGGAAGGCCGCCGGCTGGACTTTACCTCCAGAGGCGGAGAACCCTTCAACGACAAGTTTACTGTGAGTGAGTTGCGTTCCGCTCTCGCTTCGTGCGCGGACACCGCCCATGGTCCGGACGATGTCCCGTACGCCATGCTTCGACACCTGGGTGAGCGAGGCATGGCCTTTCTGTTAGATCTGTTCAACAGGATCTGGGTGGAAGGTCTTCTCCCAGACTCCTGGCGAATTGCTACTGTGCTCGCCTTTCGCAAGCCGGGGAGAGATCACTCTACTCCGACCGGTTTCCGCCCAATCTCTCTAACCTCTTGCGTGTGCAAGTTGATGGAGAAATTGGTAAATGTTAGATTAGCCCATTTCCTGGACAGCGGAGGCCATCTGTCTTCTGCACAGTGCGGCTTCCGTAAGTTTCACTCCACGTCGGATGCTCTGCTCCGACTGGAAAATGCCGTCTGCGAGGCTTTCCTTCGTAGACAGCACTACGCCACGGTGTTTTTTGATCTGGAGAAGGCCAATGATACCGCATGGCGATACGGTATCATGGAGACTCTCCACACGATGGGGGCGAGGGGACGCCTCCCAATGTTTATATCTGAATTTTTGCGAGATCGTCGATTCCGCGTACGGGTGGGGGGAGCCCTCTCTGCCCTAAAGGAGCAGGAAGAGGGTGTCCCGCAGGGAAGTGTCCTCAGTGTCACACTCTTTGCCCTGAGCATCAACGGCATCACCTCGGTGCTGCCGCAAGATGTTCTCGCTACGCTCTACGTGGACGACCTTTCGATCTCTTTTGGCGCGGCCCAGATGCCAACTCTGGAGCGTCGACTCCAACAGGCATTGAACCGCGTCTCTCGCTATGCCGAAGCGCACAGGTTTCGGTTTTCTTTGGCCAAGACTAAGGTGGTGCACTTCTGCCGCCATCCACGGCTTCACCCTGACCCAGATTTGTTTCTTAATGGGGTGCGCCTGGATGTGGTTGAGTCGCACCGTTTCCTTGGTCTTGTATTCGACCGACGCCTCACCTGGGAGGCTCATATTCGCAGCCTTAGGGTCTCTTGTACCCGCGCCATGGACATTCTCCGTTCCGTGACGTTCAGCGCTTGGGGCGCTGATAGGGCTACCACCTTACTTTTTTATCGATCCTTTGTTCGCTCGAAGCTCGACTACGGATGCGAGTTTTATGCATCCGCAGCCGAGCGTTTATTGCGGAAGGTGGATTCAATCCACCACACCGGCCTTCGCCTTGCGACCGGTGCCTTCCGCACTTCCCCCATTGAGAGCCTGTTGTTTGATGCTGGGGAGATGCCACTCGCTCTGCGCCGCGTGCAGTGCATCACTCGCCTGTATGCGCGAGCCCGGCGCCTCCCTCAGTCGCCAACAGCTCTCACTGCATCCGCAGCTGATCTCGATGGTGCCTATGCCGCCGAGAGACGCCAGTCATACCCTAAGCCCTTTGGGTTTAGGGCCAGGAAACTCCTTCGAGAGGTAGATATAGCTCTCGGGCCGGTGGCGCCCCTGGTTCTGCCCAGGACGCCACCCTGGATGGTACCACATTTGGCTATTTGTCGCCACGCCTCTGCTCCCAAAGCTTGTACTGCGCCGTGAGTATTGCGTTCGACCTTTTTGGAGCACACATCGTGTCACGCTGGTACCGTGCCAGTGTATACGGATGGCTCCAAGTCCCAAGAGGGGGTCGGCTTCCACGCCGTATCCCCTCTGTTTGAAGTCAGCGGGGCTCTACCAGGCGCTGCGTCTGTCTTCACGGCCGAGCTGGTGGCAATACACCACTCGGTACGGGAGATTACACGACGTGCCCGGTTCGGAGACCGGATTGTGATCTATAGCGACTCACAAAGCGCCCTGAGTGCTCTCGGGGCATTGGAATCTCCGCATCCCCTGGTTCGCGATATCCGTGACGCCACGGTTTTGGCGAGCCGGGCAGATGTCGAGATTATCTTCTGCTGGGTTCCTGGACATGTAGGAATTGCGGGGAATGAGCGCGCCGATGAGGGCGCCAAAGAGTCCGCGAGGACTCTGCGACCGGACCAGCGTTTCGCTCTTCCTCACACCGAATACATGGCAGGAATACGGGCAGCTCTTTGGACTGCTTGGCAAAGAAGATGGGAGACGGTTGAGGGGAACTTAAAGTTGCGTGCCATTGCGCCGCGACTGTTCCCATGGACCTATCCCCCAATGCCGCGGCGGCTTCAGGTTGCTTTCTGTCGTCTCCGAATCGGACACACTCGTGTGACGCATCGCTATCTGATGGAGCGCTCGCCTGCGCCCTATTGCAACGACTGCGTCGTCCCCCAGACTGTTCGGCACATTCTTGTCGAATGTCCCAGTCTGGGTGATCTTCGCGCACGATACCTGTCCCAGTACCGGGATGGGCGGGGTCGCTACCGCCTGTCCCTTGTGCTCGGGACAGATTCGTGCACACTGACTTGTGGACTTGTTGACTTCTTGGGAGAGGCCGGCCTTCTCCCTATTATTTAAGCAAGGTTTGTTTGTTTTGTTTTTTGATGTTTTTTTGCATTTTTTTTTTTTTTTTCTTTAGTTGCACGCTCCCGCGCCGGGGGGACCTCTCCCCGACGCACCAGCTTGCTTCCTTTCCCCCTTTTGGGGTGTTGTTTTTTTTTTTTCTCTCTTTAATTTCATTTTAAAGTAGCCTAGAACTAGGCCAGTTTTAATACGGCGACTAATGCCCAAGTAGGCAGTCGCCAGATGAGCTCTTAAAAAAAAAAAAAAAAAAAAAAAAATGCTGCAACTGAAACCTGAAGGGCAGAAATGCCTTCACAGTCTGCAATAATATGAGATCAGCCAGCCTACTTCTTAGCGAACTAGTGGCCCCACCCATTCCTATTCTTCATTATTACATAGCTTATTCTATACCGTGAAACCTTTTGACTATCCATGGACGTTCTGGTGTAGCAGATGGTTTCAACCACCACCAGCCATCAAAGTCCACTCACTGCTTCCAGGAAGCTTTGTCTTCCATCCTCACAAAAACCTGAAACAAAAGGTGGTCATTAGAGTGGGCACAGGTGAGTTGAGGTAAAGAGAAAACAAAACTACCACACTCGTAGCTGTATGCACTTCCAGCCTCATAGAACCTAGCCCAATGGCAAACTGTACCACTAGGTCCCAAAATGCTGCCAGCATTCCCTGCAAGGAGCTACCATGTGTATCCTGTTACACTTGGTACCAGGATGACCTCTTCTCTCGGGGACTGAGTGCAAATTAGGGAAGCCCTGTCAATGGGTTGATTGGAACTGTCTCATGTGGCCATGTGAAAATGGTGTGCTTCCTCCTCCACAGCATTCCTTTTCTCTATCACTACCTCTGTCTAGGTTTAAGGACCTGACTAGCTACCTCATCACACATAGCTCCAAGCAAGGGTGAAAGAGGACTTTAAACTATATAATATAAAGCTAACTCATGCCATGTCCTAAAAGAGGCTTTGGAACCTCTATAAACAATGCCCTTTAACTCCTGCAGGTTGCAGGCCTTGAGGTGACCCGGGCATTGGGGCATGAATAATGGGAATATGTTTTGCCCCACTAACCCCTTCCCTGTGTCTGTTCTCAGCTGCATAAGCCTGTAGTGCTTAAGTCGGCAGGCTTTACTGCCATGTTGGCTGCCAGACCAACTAACAGTTTCTGCATCCAATTTCTGACTCTGCCACAACAGATCCAGATCCTGGTTCAAAGCAACAATGTCTGTAGCTCTGTCTCAATGAAGCCTATGGCCATTCCTGTTAGTGTCTTCTCTTCAAAGAGGGTCCCCAGGTTTCTCTTGAGCTATGCCTAAAGGGAATATTCCTACAATGGAATTGCTGTGGATTATGGGCCAGCTGGGAAGAGCTGCAGAGCACTGTCTCTTCCCAATCCCCTGTTAGCTATCTTTTACAGGCCATACTGAGCATGTGCTCCCTGCCTGCCCATCCAGAGTATAAAGGTTTGTGACTGCACCTCCATGGGATTGTGGGCAGGACATTTATTCCCAGAATGATGTTTCCATTCTTTTATTTGCTAATAAAACCTTTCTGGCTGTGGCAGTGCAGCTACACCTGGATAGGAGCTATAGTGTAATATTAAGGAGTTTAGCTCATTGGATGAAGCCATTAAGTTCTCTGGCAACCTAATTGCCGTGTGCCTAAATACTATTCCTAGAACTTCTGGTCATTTTGCATATCAACCAAATCTTTGATGGTTAATTGAGTGTGAGACTGCCCTAAGACAAATACATTATGCCTACATACATTATAAGTGCTGGCTAGACGATTTCACTGTGGATGAATTTCTCTGAGTTAGGGCTAGGTTCCGGTATATTTCATATTTCAAATCATACCCACCCGCCGCTCTTCTTAGCGGGCATACATGTCTTTACTTAACAGGAAGACTCCTCTAGCAGAGGTGTGGAAGCTAGTCAAAAGGATTTGGGGCAATTTCTCGCAGGAGAATGGGGCTGCTATCTTGGACCCCCTCATCCATGGTGGAATCCTTTGCGACCACTTTCTCCACATTTTCTAGCCGGGATGCTGCTTTGCCAGCATTAAGTGTGTGTTATAATGTCATGGATGGCCGCCGACTGGACTTTATCTCGAGAGGCGGAGAACCCTTCAATGGCATGTTTACATTGAGTGAGTTCCATTCTGCTCTTGCTTCATGTGCAGACACTGCCCATCTGGATGATGTCTCGTATGCCATGCTTTGACACCTAGTTGAGCAAGGCATGGCCTTTGTTAGATTTGTTAAACAGGATATGGACAGAGGGTATCCTCCAGGACTCCTGGTGAATGGCCACTGTGCTTGCTTTACACAAACCAGGTAGAGATCATTACCTTGACTGGTTTCTGCACAATATCTCTAACCTTCTATGTGTGCAAGTTGATGGAGAAATTAGTAAATGTTAGACTAGCCTTTTTCATTGACAGTGTAGGCCACCTGTCCCCTGCAAGTTCCACTCTACATGAGATGCTGTGCTCTGACAGGAAAATGCTGTCTATGAGGTCTTCGTTCATAGGCAGCACTACGTGACAGTATTTTTCCATCTGGAGAAAGCATATGATACCACATGGCAATGTGGTAGCATGGAGGCTCTCCACATGTAAGGAATGAGGGGATGCTTCCTAATCTTTATCTAGAGTTTTGCAAGATCATCAATTCAATGGACAGGTAGGGGGAGCCCTCTCTGACCCAATTGAGCATGAACAAGGTATACAGCAGGGAAGTGTCCTCAGTGTCACATGCTTTGCCCTGAGCATCGACAGTCTCATCTCAGTGCTGCTGGAAGATGTTCTGGCTATGCTCCTTTCTGGATGACCTTTCGATCTCTTTCGGTGCAGCCCAGATGCCAACTCTGTAGCATCTAGTCCAACAGGCAAAAGATTTGCATTATTGCTATGTTGAAGCACACAGGTTTGTTTTCCTTGGCCAAGGCTAAGGTGGTGCACTTCTGCTGCCAACTATGGCTCCTTCCCAACCTGGACTTGTTTCTAAATGGGGTTTGCTTGGAATTGGTGGATTTGCACCATTTCATTGGTCTTGTTTTTGACTGATGCCTCAGTTGACAGGCTCATCTTTGCAGTCTTTAGGTCTCATGTACCCGCACCATGGAACACTCAAATGCCTTAAGTGTTCCCAGGGCATTGGAATATCCACATCATCTGGTTCCCGATATCCATGATGCCATGGGTTTTGCGAGCCGGTCGGATGTTGACATTTATCTGTTTCTGGGTTCCGGGACATGTAGGAATTGCAGGGAATGAGTGGGCCAAAGAGTCTGTGAAGACTGCAACCAGACCAGCTTTTGGTTCTTCCTCACACACACTACATGGGAGGAATCAGGGCAGCCCTCTGTGCTGCTTGGCAAAGAAGTTTTAGATGGTTGAGGGTAACTTAAAGTTGTGTGCCATTTTGCCACAACTGTTCCCATGGACCTAACCCCAATGCCGCAATGGCTTCAGGTTGTTTTCTGTCATCTGTGAATTGGACACACACACACACACACAGGATGCATTGTCATTTGATGGAATGCTCACCTGTACCTTATTGTGACAACTACTCTGCCCCCAGACTGTTCAGCACATTTTTGTTGAATGTCCCATTCTGGGTGACCCTCGTTCACATTGCCTGTCCTCATTTCAGGATGAACGTGGTTGCTACTGTTTGTCCCTGTACTCGGGATGGTTTCTTGTACACAGACTTGTAAGAAGATGCTGGCCTCCTCCATTTTATTTGACTTTTTGTAGGTCACATGTCCCTGCAATGTGAAGATGAGGGCCTCCACCCAGATGCCAGAGCATGTTTCATTCTTCTTTTGTTTGTTTTTTTGCATTACTTTGCTTCTGTTTTGTTTTTGTATGTTTTGTTTGCTTCTGCATATTTTCGGTTTTTGTTTTTTAATCTAGCCTAGTATTAGGCTGCAGCTTGGTTATGCTAGCTTATGCTGTAGTAGTAGTTGCTAGATGGGTTCCTTAAAAAAAAAAATCCTACCTGTCCATCTCACTCGTACACCAAAGAAATAGCTCAAACATACCCCTCTTACCAACACAACATAGCTTCAGGAAAGACCACTCCACCACAATCCTCCTAATCAACCTCACACAATACATTCTAGATGGTTTGAATGAGCAATGCCCCTCTGCTCACACCATCCTCACAGCAATTGATATAAACAACAAAGTCATTGATAATATATCCAAACACCTCCTACCTCACAAGATTCCTAACATAGATCTCACAAACAATGACAAGAAATGGCTCACAAACTTTATTTATGGCAGACAAGGCCAAGTAATACATAACACACAATTACACATTATAATACAAGATTAATCATTGTGATATTCTCTGTGAGATCAACCATAAAAATTGCAAATTAACACCCCCATCTCTCAGATTTTGCTGAAATTTGGTTTATAGGAAATTTTTGGGCCCTAAAGCCATTTCTGAAATTTTAAGGTCAATTCAACCAACAGTTCAGGAGATATGACCTCAGGCATTTTGAGGTCACATGCGAGGTCACTAACAGTTGGCAACCCATAGCTAGGATAATAATGGTCATAATTATATAAAAGTATATATATTTAGAATGAAAAAAAGACGAGGAATCCAAATATGAAAGTTTTAGAACTCTAGGTTGAAAAATTAAAAAATTATAATTTGCTAAAATTTGACCTGTTGTATAAAAATTGAAAAAAATTTATATATGAGAAAAATGAAGGCATATACTTTGGCTATTAGAATCATTTAAAAAAAAGAGTTTGTTTATGCTAGTATTTTTCAATTAATTAACACATAAGTGAGCACTATATTTTTCACACATATTTTTCACACTTAAGCTCTTAAAGTGACCTATAGAAATTAAAATTTTAATTTTTTTGGCATATAAAAAACGGTCAAAGTTCTTGGCTATTAGAAACAATTATAAAGACGTTGTTTATGCTATTACTTTTCCTGTAATTAACTTATGTTGACACCAATATTTATAAATTACAGGTCAATTGAGGAATTTATTTTATCTAAATCTCCAAGAATATAAAAAATGATATTTCACTGATAATCCTCACTGATAAAATAATTACAATAATGATAGGGAAGACCTGTTAACCTAATACAATTTTGGCATATTCAATACTTTCATCAATTTCTTTCTGAGGAAAAATATATGTAATTCTGCTCCCTCCTCTTAGTGTAGGACAACTCATGACAGTTAATATATGATGTCCTGGCACTGCACATGAATCCTTATTTGATGGATAATATGCACTTGCTCCTGATGACCCAGAAGGATGTAAAAAGTTCACTGTGTAATCATCAAACTCCTCACAATATTCCTCCACAATTGCATACCAAACTTGCCTGTCATAAATGCAGCTAACATACTCTCCTGGTTTGACACATTTTAGGTTATCAACCATTGCAGGTGCATTAGTAATATGACTTTTATTTTCTCCAATGCCAACTTGAAGTGAGATACACCATCAGTTCTTCCTTGTTTATAGGAACAAATCTATGATATTTCTGAATTCCCAGAATAACCTTACTGTCTGTTGTTCTGCATCTTTCAAATCAGATGTAGTTACAAAGAAAAATTTTATTGTCTTGCACAAGTTTTCTTCACAAAACTGAAACATGTCTTCTTGTGTAAGAATTTGCCTCTTTGTAGTTCTCTGTAAACTGGCACGAGCAGTAGCTCTCTTCACTGTTCCCCCTAATCCCATCACATGCATTTTTGCCATGGGATGTAGCAAAGAAGTTCCATTCACAAGGCAAACCAAAATCCTCATCATGGTAACAGAGATTTGTGAAGTTGTATCTGTTCTTATATTGGCCAGCACATCCATCCAAAAAATACTACACCTTCTTCAGTTGTGGGCATCTGAATTTAACATAGTTCATAAGCTTTATTATAAATGAGTAAACCATTATGGTGTTGTGTTTTAGTGATGGAGATAAGACACAGACACTAAAATGGTTAAGTTCCTGGTCTTAAGATCATCTATAATAGATGACAAATGGGTGAACTGTACATTGTAAATTGTCCCAGTGTAATCCTTGGGCAGCATCTTGGACAATGAAAGAATAATTTTCAGAGAAATCACCTAATATAACTGCCTCGCTCTGAGGTGGTAGTGTTTCTTTCAACAGTTTTAAGTACTGTAATTGCTGCTGTGCAACAAAATGATGATGAACCATGCAGGATATTTTGATGTTTAATGATAAGTATTTATGGAGTGGCTCCACTTTGTCTACCATTGTACAACGGTCAACAGTCACCCATTGCTTGTAAGATATTTCATTTGGAGCCGAGTTTACACTGTCAAGCAACTCAAAGTTCAGAACACCATCTTCTCTTGGGCAATCTATGCAAAGTTGCATCATGCAAGCCTCTCTCTCTGTTCTACAAACACTGTAATCCATAAAATCTTTGTATGAAAGACCTTTTTCTCCCAATGCAGCCAGCTGTAATTTTGGGTTTTGATGATATGTGCAGACACAGACAGAATGAGTCGCACCACTGCCGACAAGCACACAATATGACAGCCGTAATTTTCCAAATGTGGAAAATCCTATTTTGAGATTCTTTTTATCATTTTTATATAGTTCAAATAACTCTTAAATTCCCAAGGACCAATCATTTTTGTACCTTCAGCACTAATGACTTTCACACAATCCTTTTTGCCATGACACTTACGACTAACCTTTCATTGACTCATATAATCTTTTAACTATATCTTCATATTCTTTAGATATCACTTTTCTTTTGCTTATTATTGGAGTCTTTCGAAGGATTCCAAATTCTGATTTTAGTGAACAGCATTTTTTCACCATATATGTTGTTATATTTCACCTTTCTGGTGAAATATTGGCTGTGGATAGTCCGTTTGGGCTTTGCAGCATCTTTTTTTCAGCACTATTCATTCATTCTGGTGAAATATAATTTATATTATCTTAGTACTTACTTTTTTTTACTGGTGTTTGGTCCAAGAGTGCTAGAACTGGTTCAATTGAAGTTGAAGGATTTTCTTTAACCAAGCAATCACTGTCCAGATTTCAAACTGAAGATATGTTACTCAAATCAATGATTGAGTAACATCTTGCTCAGTCTCATTGTTTTCAGTGGTTCTAAGTATTGCAGGGTTTTTCATTATTAATATCCAACAGTTCACACACAGCAATGAGTCTTTTCAATTTTCTAGCACATTTTCCAATAAGCACATCAGTCACTTTTCCTAGATTGATTGTTATGCACTTCTTGTGTTTTTTAGTAGGGTCTTTGCAGTATTTCAAGTGCTGAACCATTGTATTTTGGTGAATAGGCCTAATAGCCGAGATGTAGATTTCACTAAGTAATTTGTATAAATCTGTAATTTTGAGATTGACACTTTTTAGAATATAGTTATACACAATATTTTAGTTCTTGATATTCTTTGAGGCTCATTGAAAAATGATAACAACCCACCACACACACTGCTGGTTGAAACTGTCCTAACTTGTAGACTAGGAACTACAACTATCTGTGTTGATTCTGTACAAGTAGCTACATATGAGCTTTGTTTTCCCCTTTCACTACACTTGTGGCAAAAAAAATCGTAACATTCATACGATGCGGTTAATAATACACAAATATTTTACTTACATGTATTTTATTGTGATTATATCCTTCAACTTAATACTTTGACATACTGCCTTTGTTCTTAAAAAACATATGAAATGCTATGGGCATTGATTCAGCCACCTTGGAAAAGTAGGAGGTGTCCATATTGATCCATAACCCTTTCAGCGCCTCCTGCAGGTCTTTGATGTTGGTTGGTTTGGACGCCTGTACCTTATTTTTCATAATATTCCAGGCATTCTTGTTGGAGTCACACACCACAACTTGTCTTCTGTACAGTCGCATCTTTGCAAGTTCCACTCCACATTGTATGCTGGAAAATTCTATCTTCAAGGCCTTCCTTCATGGACAGCACTTCATCCCAATCTTATTCAATCTGGACCAGGTCTATGATACTACTTGGTAATACAATATGATAGTGCCCTTTCATACCATAGGGGTGAGGGGATGCCTCCAAATTTTCTTGTGTGAATTCCTGTAAGATCATTGATTGTGTTTGCAGATGTGGGAGTTCTCTCTAGTCCAATAGGGTAGGAAGAGGCAAGTACTTTTAATCTCACTCTCCTTTGAACATCAACGGTATCTCCTTGGTGCTTCAGGAAGATGTTTTTGCTACACTCTACATGACCTTTCAATCTCTTTGGGTGCAGCCCAGATGTCTACTCTGAAGCATCAACTCCTAGCAGGTGCTGAAATGCTTCTCTCATACCAAAGTGCACAGGTTTTGATTTTATTTTGTCCAAGGCTAAGGCAGTGCATTTCTGCGATCATCCACTACTTCACCCAACCCAGAGTTTTTCTCTTAGCAGGAGATTTATAAAAAGATCTGTGAAAGAGAAGTCAAATCCTCAAGGGTGGGTGAGTGCCTTAGGTTTGCATTTTTTTATATTAAGGAAGGGAACCATGTCCAGGCCAAATTGATAAGTAAGCCTTATGGTGGTGACCTCCTGCCTGTTCTGTTTTGGTTCTCAACGTCATTTTCTTCTGCACCTAGTGTGGGGGAGCGGTGTGTGTGTGTGTTTCTGTAGGGCCATTCTCCCACCCCCCTTTACATATATCTTTCCCTACCCCTGTGTGAGTGAGTGGGTATAATTTGCCTTCTGATTTTTTATGAATACAAATAATAACTGATTGTACTCTCTTTTCAGAGATATAATTTTCTAAACATAAATATAAGAGTAAATATTTAGAGAGTTAAGTTAAATTTATTTGTCCAGCGCATTGGGATATTACCCCGTCCGACCACAGCTTAGCCTCTTCTCGTTCCTTCAAAACACTTGTTTCCTCGCTTTTCGCGCATGATACCTGTCCCGGTACCGGGATGGGCGGGGTCGCTACCGCCTGTCCCTTGTGCTCGGGATGAGTTCGTACACATTGACTTGTGGACTTGTTGACTTTTG
The DNA here is from genome assembly GCA_963969495.1 of Ceratothoa steindachneri. Classification (NCBI taxonomy): domain Eukaryota; kingdom Metazoa; phylum Arthropoda; class Malacostraca; order Isopoda; family Cymothoidae; genus Ceratothoa; species Ceratothoa steindachneri. The sequence continues at coordinate 118,727,935 of OZ018317.1, forward strand.
GGGGAAGGCCGGGCTTCTCCCCTTTATTTAAGGTTCTTTTTGTTTTTTGTTTGATATTCTTGTTTTGTAGGTTGTACTCTCCTGCACCGGGGTGAGGGGGACCTTCCCTCCCTGCCGGAGATTGCTTCCTGATTGTTAAGTTTTCCAATTTATATCGGTATGTTTTCATATATTTTTTTTAAAGTAGCCTAGTTCTAGGATGTCATGTTTTTCGGCGACTTATAACCAAGTGGGTAGTTGCCAGATGGGCTCTATAAAATTAAAAAAAAAAAAAATCAAGGTGGAGCCGCCATGCCGATGAACTGCCAGGCCTGTAAGCACCTCTTGCAGTGCCGGCAACTGCGAGAGGTGATGAGCTATTGCGTCCCATATGTAAAAGAGGGTCACCATGCCCATGTATCAAAATTAAAAAAACCCTCCAAATCTCTCCCCATTTACCCTTGTACATCAACGGAGCCACCCTCGGGCAGCTCCACTGAAAAAATGGAGGTTCTCATCCCCCCCCTGTGCTGTGCTTGCACAGGGGACCCTCCATATTTCTCTAACTGGAGAGGAGGCTTACTCCTCTCCTACGCCTACGGGTGAAGTGGACTCCCCCTTACCCCCTTTTCTGGAGGTGCTTTTGGGCACCTACCTATTTCCAGTGGCAGTCCCTCCTTTTCTTTCTAAGGGGACTGCCAAGAAAGCCAGCAGGCAGCCCATTGCCGACCGCCCCTCGTGTAAGCGGCTCGGTAGGGCAAACCCTCTTAAGGGGGAGAGGGAAGCCAGACCCCTACGGTAGCTTCCCTCAAAAGACCTGCTGGTAAGAATTTTAAACCTTGCCGGGGCAAAGGCCTGTGCCTTCCCACACAAGACTGGCGACACTGCCAATGGGACCTGCGATGTCCTGGGAGGGGATGGTCAACTGGAAGCCCCTCCTGTGATAGACATGGTCCTTGAGGAAACCCAGCTTCAGACAGTATGGCTTTTCATGGGGAATCTGGGCTTGGCGCCAAACACCGAACCCGAATCCCTCCCTATGCACGGTCCTCCTCAAATGGCTAGGGTTTCTGAGGCAGTACAAGGAGGGAAGGGATCTCCTTCGAATGGTGCCCCTGTGACCCCCGGGACCTTCTCCATTTCGGAGACCCCGTAAGGGGTGCGGCGATTTGCCATCCTGGCCGCCGTGCTGACGGGACTCAGTACCCTGTCCGGCTCCAGCTTAGCCTCTCTTCCTTCCTTCAAAACACTTGTTTCCTCGCTTTTCATACAACCTCTCCCACAACTTTCTCTGGTCAGCCTCTAATTTCACAGGGTAGATGCTGACCTTCTTAAGCCAACCGTCCTGGATCGGGGCTGAGGGGGGAGGGGTCAACGTTCCCTAATGCCTGAGCTCCAGTTTGGGATGGGGGTTTTTAACAACCTGCTTCATCTCCACCCATACCTTCCTCACATCCCTTTTCCTCTTCTCTTCACAATCTATCCGTTTACGCCGAGTTCAAGTTGGAGCCGCTATGCCGATCGACTGCCAGGCCACCAGGCGGGAGGGGTGGTGCCAAATGGCGGCGCCTGGCTCTGCCAGGCTTGTAAGCACCTCTTGCAGTGCGGGCAACTGTTAGAGGTGGTGAACTATTGCGCCCCATAGCACAAATAGGGTCACCATGCCCATGGATGAATCTAGAAAAAACAAAACCCCTTTAACTCCCCCTGAAACAATGATGGAGCTGCCTGAAGGCAGCTCCAGCGAAAAAAATGGAGGCCCCCTGTGCTTGCGCAGGGGACCCTCCATATTTCCTTAACCCGAGTGGAGGGATCTCCTCCGACAGGTGCCCCTACGACTACCACGACCTTCTCCATTTCGGAGAGGGACCTGGCTGAGGCCGGTCCATCTGGCCTAGGTGCTTCTGCCGGCGGAGGTGAGAAGCAGGTTCATTCCCCGCCCTCCTCTCCAAAAAGGAAAAAAAAGAGACTAAAATGACCAAGAAGACTCGGGGCTCCTCTCCATCCGCGGGGGCTGCAAGGACGGATGGGTCTGCTGCCACTTTGGTAGGCGAACAAGCCAAGATCGGCACATCCGGCCCCTCTACTCCCCTGTGTGCGGAGCCCCTGACTAAGACTAAGACCAAGAGTGCACAGGGCGGAGCCTCGATGACATCGGGGCCCCTCATTCAGAGCTTACCTGGCATTTTCGAGCCCGCTGGCTTCAAACGCTTCCTCGTTATTCGCTCCACTGATAGGACCATGTTGTCCAAGGGCAACATTATCCATCAGAGGAGAGGATTAGCTAGTGCAATTGGTAGAGAGCCTTCGGGCGAATCCCGCCGAGGTGGCCAAGATAAGTGCTCTTCGGACACTTCATTTCACCCCGGTGAGTGTGACGCCGCACTCTACCATGAACTTTGTGAAAGGAGTAGTTTATGCGAGGGAACTCGTTGACTACTCCATTGAGGACATCACCCTAGAGCTGGCCGACCATGGGGCGGTCAAGGTCGAACGTGACAAGCTCCCTGAGTCGGTGCGTGCTGGTTGGTACCGCTACCGCGTGAAGGCATTGGTGCTACTGCCGCGGCGGTGCTATTACTGTCACCGCTTCGGCCATACGAATCGCTCAAGTAGACGTGCAAAGTCGGGATCACCCGAAGTCTGTGTAAATTGCTCCAAGGTCGCACACGATAAGTCCAAATCGTGTGTGGCCAAGTGTGTCAATTGTGGAGAGCCGCACCCTGCTTCTTCGAAGCAATGTGGTGCATATCTCCTTGAGAAAGAAATCCTGGCCGTTCAGGCCCAGGATAGACTCTCATTCCGCGAGGCTAAGGACTTGGTCCTAGTGCGCCCGGCTCTGCCTGGGACGTCATATGCCTCAGTAGTTAGAAAGGCACCCTCTGCTCCTGGCCCATCCAGGCCAACGAGCACGGTTGTTTCCGCGCCCATTCGGAGCCCTTCTGCGGGCTCTACCCAACCCGGGCGCTTCCCTGGTAAAGCTGGCGGCAAAAAGGGTTCATACCCAGCCCCGGCTAAAACCAGGGCTCCCCCCTCTTCCACCAGCGCGACCGTTTCCCGAAAGGCGAAACGGCCACGCGCCTCCACCGAGTCGTTAGACTCACAGGAGGCAACACCCCTGAAGATGGTCGCTAGGCTATCTTCGGGGGTTCCTAAAGCTGTTCCCCGAATGGAGGACAGCAACAAAGGAGCTTAGGCTCCTTCGCCCACGCCCCGAGGTGGAGCGAGTGGCTCGGAGACGGTGGTTCCTCGAAAAGAGGGCCCCCCCGCCTCCGAAGCCGCAACGCCCGCCTAAGGTTTCGAGGCGGAGGGAGGAAACGACTTGCATTGCGAGCCCAACCTCCCCCAATAAGTCCTCGAAGGCGACAGCGCCTCCAGCGCTTTGTCCGGCTAACAGCGCCTCCAGCGCTTTGTCCGGCCAACAACGCCGGGGGTTCTGCCCCTGGGAAGCGTACCGCCATTCCCGTGAGGGTCTTCAGTTCGAGGAGGGCCCCCGCGTCTCCTCCCAGCTAGGCCTGGAGGTCATATTCCTTCAATGGAATTGCCGTGGACTCCGGGCCAACTGGGAGGAGCTGCGGAGGCTCGTCTCATCCCGTTCCCCGTTAGCCATTTTTTTGCAGGAGACCATGCTAGGCGCGTGCCCCCTGCCCGCCCACGCGGGGTATAAGAGTCTTGCGACCCCACCACCGCGGGATGGCCGGGCTGGGGGATGCGCTGTTTACACCTGGCATGATGTCTCCATTCTTCCTTTCTCTTTAGATACCTCCTTTCAGGCAGTGGCTGTGCAGCTGCACCTGGATAGGAGGTATACTATCATTTCTGCGTACATTCCACCGTCAGCTGACTTCGACGCGGGGGACTTTCGCCGCGTCGTGGCATGGTTTCCGAGGCTCTATCTCTTGCATGGATATCTGAACGGCAGGCATCCTCTCTGGGGAGATTACTCCATAAATCCCAGGGAACAAGTCCTTGCCGATCTGATCGAAGAGCTTGAGATGGGTGTCCTAAACGTGGATGAGTTTACGCATCACTGTCCGAGAACCGCTTCATTTTCTTGCCTCGACCCATCTTTGTGCTCTTGGGATGCACAGCCTGATTTTGATTGGGGGGTGGTCGATGACCTCCATGGTAGTGATCACTTTCCCATTCAAATATCATTTTCAGGGCAACTGCCGCCTGAGAGCCCACCTCGGTGGTGCTTGGCGTGGGCGCGGTGGCCTGCATTTCAGGATATGACTGAATTCTCTATCTCAGTCGACGAGTTTAGGTCGGTAGATGAGGCCGTTGAGTTCTTCTCCGGCAACCTCATCGCCGTGGGCCTGACTACTATTCCTAGGACGTCTGGCCGTTTTGCACGCCGACCACTCCCATGGTGGTCGGCCTAGTTTGAGACAGCCCTCAAACAGAAGCGATATGCCTACATGCGCTATAAGCGCAGCCCAAACGATTTCACTGTGGGTGAATTTCGTCGGGCTAGGGCTAGGTTCCGGTATATTTCGAAGTACGCCCGCCGCTTTTCTTGGCGGACATACCAGTCTTCACTTAACGGGAAGACCCCTTCAGCTGAGGTGTGGAAGCGAGTCAAAAGGATTCGGGGCAAGTTCTTGCAGGACCCCCTTCCCGGACCCCCTTCCCGTTCTCCAGGAGAATGGGACCGCAATCTCGGACCCCGCGTCCGTGGCGGAATCCTTTGCGACCGCTTTTTCCGCATTCTCTAGCAGTGATGCTGCTCCGCCTGCATTCAATGCACGTCGTAATGTCGAGGAAGGCCGCCGGATGGACTTTACCTCGGGAGGCGGAGAACCCTTCAACGACAAGTTTACTGTGAGCGAGTTGCGTTGCGCTCTCGCTTCGTGCGCGGACACCGCCCATGGTCCGAACGATGTCCCGTACGCCATGCTTCGACACCTAGGTGAGCGAGGCATGGCCTTTCTGTTAGATTTGTTCAACAGGATCTGGGTGAAGGTCTTCTCCCAGACTTCTGGCGAATCGCTACTGTGCTTGCCTTTTGCAAACCGGGGAGAGATCACTCTACTCCGAACGGTTTCCGCCCAATCTCTCTAACCTTTTGCGTGTGCAAGTTGATGGAGAAATTGGTAAATGTTAGATTAGCCTATTTCCTGGACAGCGGAGGCCATCTGTCTTCTGCACAGTGCGGCTTCCGCAAGTTCCACTCCACGTCGGATGCTCTGCTCTGACTGGAAAATGCCGTCTGCGAGGCTTTCCTTCGTAGACAGCACTACGCCACGGTGTTTTTCGATCTGGAGAAGGCCTATGATACCGCATGGCGATACGGTATCATGGAGACTCTCCACACGATGTGGGCGAGGGGACGCCTCTCAATGTTTATATCTGAATTTTTGCGAGATCGTCGATTCCGCGTACGGGTGGGGGGAGCACTCTCCGGCCCAAAGGAGTAGGAAGAGGATGTCCCGCAGGGAAGTGTCCTCAGTGTCACACTCTTTGCCCTGAGCATCAACGGCATCACCTCGGTGCTGCCGAAAGATGTTCTCGCTACGCTCTGCGTGGACGACCTTTGGATCTCTTTTAGCGCTGCCCAGATGCCAACTCTGGAGCGTCGACTCCAACAAGCATTGAACCGCGTCTCTCGCTATGCCGAAGCGCACATGTTTCGGTTTTCTTTGGCCAAGACTAAGGTGGCGCACTTCTGCCGCCATCCACGACTTCACCCTGACCCAGATTTGTTTCTTAATGGGGTGCGCCTGGATGTGGTTGAGTCGCACCGTTTCCTTGGTCTTGTATTCGACAGACGCCTCACCTGGGAGGCTCATATTGTCAGCCTTAGGGTCTCTTGTACCCGCGCCATGGACATTCTCCGTTCCGTGACGTTCAGCGCCTGGGGCGCTGATAGGGCTACTGCCCTACTTTTTTATCGATCCTTTGTTGGTTCGAAGCTCGACTACGGATGCGAGTTTTATGCATCCGCAGCCGAGCGTTTATTGTGGAAGGTGGATTCGATCCAGCACACCGGCCTTCGCCTTGCGACCGGTGCCTTCCGCACTACCCCAATTGAGAGCCTGTTGGTCGATGTTGGGGAGATGCCACTCGGTCTGCGCCGCGTGCATTGCATCACTCGCCTGTACGCGCGAGCCCGGCGCCTTCCTTAGTCGCCAACAGCTCTCACTGCATCCGCAGCTGATCTCAACGGTGCTTATGCCGCCGAGAGACGCCAGTCATACCCTAAGCCCTTTGTGTTTAGGGCCAGGAAACTCCTTCGAGAGCTAGATATAGCTCTCGGGCCGATGGCGACCCTGGTTCTGCCCAGGACGCCACTCTGGAGGGTACCACATTTGGCTATTTGTCGCTACGCCTCTGCTCCCAAAGCTTGTGTGGCGCCGGGAGTATTGCGTTCGACCTTTTTGGAGCACACATCGTGTCACGCTGGATCCGTGACAGTGTATTTGGATGGCTCCAAGTCCGAAGAGGGGGTCGGCTTCCATGCCGTATCCCCTCTGTTTGAAGTCAGCGGGGCTTTACCAGGCGCTGCGTCTGTCGTCAGGGTCGAGCTGGTGGCAATACACCACTCGGTATGGGAGATTACGCAACGTGCCCTGTTCGGAGACCGGATTGTGATCTATAGCGACTCACAAAGCGCCCTGAGTGCTCTCGTGGCATTGGAATCTCTGCATCCCCTGGTTCGCGATATCTGTGACGCTACGGCTTTTGCGAGCCGGTGGATTTCGAGATTATCTTCTGCTGGCTTCCTGGACATGTAGGATGGATTTGCGGGGAATGAGCGCGCCGATAAGGGCGCCAAAGAGTCCGCGAGGACCCTGCGACTGGACCAGCATTTCACTCTTCCTCACACCGACTACATGGCAGGAATACGTGCAGCTCTTCGGGCTGCCTGGCAAAGAAGATGTGAGACAGTCGAAGGGACACATTCTTGTCGAATGTCCCAGTCTGGGTGATCTCTGCGCACGCTATCTTTCCCAGTACCGGGATAGTCTACTGCCTGTCCCTTGTTCTAGAGACGGATTCATGCACATCGACCTGTGGACTTTCAGGCTTTTTGGAGGAGGCTGGCCTTCTGCCCGTTATTTAATATTCAAATATGGATGGCGGTCTTCCTGAGCGGGGATGAGCGGCCTTTCCCCGTCGACGGAGCTCGCTCTATATTTTTTTTAATTTGTTTGTTTTTCTCTTGCTTTTTTTTGTTATTTGTTTGTCCTTTTTTTTATCTGGCGTTTAATATAGCCTAAATATAGGCTAGCTTGAGTACAGCGACTTATGCCCTAGAAGGCAGTCGCCAGATTAGATTTATAAAATAAAAAACAAAACAAAACCCCACTCAAATATCCCTACCACTAACATACTCACAATCACACCCACCTACTCACACAGGCTATTACTCATCTGGTCTTTTATCCAGCTCCCCTCTCTTGCTTTCACTTATTCTTAAGACACTAATTGTCAATGCCCAGTCAGCATTCAATCTTTTGATGTCCACTCTATTAATATATTAATATAAAAATGTGCTGAAAGATACGCCTGTGTGACGATCACCCAGTTCTTGGTCATCCAAGGCACCCTGGAAAAGAAGAAAGTGATTAGTCATTTGGAGTGGTGGGGGGGAGGGAGACTCCTACCTAACTACTACAACTGGATTGTGGTCTGTAGTGGCTCTGTGTGTTGAGTGCTCTCAAGGCACAGGAATCTCAACACCACAGCTGCTGCAACTGGGAGGATGTTGAGATTGGCTCTGCTAGTTTCATGGAGAGGTAGGGATTGTAGAAATGAGCATGCTGATGAGCACCCAAAGTTGCATGCCATTTGAGGGCGGGGAGGGACCTTTCCTGTAGCCCTATGCCCTACTGCTCTAATGGTTTCAGATCATTTTTTGCTGCCACCGAAGCAGGCACATTTGTTTGACTTGGCAGCATCTGATGGATTGCACCCCTAACAAATGGTTGGTCCTCCAGACTCTCCAGTACATGCTTCTTGAATTTTCCAGGCTTAGGGATCTTTATGCACATTATCTGTTCTGCTATCAAGATGAGTAATCTTGCTGCTGCTTGTCCTTTGTACATAGGACAAAATTGTGCACCTGATCGAGTTCATGGAAGTGGTGCGCCTCCTCCATTATATATATTTTAGGGGGGGTTGGGTGCATGTTCAGGCCCCTGGGGAGGCAGGTCACCCTCCAGCACATAATCATAATTTTGTTTGTTTATTTATCTTAATTGACTTTTTGTTTGTTTGGGTGATTTTGGGTTTATTGGCTTGTTTGGTTTTTATCCTCTTCATTATCAGGTTGGCTAGTTTTATATTTCAGTGGTTCCACCCTTCATTCAGTCATAAATTGAGCCCTTAAAAAAAGGCAGGTATGATCATGACAATCAGTGGCTTTTTTGATATCCAGCTAACATTACAACAGGGAAAAATCATAGGATGTGACTGTTGTTGTCATAATGTTTCTGATGGATGAATAATAATACTTTGATGTTGATGATCAAGCAGGATGTTTAACTCCTCCAATGTAAGGACAAGGCTTAATATAGTAACATTGAAGAGATTCAAATGCCAAAATCCAAAGGTTGCTTCTTTCCAGGTTACCCCTGCATATTCTAGACGCTCTTCTTGTGGCTCTTCTTCTTGAGACCCTGGAAGACTTCTCCAGTCCTAGTTCCCACTCTACCCTGGACACAGGGCCCCTTCTTCCCTACCAGTTGTTTAGCATCGCACTCTATCATCGCTACGCCCTATCTGCCATAGTGAAGGCCAAACTCCCATCCAAGCCTCCTCGTGTACCCAATGTTCCCATGTAAGTCACTCCTGCCTATTTCAGACATCAGATTATTTGAAAGGAATGCATGTGTAATCCACTGAGGACATGTTCACTCAGTGGTGAAAGTGTGTTACAGAGACTGCTAGTTTTTTTTTTTGTTTTTTTTACACAAATAGGAAAAAAAGTTAACTGCATAGACTAGTAGCAACCTTCAGCAACAACCTTGGGTATTGAAGGTGGGCAAGATTAGAGAGATGATTGTAGGCTCTGATGGAAAAATCAAATGCAAAATAAAACCATGAGTACTAAGGTTGTCCAAATAGTGAATGTCATAACAACCTAATTCAATGGATGGGAAAAGCCACAAAGGCCTATCAGAGGTCATCCGAATCAACCACAACCCTTAAACTGCATCTCCAAGATTGTGTTTGAACTGCTTAAAAAGGGATCACAATCATGTCTTGTAAAAAACCCCTGAATCATGCAATACACATATCAATAATATAATTTGTACACAAACTGATTATTTCAATATGTATTTTGCCCAAATAGAACTTAAAAACCATGACAACCTACCCTCCCTGAAAACATTTAAATTTGGACCTCTTATTGTCTCCTTTGGTAAACCATTCTAATAATCTACCAGTCACTCTGTTGATGAAAAAATACTTGTTCATATCAAACCTACACCTATTTTTTATTTTTCAAGTGCTGGCCCCTAGTCCTATTACTACCTTTCAACTGAATGAACTTGGTAAAATCCACACTATCTACCCCAGAACAAATTTTAAGCTCAATCATATCCCCTCTCACATACCTTCTTTCAAATGAGAACCTATTTAGCACCTTATACCTATCTGCATATTTAACCCATTAGTCACCCGAGGCCCCTTATAAGTCCTCGATTAAGTGCTACATAATTGCTTGAGGGCCTTTTGTGGCCTTTCATGTATAGACTCATATTTGCCCTGATAATTATGATAATTTGTAAAAAAAAAAAAAAAATTCACATCTGTGTAAACTTGCAGTTTTTGATGACTTCCTTATTTTATAGTTAATACACTTATGTTTTTCAGTTTTTATCTAATTAAAATGATGAAATGCCTTAAGTTATTATGTTATTGAAAGCACATAAACTAGCAAACTTATTTTGTCCGGAAAATACATTTTATAGGTAAAAAATAGTTCTGAGCAAAGTTTTCCTAAAATTTAAAATATAAAAGTCTCCCATGAATAGTAGCACTGTTTTCTATAATTAGAAATAAGATTTAAAGGTAACTGATTTAAAAAGCATAAAATAACCATGGGTGTTGATGGAAATTTGTATAATAACTGAGAATTATCAATCATAATTTTAAATAGGTAGAAGATTATTAATAATGTTTTTATTATATCATTGGAATAATTCTTTTCAATTAAAATGATATATTATTTGATTTATAAAAAAGGATTTAAATATTTTATTTTAATTATTTTCGAGAACATGTACCATTTGTAATTTTGCAGAAAGAATGGAGGTTTCAACCTCTCTAACCGGAGAGGAGGTTTACTCCTCTCCTTCGCCTACATGTGTAGGAGATTCCTCCTCACACCCTTGTCTGGAGGTGTCTTCGGGCACCTCCCTGTTTCCAGCAGCAGTCCGCCCTTTACTTTACAAGGAGACGGCTAAGAAAGCCAGCAGGCAGCCCATAGCTGACCACTCCCTATTGAAGCGGCTTGGTAGGGCAAACCCCCTTAGGGGGGAGAGGGAAGCCAGGCTCCATCGGTCGCTTCCCTCAAAAGACCTGCTGGCTAGAATATTAAATCTAGTTGGGGTCAAGGCCTGTGCATCCCAAGCAAGACTTAATGACACTGCTGCCAATAGGACCTCCCCGTAAGGGGTCCTATTTGCCATGCTGATGGGAATCAGCAACCCGTCCGACCCCAGCTTAGACTCTTCTCCTTCCTTAAGAACACTTGTGTTTCCCCCCTGTTTCCTCGCTTTTCATACAAACTCTCCCACATCTTTCTCTGGTCAGCCTCTAATTTCACAGGGTAGATGCTGACCTTCCTCTCAGCCAACTATCCCAGATCAGGGTTGAGGGGGGAGGGGACAATTTTACCTAACCCCTGAACTCTGGTTTTGGGATGGTGGGTTTTTAAAAACCTGCTTCATCCCCACCCATACCTTCCTCACATCCCTTTTCCTTCTCTATTCACACTATCAATTTTACGCTGTGTCCAAGGTGGAGCCACCATGCTGAGGGACTGCCATGTCACCAGGCATGAGAGGTGGTCCAAAATGGCCTGTACTAACCCTTCGCAGAGCAGGCCACTGCAGGGGATGATTAGCGTTTGCATCCCATGCAAAAAAAAGGGTTGCCATGCTCTCCCCATTTCCTCTTCAAGAACAATGGAGCTGCCCTCAGGCAGCTCCACAGAAAAAATGGAGTACCTCCCCCTCTGTGGTTTCCCAGGGGCCAGATTTGGGCTCAGCATCAAACACTGAGCCCAATTCTGCTCCTGTGAGGGGCCCTCACTAGAAGGGTTGGACTGCTCAGACATCACAAGCAGTGGAGGGATCCCATCCTCAGGTCAGTGCCTCAATGACTGCTGGGACCTTCGCCATCTTGGTGAAGGACCTTGCAGAGACCGGCCCATCTGGCCTGGCGGCTCCTGCTGGGGGAGGGGAGAAGCGGGTCCATTCACTGCCCCCTTATGGGGGTCGTAGGGATGGACGAGGCTGCTAACATCTGCTGGGACCTTCGCCATCTTGGTGAAGGACCTTGCAGAGACCGGCCCATCTGGCCTGGCGGCTCCTGCTGGGGGAGGGGAGAAGCGGGTCCATTTGCTGCCCATTTATGGGGGTCGTAGGGATGGACGAGGCTGCTAACATCCTTGAACGCAGCCAAACCAAGATCGGCACCTCCGGCAACGGTGCTCGCCTTGGTGGGGAATCTCCCCAAAAGACCAAAAGTGCGCAGAGCGGAGCCTCGATTACATCGGGGCATTTTTGAGCCCACTGGCTTCAAACGCTTCTTAGTTATTCGCTTCGCTGATGGCAGCATGTTGGCCAAAGGCAACATGATCCATCAGAGAGGAGCCTTAGCTAGTTTAATTGGTAGAAAGCCGAAGGTGACCTGTTTCTTGGATGGGAACCTTCTGGCAAATGCGGCGGATCCCTCTGAGGTGGCCAAGATAAGTGCTCTTCAGACACTTGATGGCACCCCAGTGAGTATGACGCTGCATTTAGTGAAAGGAGTAGTTTATGCATGGGAACTCGTGGATTAATCCATAGAAGATATCACTCTGGAGCTGTCTGACCATGGGTGGTCAAGGTCAAACGTGTGATGAGAAAATAGGGAGGGGCCTCGAGACCCACCCCTACACTCTTCGTCACATTCGACTGTGATAAGCTCCCTGAGTCAGGGCGTGCCACTGCCGCAGAGCGGCTATTACTGTCACTGCTTCGGCCATACAAATTGCTCATGTAGAGGTGCAAAGTCGGGCACCTGAATTATGTGTAAATTACTCCAAGGCTGCACACGATAAGTCCAAATTGTGTGTGGTCTAGTGTGTTAATTGCAGAGAGCCGCACCCTGCTTCTTTGAAGCAATGTGGGGCATATCTCCTTAGAAAGAAATCCTGGCCATTCAGGCCCAGGATCGACTCATTCTGCGAGGCTAAGGACTTGGTCCTGGTGTGCCCGGCATGCCTGGGATGTGTTACGCCTCAATGGTTAGAAAGACACCCTCTGCTTCTGGCACATCCAGGCCAATGAGCACGGTTGTTTCTGTGCCCATTCGGAACCCTTCTGCGGGTTCTACTCAACTAGGGCGCTCCCCTAGTAAAGCTAGTGGCACAAAGGGTTCATACATAGCCCCAGCTAAAACTCGGGCTCGCCCCCTCTTCCCAGTGTGACCGTTTCTCGTAGGTGAAATCGTCATGCGCATCCACCAAGTTGTTAGACTCACACCAGGCAACACCCCTGAATTTGGTCACCAGGCCATCTTCTGGGATCCCAAAGCTGGCCCCCGAAAGCAAGACTGCAACAAAGGACCCTCGGTTCCTTCGCCCATGCCTAATTGTGGGCTGGGTGGATCCTCAAAAAGAGGGCCCCTCACCTCCAAAGCCACAACCCCCGACTAAGGTTTTGAAGCACAAGGAGGAAAAGACTCGCATGGCGAGCCCAACCTCCCCCAATAAGTCCTTGAAGGCAACGGCACCTTAAGCGCATTGTCCGACAAACAGCTTCTGGGCTTCTGCCTCCGGGAAGCGTACAGCCATTCCTGTGAGGGTCTTCTGTTCGAAGAGGGCCCCTGTGTCTCCTCCAGGCTAGGCCTGGAGGGCATATTCCTTTAATGGAATTGCTGCAGACTCTGGGCAACCGGGAGGAGCTGCGGAGGCTCATCTCGTCCCCTTACCCATTAACTATGTTTTCTGCAGGAGACCATGCTAGGTGCATGCCCCCTGCCCGCCCACCCATGGTATAAGGGTTTTGCGACCCTACCACCACGGGATGGGGGCCGGGCTGGTGGGTGCATGGTTTTCCCCCGGCATGATGTCTCGTGTTCTTCTTTTCACTTTAGATACCTCCTTTCAGGCAGTGGCTGTGTAGCTTCACCTGGATAGGAGGTATACAGTTATTTCTGTGTACATTCCACCATCAGCTGACATTGACGCCAGGAACTTCCGCCGCATCGTGGGACAGTTGCTGAGGCCCTTTCTCTTGCTTGGAGATCTGAATGGCAGACATCCTCTCTGGGTAGACTACTCAAATAAATCCCTGGGGACCATTCCTTACCAATCCGATCGAAGAGCTCGAGATAGGTGTCCTAAATGTAGAAGAATTTATGCATCACAGCCTGAGAACCACTTCATTTTCTTGCCTTGATCTATCTGTGCTCTCTGGATGCACATCCTGATTTTGATTGGGGGGTGGTCAATGACCTCCATGGTAGTGATCACTTTCCCATTCAAATATCATTTTCTGGGCTGCTGCCACCTGAGAGCCCACCACGGTGGTGCTTGGTGCAGGTGCGGTGACCTGCATTTCACGAAATGACTGAATTCTCTATCTCAGTCGACGAGTTTAGGTCGGTAGATGAGGCCGTTGAGTTCTTCTCCGGTAACCTCATTGCCATGGGCCTGACTACTATTCCCAGAATGTCTGGCCATTTTGCATGCCGACCACTTCCTTGGTAGTCGCCCGAGTCAGAGATGGACCTCAAATAGAAGCATTCTGCCTACATGCTCTATAAGCGCCACCCAAACAATTTCACTGTTGGTGAAGACCTCTTTAGCAGAGGTGTGGAACAAGTCAAAAGTATTCAGGGCAAGTTCTCGCAGGACCACCCTCCCATTCTCCAGGAGAATGGGACCGTATTCTCTAGCCCAGATGCTGCTCCACCAGCTGGACTTTACCTCCATAGGTGATGAACCTTTCAATGACAGGTTTACTTGATTTAGTTGCGTTCCACTCTTGCTTTGTGCATGGACACTGCCCATCGTCCGGACGATGTCCCTAAGGCCATACTTTGTCACCTGGATGAGTGAGGCATGTCCTTTCTGTTAGATTTGTTCAACAGGATCTGGGTAGAGGGTAACTTGCTCGACTCCTGGCGAATCGCTACTGTAGAGAAGGCTTATGATACCCCATGGCGGTTAGGTATCATGGAGACTCTCCACACGATGGGCCGAGATGATGCCTCCCAATCTTTATATCTGATTTTTTTCACATGCGGGTGGGGGGGATGGTCCTCCAGCCCACTGGAGCAGGAAGAGGGTGCCCCACAGGAAGTGTCTTCACTGTCGCACTCTTTGCCCTGATCATCAACGGCATCACCTCAGTGTTGCCGGAAGATGTTCTCGCTACACTTATGTGGACGACCTTTCGATCTCTTTTGCCGCGGCCCAGATGCTAACTCTGGAGTGTCAACTCCAACAGGCATTGAACCGCGTCATCTCTATGCCAAAGCGCACATTCTTCAGTTTTCCTTGGCCAAGGCTAAGGTGGTGCACTTCTGCCGCCATCCACGGCTCCACCCTCATCCAGACTTTTTCCTCAATGGAGTACTCCTGGTAGTGGTGGCTTTGCACTGTTTCCTTTGTCTTGTACTTGCTTGCCATTGATATTCTTCATTCTGTGACCTTCAGCGCCTGGCATGATGATAGAGTTTCTGCCTTTTGCGATCCTTTGTTCGTTTAAAGCTCAACCAGATTCAAGTTTTATGCATCCACAGCCGACTGTTTATTGGGGAAGGTGGACACGATTTACTCACACTGGTCTTTGCCTGGCAACCGGTGCCTTCTGCACTTCCTCCATTAAGATCCTACTTGTTGATGATGGATAGATGCCACTATCTATGCACAGTGCATTACTCGCCTGTATGCGCGAATCCGCCGCCTCCCTCAGTGGCCAACAGCTCTCACTGCATCTGCAGCAGATCTCGACAGTGCCTATGCCGCCGAGAGACGTCATTCATACCCTAAGCCCTTTGGGTTAAGGCCTAGGAAACTCCTTCAAGATCTAGGTATATCTCTTGGGACGGTGGAGTCCCTGGTCTTGTCCAGGACGCCACCCTAGAGGGTACCACCTTTGACTTTGTTGCCATGCCTCTGCTCCCAAAGCTTCTCCAGCGCCTGGAGTATTGCATTCAGCCTTTTTGGAGCACACTTCGTGTCACATTGGAACCGTGCCAGTGTATATGGATGGCTCCAAGTCTCAAGAGGGGTCATTTTCCATCTTGTATCTCCTCTGTTTGAAGCCAACGTGGCTCTGCCAGTCGCTGCATCTGTTTTCAGGGCCGAGTTGGTTGCAATACACCGCTCAGTACGGGAGATAATGCTACATGCCCGGATTGTGATTTATAGTGACTCACAGAGCCCCCTGACTGCTCTTGGGGCATTGGAATTTGCGCATCCATTGGTTGGCGATATTTCTGATGCCACAGTTACATGGCAGTGTAGCGTGCCGAAAATCTAGACTAACCCCAATTGATCCAACCCACTTCGTACACTAATTCGGACGTGAAAAATCAAAGGAGAATGAAACAGATTGTATATATAGTCCCTTTACTTACAAAAAAATACAATAATATTTATATAAATATGGGCTAAATATAATCCTGAATTACAATTCTCCCACCCAAAAACAAAATACAAAAAACTATGATGGGTGCAGAGAACAAATCTGTACAATACCACCAATTGGTACTGGGTCAAACAATGTCCACACAACAAAAATGAACGAAAAAGGGGTACAGGATTATTACTCGTGCGTTGAATGGGGGGTGGTAGTAGGCCAATAAAAGGTGGGTATGCTCATCAGTCAATGCAGGTGGGCAGTGCAGGTAGCAAGCGAGGTAAGAAAAGCCCTCCGTGTCAGCAGGGCCTGGCGGAGCACTCGCAGTCCATTCAAACTTCCACTCTAAGTGTATATTCAATTGTGCATGACCAATTCTATGGAAACTCACTGTTTACTGAATTTACACCTTTAACAATTCTATACATATTTATACTTATATTTATATATTTGATAAAAGATTATTTTAAACAAAGTACAATCTCTGAAAAGAGAGAACAAACATCAATACAAAAATTAAAAAAAAAACAAAAAAAAAATTTAAATGCCAGTTATTCATACACACCCGTTCGCACAAAGGGAGGGAGAGGGTATTGGGAAAAGGGTGGGAGAATGACCCTTCACACACACACACTCACATTCGCTCCACCACACCAGGAATACTGGCAGCTATCCGGGCTGTTTGGCAAAGAAGCAGGGAGACGGTCGAGGGGAACTTAAACTTCCTTGCCATTGCGCCACAATTATTTCCATGGACCTACCCCCAATGACGCGACGGCTTCATTTTGTTTTCTGTTCTCTCTGCTTTGGACACACCGCCATTTGATGGAGCATTCGCTTGCGCCCAATTGTGAAGACTGCATTGTCCCCAAAACTCTTCGCACATTTTTGTTAATGCCCCAGGCTGGGTGATCTTCACACGCATGTTACCCCTCACAGTACCGGGACAAGCGGTGGCGCTACCACTTGTCCCTTGTACTCGGGACTGATTCGGGCACACTGACTTGTGGTCTTTACGACTTTGTGGAGCTCCACTTTATTTGACTGCTTTTTGTGAGTTGCATGTTCTTGCGCCTGGGATAGGCTGGCCTACCCCGGACACTGGAGTGTACTTCCTTCTTGTTACCTTTTTGCGTTATTTTAATTTTTGTTTTTAAACATATCTTTTTATCCTTATTTTGTTATTTGCGTTTTAATCTAGCCTAGTCACATTCATAGGCTTTAGTGAGTACGGCGACTACTGCCCGAGTAGGTAGTCGCCAGATGGGCTCCTAATTTTTTTTTCATCTTTCACTTCACCTCTCTTCTGTGTCACAAGGCTGATAACTGTCTCAGTCTTTTGTCACAAATTCTCTTTGTCCTGTCTGTCCATGCCCTCTTCTCTATGTACTTCATCCACACACACATCTGACACTCCCTGACCAATCTCGCTCAAATCCTCAACCAGCTTGTCTACTTCATCCACAAACCTTCCCATTCTTTCATAGCATTCATCCACTCTTGCTTCAGTTGTACATTGTCCCATTTATACTTAATAGCATACACATGGTCACATTCCAATCGCCCTATACATCATATTTTATGCCCAACATACTCTTCCCAAACATTCATCCCATCTTTCACCACCAATTGCAACATCTCACTCAAAGTTCTTATCATTTTTTTCAGCCAAATCATTTCTCTAGGCATATTCGGCGTCATTCACACATGATCTATCCCCATTCATGCAACATCCCTTCAAAAGCACCTTCCACAAACTCAGGTTCATTGTCACTCAACATTTGTGCAGGCTTACACATGCACAACATTCTCTCACTCACTATTCTAGCAACCTTCAACAATGATTTATTCATCACAGGTTTGGCATACACAAATTTACTCTTATAATCCACCATATCATAGCCATTCCTACATATCCTTTTGTATTCAACGGAAAAGAGAGACAATCAATCGCTACCATTTCAAGAGGTTCATTCATGCTCAACTTTAATACTGGCTGGGTAGCATACACTCTCTGATACTTTTCTTTCTGTCACACTTCATATGTATTTGCCTCATCCACGCAAATCTTTCTCAAAAAGGGACTAAACACACAGGCTTTCATTCATTCGCACAATTTATTCTTACCCATATTTCCAAACCTATCCTGCACAATCTTCACCATTCCAATTGAGCCACACACAGAAAACTCCAGAATATATACATGCTCACCATCTATACATTGCACAAAATACACTAAATCCTTGCATGCTACAAACTTTCTAGCAAACCTTCTAAACTCTCTTAATATCCAACTCCATTAATTTACAGGAACCCTGGTCATCACACTATCTTTTAATTCATGCACCATCAGACACGACTCTTGCATTCTCTCTATATCTTCAGCAGTCAGCAGTTCTTCACTCAAGTTAACACCTGCTACTCCCACAAATCCAGTTGAACCTCCTTGCTCACTCTGCAAATTCCCAACTGCTATACCACCTTTCACTAAACACTCATTACCTATATCCACCAAAATCTTATTACGCAGAAAATCAATCCCAAACAGAAAACAATACGGTAACTCATTCTAACTTAACATAACAAATTCATGCACTATGTCATTCAACTTTCCCATACTTACAGACAAACTCACTTCCTCCCATGCCATAATATATACACTTCCGAGTCCACTTATCAAAACTGTTACACCTCTTCTAGGAACATTCCAACTCATACTGTCAGCATCATGTACCACTGCTGCATTCACCAAGGAAATCTGAGCACCTGTATCGATCATTCCACAATATCTCTTCCCATTCATAGTCAAGGTAACTTGCACTCTCTTCAATCTCATGTTCACACATCGCATTCAACACTGCCATCCATTCAACAAACAATTCTGCAGCATCCAAATCTTCATCTTCACTAACAAGAACAATCTCTTTACAAACTTTATCTATTCCTCTTCTTGCATAATTCTTCTCAATCAACCAATTATAATGCACTCCACTCTTTACTCCTACTGGGAACTTTACTAGTAAATAATAATACTGAATACAAGCCTACTAAGTAATACAGATGAATATTTAATTAGATCAAAATAAATAAATTATGTATTATATGAAATGAATTAGTAGGCCTAAAATTGAAATTAAAAAACTAAAATTACTCACCAGTCACCAATTATCTCCAGTGGTAAACAGTGAATGAATGCTGATTAAAGCTTGTTTAAACATTCATTTATAATTCTATTATCTGAAAGAGTGAAGATCATACATTACACAGTGAACAATAAAGTATTGTAACAATAATTGAATATGTAAACAATGTCCCATCTCTGATGGATGATGATAATGTTGAAACTACCAACATGGTATAGTTCATAAAATCGTCAACACATGGCAGGAAGTAGAAGCAAAATACATCGTCTGCAAAACTGTTGCTGTATGTAGGTTTTATTTTAGTCCTTTTTTTATCTTATATTTTGGAATGTACACCCCATTTTTCTTTTAATTTTTGGGGGTGGCCCCAAGAAAAATACATCATCGGCAAACATGTTGCAGTATGTAGGTTTTATTTTTTATATTTTTTTTATCTTATATTTTGGAAATGTACACTCCTATTTTTTTTTTTTATGTTTGGGGGGTAGGGGGGCTAAGTTATAGCTTGTTTAGCTTATACATAGTTGAGGAAATTTTCAAGGGCAAACTAACGTTAGCCATTTTTTCTTCAAACATATCCGCTACAAAATTGACCAATCATAGTTAAGAGCAATTTTGTTAGCTGATTTTTCAGATATAAGCTCTACAAAAATAACCAATCACATTCAAGAAAAATTATAGAACAGATAATGTTCAACAAGTAAAGGGAATTTCTATTAGCGTTAGCTAAGTATTAGCGGCAGTCAACACAGAGACATCGAGTTGTCGGAAGCATGGTTTCTGGCTTAAGTTGCACATTAATTGCTAGTTTCTTCATTTGAATACTGACGGCTTTGGCCATTCGCAATTTCCTATAGTTTTGTAGTCTCAGTATGATGGTGTTCTTATTCAGCATTTCATGGGTTAAGGTAGTGCCGTGTTTTTTAATTTCTCCATCTTGTAGGTGAGCTGTCAGTCACCTCAACAGGATTGTGGAGGTCACCCCAATATACGAGGGGCGGTCAATAAGTTTCGCGAATCGGTAGGGCAAAACAGAGGAAGGGGGATGGCTATTTGTGTGGGTGTTAGGACAAGTTATGACAAGTCAGGACCTGCAGCCGCACGCTCCTGCCTCGTCTATTTAAGAAGCAGTAGCTGATCGCAGATCGTCAGTCACAAATTTTTCAACAATGGAGAAGGTTGAGCACCGCGCAGTGATCAAACTTTTGACCAAGGAAGGCAAGAATGCAAAAGAGATCGATGAACGCATGGTTGCAGTATACACCGACGCCGCCCCTTCCTATGCAACCATTGCTTGCTGGAATAGGGAGTTCCACCATTGTTGTGAGTCCCTTGAAGATGACCCCCGTCCAGGACGCCCATCAGACGTCATCAACGAGGACAATGTGGCCTGTGTGGAGAAGATGATCCTCGAAAATCGACGGGTGAAGGTCGAAGAAATCGAGCGAGAACTTGGAATATCACATGGAAGTGTTAACAACAACATCCACAACAATTTGGCCATGACCGAGGTCTCTGCCCGTTGGGTCCCTAGAAACCTCACAAAACCTCAAAGTCCACAAGGCCAGAGTTGCACAAGCTTTCCTGTGTGAGTGCGGATTCGAGGAGCTCAACCTTCTCCCCTACAGTCCAGATCTGGCCCCTAGCGACTACTTTTTATTTTGCTAGCTCAAGGCTGCACTGCGTCGATGCCGGTTTGGGGACGATGAAGATGTCCAGCTCGCCGTCCAGGAGTGGATTGAACAGCAGTCGGGAGATTTCTGGTTGTCGGGAATTCAAAGCCTCATGGACAAGTGGCGCAAGTGCATTGAAGTCGAGGGTAGTTATATTGAAAAATAATAAAACACTTTTCCTCATATCTCGTTTCCTTATCCGAATTGCAAAACTTATTGACTGCCCCTCGTACTTAGAATTGTAGTGGTCGCAGTAACTGACTTTACACAATGTTAGTCTCTTGGAGTTCGATCATTGGAGGGAGACAGCTGTTCTTCATAATGCAATTACTTGCTTTCTTTGTCCTTTAATATATTATCAGATTTATATCTATTAGTCAGTTGGGGTGTGATATTTTGATGGAAAATGGTTTCAAGAGCTCTTTCGTCTTCACAATAGCCTGTGTTTGTATTATTTTTGTAATAAAGGTTCATAGTATTTTTTCTTCAGTTTAACTGGGCACCAAATCGAGCGGCCAAGTTGATTTTTTCCTTTATGCGGCATCAATGGATTCCTGTGGGTAGCCGTTGTTAACCAGAATGCAGTAAACCTCTTAAGTTCAAGATTGACAGCCATCCATGAAGAAGAATGGGAAATTGCCCTGTTACCTAAGGCATTAATAACATCTTTTGTAGTGTTCAGGACACTCAGAGAAACCGTTTAAGAAGAAACCTAAGTTTGTGGCTTTGGCATACACTTGGGTCATAAATTTAGACTCATGGGAATTTAGGATATCATGGAAGGGAAGAAATCATTGATCTTCCATTTTGTGAGTGAAATTCAAACACGATTTCTTAAATATGACAACTAGGGCATTAATTTACCCAAAGTTATCTGTGTTCAAAAGATGCCATTGATATAGCGCGCATAGATGGGAGGTTTGGGCACTATATTACTTTTGAAAATCTTGTTTTTGACTCCACACATGTAAAAATTAGCACAAAGGACACTGAGGGGTGACCCCATCACAATACCATCAATTTGCACATACATTTGCCCATTGGGACCATAGAACGGGGCTTCTTTTCTTCATGCATGGAGGATCTGTCGAAGTATGTCTTCAGGGACATACTGGAGGGGAGGCAGACATCCACTACTACTAAGAGATGACATCACATTAGAGCTGGATGACCAAGGAGCAGTCAAGGTCAAATGTGCAATGAGAAAACAGGGAGGGGCCTCGAGACCCACCCTTACACCGTTCGTCACGTTGGACTGTGACAAGCTCCCTGAGTCGGTGCATGCCTGTTGGTATTGCTACTGCGGAGAGGCATTCTTGCCACTGCTGCGGAGGTGCTACTACTGCCATCGCTTCAGCCACATGAATTGCTCCTTTAGACATGCAAAGTCTGGGTTACCCAAAGTCTATGTAAGTTGCTACAAGACTACACACAATAAGTCCAAATTGTGTGTGGCCAAGTGTGTCAATTACGGTGAGCCGCATCCCGATTCTTCAAATCAATGTGGTGTGTACCCTGGCCATTCAGGCTCAGGATTGTCTCTCATTTTGCGAGGCTAAGGACTTGGTCCTGGCATGCCTGGCACTGCCTGAGACATCCTATACCTCGATGTTAAAAAAGACACCCTCAGCTCCTGGCCACTCCGGACCTACAAGCACGGTCATTTCCACACCCATTCGCAACCCTTCTGTGGGTTCTCTTTACCCCAGTCGCTCCCCTGGCAAAGTCGGCAGCACAATGGGCTCACATCAAGCCCCGGCTAAAACCAGGGCTCCCACTTTCCACCAGCGTAACCGTTTCTCGTAAGGCGAAATGGCTGCTCACCTCCACCAACTTGTTAGACTCACAGGAGGCAACATCCATGATGTTGGTTGTGAGGCCATCTTCCAAGGGTCCTAAAGCTGCCCCCAAATGGAGGAGAGCACTAAAAGAGCTTGGCTCCTACACCCACACCAAGTACTAGGCCTTATTCGAAGGAGGGACCCCTGCCTGCCCAAGATTTCAGTGAGCCCAACTTCCCCTGATAAGTCCTCGAAGGCGCCAACGTCTTCAGCGCATTGTCCAGCCAACAGCGCCTGGAATTCTGCCTCCGGAAAGCATACAGCCCCTCCTGTGAGGGTCTTTGCTTTGAAGAGCCCCCCCATCTCCGAGCTAGGCCTGGAGGGCATATTCCTAAAATGGAATTGTCGCAGACTTCGTGTCAACTGGGAGGAGCTACAGAGGCTCATCTCCCATTTTCCCTTAATTATCTTTTTGCAGGAGACCATGCTAGGTGCGTGGCAAAGGGTATAACGGTTTTTCTACCCAACCAGCACAGGATGTAGGCCGGGCAGGAGGATGCGCCATTTACACCTGGCATGATGTCTCCATTTTTCTCTTTGCTTTAAATACCTCCTTTCAGGCAGTAGCTGTACAGCTGCAACTAGATACGAGGTTTACCGTTATTTCTGCGTACATTACACCATCAGCAGACTTCAACACTGTCTTGATCTATATCTGTGCTGGGGCTAGTTGCTGACATCCTTGGTAGTAATCACTTTCCCATCTAAATAACATTTTCTGGGTCGCTGCTGCCTCAAATCCCGCCCGGGTGGTACCCATCGCGAGGGAGGTGGTGCGCATTTCACGAAATGACTGATTTCTCTGTCTCAGTTGAGGAGTTGTGGTCGGTAGATGAGGCCGTTGAGTTCATATCAGGCAACCTAACTACTATTCCTAGAACGTCTGTCCGAGTGTGAGACGGCCCTTAAACAGAATCGTTATGCCTACATGTGATATAAGCGCCGCCAGAATGATTTCATTGTCGGTGAATTTCGTCGAGCTAGGGCTAGGTTCCGGTATGTTTCGAGGCACGCTCGCCACTCTTCATGGCGGCCATACGTGTCTTAATGTAACAGGAAGACCCCTCTAGCAGAGGTGTTGAAACGAGTCAAAAATATTCGGGGCAAGTTCTCGCAGGACCCCCCTCCCGTTCTCCAGGAAAATGGGGCCGCAATCTCGGACCCCGCTTCCGTGGCGCAATCCTTCGCCTTCTCCGCATTCTCTTACAGGGATGTGGCTCCGATAGCATTCAATGCAGGTCGTGATGTCGAGGAAGGCGGCCGACTGGACTTTACCTAGAGAGGTGGAGAACCCTTCAACAACAGGTTTACATTGAGCTAGTTGCGTTCCACTCTCGCTTCGTGTGAGGACACCGCCTCTCGTCTGGACAGGAGCATGTTTCGACACGTGGGTGAGCGAGGCATGGCTTTTCTGTTAGATTAGTTAAACACGATCTGGCTAAATGGTATCCTCCCAGATACCCTGCGAATCGCTAATGTGTCTGCTTTTCGCATGTCGGGGAGAGATCACTCTACCCCATCCACTTTCTACCCAATCTCTCTAACCTCCTGCGTGTGCAATTTGATGGATAAATTGGTAAACATTAGATTAACCTTTTTTTCTGGACAGAGGAAGCCAGCTGTCTTCCGCACATTGCAGCTTTCGTAGATTCCACTCCACATCGGATGCTCTGCTCTGACTAGAATATGCCGTCTGTGAGGCTTTCATTTGTAGACTGCACTACGCCAAAGTATTTTCGACCTGGAGAAGGCATATGATGCCTCATGGCGATATGGTATCATGGACGCTGTCCACATGATGGGGGTGAGGGGAAGCCCCCCAATCTTTATATCTGAATTTCTGCGAGATTGTTGATTCCGTGTAAGGATGGGAGTGGGGAGCCCTCTCCTGCTCAATCAAGCAGGAAGAGGGAGTCCCGCAGGGGAAAGTGTCCTCCATATGGCACTCTTTGCCCTGAGCATCAACGGCATCACTTCAGTGCTGCCGCAAGATGTTCTCGCTTTGTTCTACTTGGACCATCTTTCGATCTTTTTTGGCATGGCCCAGATGCCAACTCCGGAGCGTCAACTCCAACAGGCATTGAACCGCGTCTCTCGCTATGCCGAAGCGAACAGGCTTCGTTCGGTTTTGCTTGGCCAAGCCTAAGGTGGTGCACTTGTGCCTCCATCCACGTCTCCACCATGAACCAGACTCGTTTCTTAATGGGCTACGCCTAGAAGTGGTTGAATCGCACCGTTTCCTTGGTCTTGTATTTGACCGACGCCTCACCTGGGAGGCTCATATTCGCAGCCTTAGGGTCTCTTGTACCTGCGCCATGGATATTCTTCGTTCCGTGATGTTCAGCGCTTGGGGCGCTGATATGGGTACTAGTAACCTTACTTTTTTTATTGATCCTTTGTTGTTCGAAGCTCGACTAGAGATGCAAGTTTTATGCATCCGCAGCGAGCGTGTATCGCGGAAGGTGGACTCGTTCCACCACATCGGTCTTCGCCTGGCGACCGGTGCCTTCCGCACATCACCCATTAAAAGCCTTCTTGTCGATGCTGGAGAGATGCCGTGGATAGTGCATTATTTGCCTGTACGCGCGAGCCCGGCGCCTCCCTCAGTCGCCAACAACTCTCACTGCATCCGCAGCTGATCTCGATGGTGCCTATGCCGCCGAGAGACGCCAGTCATCCTCCCTAAGCACTTTGGGTTTAGGGCCATGAAACTCCTTCGAGAGCTAGATATAGCTCTCGGGCCGGTGGCGCCCCTGGTTCTGCCCAGGACGCCACCCTGGAGGGTACCTCATTTGGCTATTTGTCGCCACGCCTCTGCTCCCAAAGCTTGTACTGCGCCGGGAGTATTGCGTTTGACCTTTCTGGAGCACACCTCGTGTCACGCTGGAACCGTGCCAGTGTATACGGATGGCTCCAAGTCCCAAGAGGGGGTCGGCTTCCACGCCATATCCCCTCTGAAGTCAGCGGGGTTCGGCCGAGCTGGTGGCAATACATCACTCAGTACAGGAGATTCGACGTGCCCGGTTCGGAGACCGGATTGTGATCTAAAGCGACTCACAAAGCGCCCTGAGTGCTCTCGGGGCATTGGAATCTCTGCATCCCCTGGTTCGCGAAATCCGTGACGCCACGGTTTTGGCGAGCCGGGCGAATGTCGAGATTATCTTCTGGTGGGTTCCTGGACATGTAGGAATTGCGGGGAATGAGCGCACCAAAGAGTCCGCGAGGACTCTGCGACCGGACCAGCGTTTCGCTCTTCTAACACCGACTACATTGCAGGAATATGGGCAGCTCTTCGGACTGCTTGGCAAAGAAGATGGGAGACGGTCGAAGGGAACTTAAAGTTGCGTGCCATTGCGCCGCGACCGTTCCCATGGACCTATCCTTCAATGCCGCGGCGGCTTCAGGTTGCTTTCTGTCGTCTCCGAATAGGGCGCACTCGTGTGACGCATCGCTATTTGATGGAGCGCTCGCCTGCGCCCTATTGTGACGACTGCCTTGTTTCCAAACTGTTCGGCACATTCTTGTTGAATGTCCCTGTCTGGGTGATCTTCGCGCAAGTTACCTGCTGGGTCACTACCACTTGTTCCTTGTACCCAGGACCGGTTTTTCCACACAAACTTGCGGACTATACGACTTTTTGGAGAAGGCTGACCTCCTTTAATCTATTTGGCGGTTTGTTCTAGGTCTCATGTTCCTGCACCGGGGGAGGGTGCGCCTACCCCTGACGCCGGAGCCCGCTTCCTTCTTGCTTTTTTATCGTTGTTATTCATATACATATTTATTTTTTTTTTAATAGTTTAGTATTAGGCTTTGGTGAGTACTGCGACTTATGTTCGAAGTAGGCAGTCGCCAAATTGGCTCCTAAAATCTATAAAAAAAAAGCTCTTGGTGTGTTTCGAAGCACATTGCGTCTCCTCCCGGCGGGTATACGTTTCTTCACTAAACCGGAAGACACTTCTTACGATGGTGTGGAAGGGAGTCAAAAGGATTTGGGCCAAGTTCATGCAGGGTGCCTCTCCGATTATACTGGAGAACGGGACTGCAATCTCGCACCCCACATCCGTGACTTCCTTCTGCATATTCTCTGAGATCCTGCTCGGCCAACATTGAATTCACTTCATAATTTCCCTGAAGGCTGTCAAGTAGACTCGAGAGTTGGAGCCCCGTAAGGGGCTCGGCGATTTTCCATCCTGGCCGCTGTGCTGACGGGACCAGCACCCTGTCCGACCCCAGCTTAGCCTCTTCTCCTTCCTTCAAAACACTTGTTTCCTTGCTTTTCATACAACCTTTCCCACAACTTTCTCTGGTCAGCCTCTAATTTCACAGGGTAGATGCTGACCTTCTTCTCAGCCAACCATCCCAGTTCGGGGCTGAGGGGCGAGGGGACAGTATTCCCTAACCCCTGAGCTCTGGTCTGGGGTGGGTGGTTTTTAACAACCTGCTTCATCCCCACCCATACCTTCCTCGCATCCCTTTTCCTTTCTTCTTCACACTCAGTTTTACGCCGTGTTTAAGGTGGAGCCGCCAGGCCACCAGGCGGGAGGGGTGGCGGCGCCTGGCTCTGCCAGGCCTGTAAGCACTTCTTGCAGTGCCGGCAACTGCGAGAGGTGATGAGCTATTGCGTCCCGTGGCACAAATATAGTCACCATGCCCATGGATGAGTCTTCAAACAACCAAACCCCTTTAACTTCCCTTGAAACAATGACGGAGCCGCCCTCGGGCAGCTCCAGCGAAAAAATGTAGGTCCCTCCATATTTCTCTAACCGGAGAGGAGGCTTACTCCTCTCCTTCGCCTACGGGTGCAGGGGATTCCCCCTCACCCCCTTCTCTGGAGGTGCTTTCGGGCACCTCCCTTTTTCCACCGGCAGTCCCCTCTTTTCTTTCCAAGGGGACTGCCGAGAAAACCAGCAGGCAGCCCATAGCCAGCCGCTCCCCATCGAAGCGGCTCGGTAGAGCAAACCCCATTAGGGGGGAGAGGGAAGCCAGACCCCTTCGCTTGCTTCCCTCAAAAGACCTGCTGGCAAGAATCTTAAACCTTGCCGGGGTCAAGGCTTGTGCCTCCCCAAACAAGACTGGTGATGCTGCCAAGAGGACCTGCGATGTCCTGGGAGGGGATGGCCAACTGGAGGCCCCTCCTGGGATAGACATGGTTTTTGAGAAACCCAGCCTCAGACAGTAGGGCCTTCCATGGGGGGGAATTCGGGCTCGGCGCCAAGCACCGAACCCGAATCCGCCCAAATGCAAGGTCCTCCTCAAACGGCTGGAGCCTCCGCGCCAGTACAAGGAGGGGAGGGATCTCCTCCGACCGGTGCCCCTGCGACCACCAGGACCTTTTCCATTTTGGAGAAGGACCTGGCTGAGGCCGGTCCATCTGGCCTAGGGGCTTCTGTCGGCTGAGGTGAGAAGCGGGTTCATTCCCCGCCCTCCTCTCCTAAAAAGAAGAAAAAGACAAGAAAGACTAAAAAGACTCCGAGCTCCTCTCCATCCGCGGGGGCCACGAGGACGATTGTGTCTGCTGCCACTTAGCAAGCGACCAAGCCAAGTTAGGCACATCATGCCCGTCTTTCCCCCCGGTGCGGAGCCCCTGACTATGACAAAGACGAAAAGTGCACAGGGTTACCTGGCGTTTTCGAGCCCGCTGGCTTCAAATGCTTCCTCATTATTCGCTCCACTGATGCCACCATGTTGGCCAAGGGCAACATGATCCATCAGTGGAGAGGATTAACTAGTGCAATTGGTAGAGAGCCGAAGGTGACCCATTTCTCGGACGGGAGCCTTCTGGCGAATACGGCGAATCCCGCCGAGGCGGCCAAGATAAGTGCTCTTCGGACACTTCATGGCACCCCGGTGAGTGTGATGCCGCACTCTACCAAGAACTTTGTGAAAGAAGTAGTTTATGCAAGGGAACTCGTTGACTACTCCATTGAGGACATCACCCTAGAGCTGGCCGACCATGGGGCGGTCAAGGTCGAACGTGTGATGAGAAAACATTGAGGGGCCTCGAGACCCACCCCTACACTCTTCATCACGCTCGACTGTGACAAGCTCCCTGGTACCGCTACCGCGTGAAGGCATTCGTGCCACTTCTGCGGCGGTGCTATTTATGTCACCGCTTCGGCCATACGAATCGTTCTTGTAGACGTGCAAATTCGGGTTCACCCGAAATTTCTGTAAATTGCTTCTTCGAAGCAATGTGGTGCATATCTCCTTGAGAAAGAAATCCTGGCCGTTCAGGCCCAGGATTGACTCTCTTTCCGCGAGGCTAAGGACTTGGTCCTGGCGCGCCCGGCTCTGCCTGGGACGTCATATGCCTCAATAGTTAGAAAGGCCCCCTCTGCTCCTGGCCCATCCAGGCCAATGAGCATGGTTGTTTCCGCGCCCATTCGGAGCCCTTCTGCGGGCTCTACTCTACCCGGGCGCTCCCCTGGTAAAGCTGGCGACAAAAAGGGTTCATACCCAGCTCCGGCTAAAACCAGGGCTTTTCCATCTTTTCCCAGCGTGACCGTTTCCCGTAAGGCGAAACGGCCACGCGCCTCCACCGAGTCGTTAGACTCACAGGAGGCAACACCCCTGAAGATGGTCGCTAGGCCATCTTCCGACGTTCCTAAAGCAGTCACCCGAAAGGAGGACAGCAGCAAAGGAGCTTCGGCTCCTTTGCCCACGCCCCGAGGTGGAGCGAGTGGCTCGGAGACGATGGTTCCTCGAAAAGAAGGCCCCCCGCCTCCGAAGCCAACAGTCCCTCAGTCGCCTACAGCTCTCACTTCATCCGCAGCTGATCTCGACGGTGCCTATGCCGGCGAGAGACGCCATTCATACCCCCTAAGCCCCTTTGGGTTTAGGGCCAGGAAACTCCTTCGAGTGCAGGTATAGCTCTCGGGCCGGTGGCGCCCCTGGTCCTGTCCAGGATGCCACCCTGGAAGGTACCACCTTTGACTATTTGTTGCCACGCATCTGCTCCCAAAGCTTGTACAGCGCCGTGAGTATTGCGTTCGACCTTTTTGGAGCTTACTTTGTGTCACGCTGAAACTGTGCCAGTGTATACAGATGGCTCCAAGTCCCAAGAGGGGGTCGGCTTCCACGCCATATCCCCTCTGTTTGAAGTCAGCGGGGCTCTGCCAGGTGCTGCGTTTGTCTTCACGGCTGAGCTGGTGGCAATACACCACTCGGTACGGGAGATCACGCGACGTGCCCGGTTCAGAGACCGGATTGTGATCTATAGCGACTCACAACGCGCCCTGAGTGCTCTCGGGGCATTGGAATCTCCGCATCCCCTGGTTCGCGATATCTGTGAGGCCGCGGTTATGGCGAGTCGGGCAGATGTCGAGATTATCTTCTGCTGGGTTCCTGGACATGTAGGAATTGCGGGGAATGAGGGCGCCAAAGAGTCCGCGAGGACTCTGCGACCGGACCTGCGTTTCACTTTTCCTCACACCGACTACATGGCAGGAATACGGGCAGCTCTTCGGACTGCTTGGCAAAGAAGATGGGAGACGGTCGAAGGGAACTTAAAGTATCATGCCATTGCGCCGCGACTGTTCCCATGGACCTATCCCCCAATGCCGCGACGGCTTCAGGTCCCTTTCTGTCATTTCCGAATCGGACACACTTGTGTGACGCATCGCTATTTGATTGCGCGCTCGCCTGCGCCCTATTGTCGACGACTACGTCGTCCCCCTGACTGTTTGGCACATTCTCTTTGAATGTCCCAGTCTGGGCAATCTTCGCGCACGTTACCTGTCCCAGTACCAGGATGGGCAGGATTGCTACCGCCTGTCCCTTGTGCTCGGGTCGAGTGCGTGCACCATGACTGGTGGACTGATAGACTTTTTGGGGTAGGCCGGCCTTCTCCCTTGTATTTAACTTCTTCTTTTTTTGTTGTTGTTTGTTTTTGTTTTTTTTGTAGGTTGCAGGCTCCTGTGCCGGGGGGAGGGGGACCTCTTCTCGACGCCGGAGCCCTCTCCTTGATTTTATCCCTTTTTTATTGTTGTTTCTGTTAAAATTATTAATTTAAAGTCGCCTAGAACTGGCCTGTTTGTTTACGGCGACTTTTGCCCATGTGGGCAGTCGCCAGATAGCCCCTTGAAAAAAAATTAAAAAATCCAGAGTTGCAGTACCCTTTAACAACGTTTACATTGAGTGAGTTGAGTTCCACTCTCAGTTCCTGCAGGAACACCTCTTGTACGGACAGGTACAATCAGCCCACACCATGCTTCGACACTTGAGTGAGTGAGTCGTGGCTTTTCTCATAGATTTGTTCAACAGGATCTGGGTAGAGGGTATCCTCCCAAACTCCTGGTGAATGGCTACTGTGCTCGCTTTTTGCAAACTGGGAAGAGACACTACCCTGGCTGGTTTCCGCCCACCCTGTAAGGGGCGCGGCGATTTGCCATCCTGGCCGGCATGTTGATGGGACTCAGCACCCCGTCCGACCCCAGCTTAGCCTCTTCTCCTTCCTTCAAAACACTTGTTTCCTCGCTTTTCATACAACCTCTCTCACAACTTTCAATGGTCAGCCTCTAATTTCACAGGGTAGATGCTGACCTTCTTCTTAAGTCAACCGTCCCGGATTGGGGCTGAGGGGGGAGTGGACAATGTTCCCTAACCCCTGAGCTCCGGTCTGGGGTGGTTGGTTTTTAACAACCTGCTTTATCCCCACCCATACCTTCCTCACATCCCTTTTCCTCTCCTCTTCACAATCTATATATTTTTTACGTTGTGTTCAAGGTGGAGCCGCCATGCCGATGGACTGCCAGGCCACCAGGCGGGAGGGGTGGTCTTAAATGGCGGCGCCCTGCTCTGCCAGGCTTGTAAGCACCTCTCGCAGTGCGGGCTACTGCGAGAGGTGATGCGCGATTGCATCCTGTGTCAAAAAGAGGGTCACCATGCTCAATGATGAGTTTTCAAAAACAAACCAACCCCCAACTTCCCCTATAACATCGACGGAGCCGCCCTTGGGTAGCTCCAGCAAAAAAAATTGAGGGCATCCTCCCATGTGCTTGCTCAGGGGACCCTCTATATATCTCTAACCGGAGAGGAGGCTTACTCCTCTCCTTCCCTTACGGGTGTAGGGGAATTCCCCTCACCCCCTTCTCTGGAGGTGCTTTCGGGCGCCTCTCTTTTACCACCGGCAGTCCCCTCTGTTCTTTCCAAGGGGACTGCCAAGAAAGCCAGCAGGCAGCCCTTAGCCAGCCGCTCCACATCGAAGCGGCTCGGTAGGGCAAACCCCTTTAGGGGGAAGAGGGAAGCCAGGCCCCTTCGCTTGCTTCCCTCAAAAGACCTGCTGGCAAGAATCTTAAACCTTGCCGGGGTCAAGGCTTGTGCCTCCCCAAACAAGACTGGTGATGCTGCCAAGAGGACCTGCGATGTCCTGGGAGGGGATGGCCAACTGGAGGCCCCTCCTGGGATAGACATGGTCTTTGAGGAAACCCAGCCTCAGACAGTAGGGCCTTCCATGGGGGGGAATTCGGGTTCGGCGCCAAGCACCGAACCCGAATCCGCCCCTATGCAAGGTCCTCCTCAAATGGCTGAGTGCTCCGAGGCAGTAAAAGGAGGGGAGGGATCTCCTCCGACAGGTGCCCCTACGACAACCAGGACCTTCTCCATTTCGGAGAGGGACCTGGCCGAGGCCGGTCCATCTGGCCTGGGAGCTTCTGCCGGCGGAGGTGAAAAGCGGGTTCATTCCCCGCCCTCCTCTCCAAAAAAGAAAAGGACGAAACAGACCAAAAAGACGAAGAAGACTCGGGGCTCCTCTCCATCCGCGGAGGCTACGGGGACGGATGGGTCTGTTGCCACTTTGGCAAGAGACCAAGCTAAGATCGGCACATCCGGCCCCTCTGCCCCCCCGGGTACGGAGCTCCTGACTATGACAAAGACCAAAAGTGCACAGGGCGGAGCCTCTTTGACATCGGGGCCCCTCATTCAGAGGTTACCTGGCGTTTTCGAGCCCGCTGGCTTCAAACGCTTCCTCGTTATTCGCTCCACTGATGGCACCATGTTGTCCAAGGGCAACATGATCCATCAGAGGAGAGGATTAGCTAGTGCAATTGGTAGAGAGCCGAAGGTGACCCGTTTCTCGGACGGGAGCCTTCTGGCGAATGCGGCGAATCCCGCCGAAGCGGCCAAGATAAGTGCTCTTCGGACACATCATGGTACCCCGGTAAGTGTGATGCCACACTCTACCATGAACTTTTTGAAAGGAGTAGTTTATGCGAGGGAACTCGTTGACTACTCCATTGAGGACATCACCCTAGAGCTGGCCGACCATGGGGCGGTCAAGGTCGAATGTGTGATGAGAAAACAGGGAGGGGCCTCGAGACCCACCCCTACACTCTTCGTCACGTTCGACTGTGACAAGCTCCCTGAGAAGGTGAATGCCGGTTGGTACCGCTACCGCGTGAAGGCATTCGTGCCACTTCCGCGGCGGTGCTATTACTGTCACCTTGGTCCATACGAATCGCTCATGTAGACGTGCAAAGTCGGGGTCACCCGAAGTCTGTGTAAATTGCTCCCAGGTCGCACACGATAAGTCCAAATCGTGTGTGGCCAAGTGTGTCAATTGCGGAGAGCTGCACCCTGCTTCTTCGAAGCAATGTGGTGCATATCTCCTTGAAAAAGAAATCCTGGCCGTTCAGGCCCAGGATCGACTCTCATTCCGCGAGGCAAATGACTTGTTCCTGGCGCGCCCGGCTCTGCCTGGGACATCATATGCCTCAATAGTTAGAAAGGCACCCTCTGCTCCTGTCCATCCAGGCCAACGAGCACGGTTGTTTCCGCGCCCATTCGGAGCCTTTCTGCGGGCTCTACCCAACCCGGGCGCTCCCCTGGTAAAGCTGGTGGCAAAAAGGGTTCATACCCTGCCCCGGCTAAAACCAGGGCTTCCCCCCCTCTTTCCCAACGCACCAGCTTGCTCCCTTTCCCCCTTTTGGGGTGTTTTTTTTTTTTCTCTTTAATTTTATTTTAAAGTAGCCTAGAACTAGGCCAGTTTTAATACGGCGACTAATGCCCAAGTAGGCAGTCGCCAGATGAGCTCTTAAAAAAAAACAAACAAACAAACAAACCCACCCTCTTTCCCCAGCGTGACCGTTTCCCGTAAGGCGAAACGGCCACGCGCCTCCACCGAGTCGTTAGACTCACAGGAGGCAACATCCTTGAAGATGGTCGCTAGGCCATCTTCCGGGGTTCCTAAAGCTGTTCCCCGAAAGGAGGACAGCAAAAAAGGAGCTTCGGCCCCTTCGCCCACGCCCCAAGGTGGAGCGAGTGGCTCGGAGACGGTGGTTCCTCGAAAAGAGCGCCCCCCGCCCCTGAAGCCGCAACGCCCGTCTAAGGTTTCGAGCCGGAGGGAGGAAAAGATTCGCATGGCGAGCCTAACCTCCCCCAATAAGTCCTCGAAGGCGACAGCGCCTTCAGCGCTTTGTCCGGCCAACAGCACCCGGGGTTCTGTTCCCGGGAAGCGTACGGCCATTCCCGTGAGCGTCTTCAGTTCGAGGAGGGCCCCCGCGTCTCCTCCGAGCTAGGCCTGGAGGGCATATTCCTTCAATGGAATTGCTGTGGACTCATCCCCGTTAGCTATCGTTTTGCAGTAGACCATGCTAGGCGCGTGCCCCCTGCCCGCCCTTCCGGGGTATAAGGGTCTTGCGACTCCACCACCGCGGGATGGCGGGGCTGGGGGATGCGCGGTTTACACCCGGCATGATGTCTCCGTTCTTCCTTTCTCTTTAGATACCTCCTTTCAGGCAGTGGCTGTGCAGCTGCACCTGGATAGGAGGTATACTATCATTTCTGCGTACATTCCACCGTCAGCTGCCTTCGACGCGGGGGACTTCCGCCGCGTCGTGGCATGGTTGCCGAGGCCCTATCTCTTGCTGGGAGATCTGAACGGCAGGCATCCTCTCTGGGGAGATTACTCCATAAATCCCAGGGGACAAGTCCTTGCCGATCTGATCGAAGAGCTTGAGATTGGTGTCCTAAACGTGGATGAGTTTACGTATCACTGTCCGAGAACCGCCTCATTTTCTTGCCTCAACCTATCTTTGTGCTCTTCGGATGCACAGCCTGATTTTGATTGGGAGGTGGTCGATGACCTCCATGGTAGTGATCACTTTCCCATTCAAATATCATTTTCAGGGCAACTGCCGCCTGAGAGACCACCTTGGTGGTGCTTGGCGCAGGCGCGGTGGCCTGCATTTCAGGAAATGACTGAATTCTCTATCTCGGTCGAGGAGTTTAGGTCGGTAGATGATGCCGTTGAGTTCTTCTCCGGCAACCTCATCGCCGTGGGCCTGACTACTATTCCTAGGACGTCTGGCCGTTTTGCACGCCGACCACTCCCATGGTGGTCGGCCGAGTGTGAGACGGCCCTCAAACAGAAGCGTTATGCCTACATGCGCTATAAGCGCCACCCGAACGATTTCACTGTCGCTGAATTTCGTCGGGCTAGGGCTAGGTTCCGGTATATTTCGAAGCACCCCCGCCGTTCTTCTTGGCGGGCATACGTGTCTTCACTTAACGGGAAGACCCCTTTAGCTAAGGTGTGGAAGCGAGTCAAAAGGATTCGGGGCAAGTTCTCGCAGGACCCCCCTCCCGTTCTCCAGGAGAATGGGTCGCAATCTCGGACCCCGCGTCCGTGGCGGAATCCTTAGCGACCGCTTTTTCCGCATTCTCTAGCCGTGATGCTGCTCCTCCAGCATTCAATGCACGTCGTGATGTCGCGGAAGGCCGCCGGCTGGACTTTACCTCGGGAGGCGGAGAACCCTTTAACGACAGGTTTACTGGGAGCGAGTTGCGCTCCGCTCTCTCTTCGTGCGCGGACACCGCCCATGGTCCGGACGATGTCCCGTACGCCATGCTTCGACACCTAGGTGAGCGAGGCATGGCTTTTCTGTTAGATTGGTTCAACAGGATGTGGGTGGAAGGTCTTCTCCCAGACTCCTGGCGAATCGCTACTGTGCTCGCCTTTCGCAAGCCGGTGAGAGATCACTCTACTCCGACAGGTTTCCGCCCAATCTCTCTAACCTCTTGCGTGTGCAAGTTGATGGAGAAATTGGTAAGTGTTAGATTAGCCTATTTCCTGCACAGCGGAGGCCATCTGTCTTCTGCACAGTTCGGCTTCCGTAAGTTCCACTCCACATTGGATGCTCTGCTCCGACTGGAAAATGCCGTCTGCGAGGCTTTCCTTCGTAGACAGCACTACGCCACGGTGTTTTTTGATCTGGAGAAGGCATATGATACCGCATGGCGATACGGTATCATGGAGACTCTCCACACGATGGGGGCGAGGGGACGCCTCCCAATGTTTATATCTGAATTTTTGCGAGATCGTCGATTCTGCGTACGGGTGGGAGGAGCCCACCCGACCCAAAGGAGCAGGAAGAGGGTGTCCCGCAGGGAAGTGTCCTCAGTGTCACACTCTTTGCCCTGAGCATCAACGGCATCACCTCGGTGCTGCCGGAAGATGTTCTCGCTACGCTCTACGTGGACGACCTTTCGATCTCTTTTGGCGCGGCCCAGATGCCAACTCTGGAGCGTCGACTCCAACAGGCATTGAACCGCGTCTCTCGCTATGCCGAAGCGCACAGGTTTCGGTTTTCTTTGGCCAAGACTAAGGTGGTGCACTTGTGCCGCCATCCACGGCTTCACCCCGACCCAGATTTGTTTCTTAATGGGGTGCGCCTGGATGTGGTTGAGTCGCACCGTTTCCTTGGTCTTGTATTCGACCGACGCCTCACCTGGGAGGCTCATATTCGCAGCCTTAGGGTCTCTTGTACGCGCGCTATGGATATTCTCCGTTCCGTGACGTTCAGCGCTTGGGGGCTGATAGGGCTACTGCCTTACTTTTTTATCGATCCTTTGTTCGCTCGAAGCTCGACTACGGATGCAAGTTTAATGCATCCGCAGCCGAGCGTTTATTGCGGAAGGTGGATTCGATCCACTACACCGGCCTTTCCCTTGCGACCGGTGCCTTCCGCACTTCCCCCATTGAGAGCCTGTTGTTCGATGCTGGGGAGATGCCACTCGCTCTGCGCCGCGTGCAGTGCATCACTCGCCTGTACGCGCGAGCCCGGCGCCTCCCTCAGTCGCCAACAGCTCTCACTGCATCCGCAGCTGATCTCGATGGTGCCTATGCCCCGGAGACACGCCAGTTATACCCTAAGCCCTTTGGGTTTAGGGCCAGGAAACTCCTTCGAGAGCTAGATATAGCTCTCGGGCCGGTGGCGCCCCTAGTTCTGCCCAGGACGCCACCCTGGAGGGTACCACATTTGGCTATTTGTCGCCACGCCTCTGCTCCCAAAGCTTGTACTGCGCCGGGAGTATTGCGTTCGACCTTTTTGGAGCACACATCTTGTCACGCTGGTGCCGTGCCAGTGTATACGGATGGCTCCAAGTCCCAAGAGGGGGTCGGCTTCCACGCCGCATCCCCTCTGTTTGAAGTCAGCGGGGCTCTACCAGGAGCTGCGTCTGTCTTCACGGCCGAGCTGGTGGCAATACACCACTCGGTACCGGAGATTACGCGACGTGCCCGGTTTGTAGACCGGATCGTGATCTATAGCGACTCACAAAGCGCGCTGAGTGCTCTCTGGGCATTGGAATCTCTGCATCCCCTGGTTCGCGAAATCCGTGACGCCATGGTTTTGGCGAGCCGGGCAGATGTCAAGATTATCTTATCTGGGTTCCTGGACATGTAGGAATTGCGGGGAATGAGGGCGCCAAAGATTCTGCGAGGACTCTGCGACCGGACCAGCGTTTCGCTCTTCCTCACACTGACTACATCGCAGGAATACGGGCAGCTCTTCGGACTGCTTGGCAAAGAAGATGGGAGACGGTCGAAGGGAACTTAAAGTTGCGTGCCATTGCGCCGCGACTGTACCCATGGACCTATCCCCCAATGCCGCGGCGGCTTCAGGATGCTTTCTGTCGTCTCCGAATCGGGCGCACTCGTGTGACGCATCGCTATTTGATAGATCGCTCGCCTGCGCCCTATTGCAACGACTGCGTCGTCCCCCAGACTGTTTGGCACATTCTTGTCGAATGTTCCAGTCTGGGTGACCTTCGCGCACTACACCTGTCCCGGTACCGGGATGAGCGGGGTCGCTACCGCCTGTCCTTTGTACTCGGGACGAGTGCGTGCACTTTGACTGGTGGACTTGTTGACTTTTTGGGGGAGGCCGGCCTTCTCCCTTTCATTTAACCAGGTTCAATTGTTGTTTTTGTTTTATTATTGTTTTTGTTATTGCTTTGTTATTGTTATTTCTTTTTATTGTTGTTTCCTGTTCAATTTTTTAAAGTAGCCTAGCACTAGGCTATTTGTTTACGGCGACTTATACTTAAGTCGGCAGTCGCCAGATAGCTCCTTAATTAAAAAAAAAAAAAATGGTTTCCGCCTAATCTTTAACCATCCTGGATAGCTGAGGGCACTTGTCTTCTGCATAGTGCAGTTTCCTCAAGTTTCATTCCATGTCGGATGCTCTCCTTTGACTGGAAAATGTTGTCTGTGAGGCCTGCCTTTGTTGTTTTTTGGTCTTATGTATATTTGTTTGTTTGTTTTTTAATCTCGCCTAGTATTAGGCCTTAAGCGGATTATGGTGACTTTTACCTTAGTAGGAACACTCCCGATTAAATCTAAATTAAAAAAAAGGTCTGATTTTTGTTCCTTTTTTGATACTTTTTATATTTTAAAATAGCTTAGTATTTGGTTCAAAATTAAAATGACTACTCCATATGCCCTTGGTGGCATTGCCAGATGGGCACATCAAAATCAGCCCACACATACTCTTCCTTCCCTTTCATATATTTCTCACATAGAGCAAGTACTTCAATCTCCTGTTCTAAAGACTACCATTACCCTTTCCCAAATCACATCCCCCTCCCCCCTTACATTCCATATTTGTAATTTCATGGACTGTACCTTTGTTGGCGGTTGCCAGAAAGTCGCTTCAAATTTTTAAAAATCTTGTGGGGCCTTTTAAGCCCAGTTTTCCTTTGAGATTTTTCTCCCTTTCCATTTTGGTTTGCAAAGGGCCGCACTAATCTCTTCTCTGCCCTTCTCCCAGCCCGGGTCAGCAGGACCCTATGCATGAATCCCGTGAGGTGCACGAAGCCATCATCCTCTCGTTGGAGAGAGGCGCTGAAGTCTCCGTCCGCATCTTGGAGCAACTTCTGACTGCAGGAGAGGTGAGGGAGAGAGTGTGTCTTAATGGGATTTGCGATTCATTGACATGGTGCAGGGTGTAGATATGGAGGTCTGCATGTGGGATTGGGATTTTTGATTAAAAAAAATGGCCATCTCAACAATCAATGGAAGCAATAAGTAATCGATATTTGACAACTGGAGGCAGAGTAGAGATGGAGGAGCTATTGCTGACGTGTATGTGTGTGTCTGCCTGTGAGGAAGTGGGAATGCCATTTTTTTGTTGTGTGTTCCAGTGTGTGCCACACCTCCAGTTTCACTCGATAGTAAGCCCTTAGTCATCAAGAGCTGCTCTATATTTTGGCTGGTGGGAGCGAAGGGCTGTATGTAGGACTGTTTTGCCACCAACCAGTGAGCAGGAACCCTTCCTGACCCAAGAGACTATTAGGATTGTGTGCAGATGAAAACTCCCTGGTGCAAGGTATGCACCTGAACGCATGGATCCGGTGACTACCTCAGTTGCCAACAGCTCTCACTGCATCCGCAGCTGATCTCGACGGTGCCTATGCCGCAGAGAGACGCTAGTCCTACCCTAAGCCCTTTGGGTTTAGGCCTAGGAAAATTTTTCGAGAGCTTAGTATAGGTCTCAGGCCGGTTGCGCCTCTGGTTCTGCCCAGGATGCCACCCCGGATGATAACACCTTTGACTATTTGTCGCTACGCCTCTGCTCACAAGGGCTGGATCCGTGCCAGTGTACACTAATGGTTCCAAGTCCCAGGATGGGGTTAGCTTCCATACTGTATCTGAAGGCGGCGGGGCACTAGAAGCGCTGTGTCTGTCTTCACGGCCGAAATGGTAGCAATACATCTTTCGGTACTGGAGTTAAGGCGTCGTGCCCGATTTGGACTGACTCACAAAGCGACCTGAGAATTCTTGGGATATTGGAATTTCCACACGCACCATGGTTCGCAACTCCAGTGAATGTCGAGGCTAGCCGAGCAGATATCGAGATTATCTTCTGTTGGGTTCTTGGACATGTGGGAATTGTGGTGAGTGAGGGCGCCAAAGAGTTGCAAGGAATTGGCGATCATACCAGCTTTCGCTCTTCCTTGTATTGACTACATGGTAGGAATCATGTCAGTTCTCTGGGCTGCCAAGCAAAGGATATGGAAGACGTTCGAAGGGAACTCAAATTTGTGTGCCATTGCGCCTTGACTGTTCCCATGGACCTACCTCTCTCCCCCAATGCCGCAACGGCTTCAGGTTGTTTTCTGTCGTCTCCGAATTGGACACACTTGTGGGCGCACCGCCATTTGATTGAGCGCTCGCCCGCATCTTATTGCGATAACTGCATTGTCCCCCAGCCTATTTGGCACATTCTTGTTGAATGTCCTAGTCTGTGTGATCTTCGTCCACGTTATCTGTCCCGATATCGGTATGAGCGGGTGTGCTACCGCCTCTCTCCGATTGAGTTCGTGCACACAGAAGACTTGTGGACTATCTGACTTTTTGGATGAGGCTGGCTTCTTCCTCCATTTTATTTGATTCTCTTTGGTGTTAATTGAATGATCCTGCACCACGATGAGGGTGCCCCTGACGCATTAGCTTGCTTCCTTCTTGTTTTTTCTTTGCTTTTGTTTATCTTGGGGTCAGGTTTTCTTTTGTGTTGTACTTTTTATTTTAATGTAGTCCAGCAAATAGAGGTATAGTTTCCTACAAAAATCTCAATTTTTTTTTAGCTACTTTTGCTGGGAATTGAACCCAGTGCTTATTCATTGCACGTAGCTTGATGGAAGTCAACAAACTTTGTTTTGGGTATTAATTTGTATACAGAAGTACATATGTGAATGAGGGAAAAGCGTGTGAGATGGGTGAGTGATGAGTTGTACACCCTGAACCACCACCTCGTAAGGGGTATGGTGGTTTGCCTTCCTGGCCCCCATCTGGCCTCAGCGTAGCCTCTTTCAGACAGCCTGTATTTCGCCCCTACTTCCTCACTTCCCCTACAACCTCTCCCACAACTTTCTCTGGTCGGCCTCTATTTTCACAGAGTAGATGCTGAACTTCTCAGCCAACTATCCCGGATCGGGTCTGAGGGGGGAGGGGACAATGTTCCCTAACCCCTGAGCTCTGGTTTGGGATGGTGTTTTTTTAACAACCTGCTTCATCCCTACCCATAACTTCCTCACATCTCTTTTCCTTCTCACTTCACTATCTATTTTTTTATGCCTTGCATAAGGTGGAGCCGCCATGCTGAAGGGCTGCCACATTACTAGGCGGGAGGGGTGGCCTTAAATGTCGCCACCTGGCTCTGCCAGCCCAGTATGCACCCGTTGCAGAGTGGGCTAAGGCGAGGGGTGATGAGCGTCTGCATCCCATCAAAAAATTAGTGTCACCATGCCTAATGATGAAAATAAAATCTCCCCTCAATTTTCCCTCGTCCATCGTCGGAGCCGCCCTCGGGTAGCTCCACAACAAAAGTAAGTCCCTTTCCCCCCCTGTGCTCTCGCAATTGACCCTCCAAATCTCTCTAACTGGAGAAGAGGCTTACTCCTCTTCTTCGCCTATGGGTGTAGAGGACTCCCCCTCACCACCTTGTTTGGAGGTGCCTTCAGGCACCTCCCTCATTCCAGCAGCAATCAATCCCCCCTTTACTTTCCAAGGGGACTGCCAAGAAAGCCAGCGGGCAGCCCATAGCCGACCGCTCCCCATTGAAGCGGCTCTGTAGGGCAAACCCCCTTAGGGAGAGAGGGAAGAGGGAAGCCAGGCCCCATCGGTTACTTCCCTCAAAAGACCTGCTGGCTAGAATATTAAACCTAGCGGGGATCAAGGTCTCTGCCTCCCCAGACTCGACTGATGACACAGCTCCAAAGGGGACCTGTGACATCCTGGGATGGGGGGAATAGCCACACACGATAAGTCCAAATCGTGTGTGGCCATGTGTGTCAATAGCCGAGAGCCGCACCCTGCTTCTTCAAAGCAATGTGGTGTGTATCTCCTTGAGAACGAAATCCTGGCCATTCAGCCTC
The DNA here is from genome assembly GCA_963969495.1 of Ceratothoa steindachneri. Taxonomy (NCBI): domain Eukaryota; kingdom Metazoa; phylum Arthropoda; class Malacostraca; order Isopoda; family Cymothoidae; genus Ceratothoa; species Ceratothoa steindachneri. The sequence goes on from OZ018317.1 coordinate 118,769,535, forward strand.
AGGAGCGTCTCTCATTTTGCGAGGGTAAGGATTTGGTCCTGGTGCGCGTTCAGCTACCCGGGACATCCTAGCCTAAATGTTGAAAAGACACCCTCTGCTCCTGCGCCCTCCAGGCCTACGAGTACGGTTGTTTCCGCGCCCATTCGGAACCCTTCTGCGGGTTCTACCCACCTCAGGCGCTCCCCTGGTAAAGGTGACAGCACAAATGGTCCACACCCAGCCCCGGCTAAATAAAACTAGAGTTCCCTTACCCCTTTCCCCCAGCGTAACCGTTTCCCGTAAGGCGAAACGGCCACGCACCTCCACCGAGTCGTTAGACTTACAGGAGGTAACACCCCTGAAGTTGGTCGCCAGGCCATCTTCCGGGGTTCCTAAAGCTGCTCCCCCGATAGGAGGACAGCAACAAAGAAGCTTCGGCTCCTTCGCCTATGCCTAGTGGTTGGTTGGGTGGCTCGGAGACGGTGGATCCTCTAAAAGAGCCGCCCTCTCCCCAGGCTCTGAAGCCAAAACGCCTGCTCAAGGTTTTGAGGCGGAAGGAGGAAAAGACCCGCATGGCGAGCCCAACCTTCCCCAATAAGTCCTCGAAGGAGACAGCGTCCGGGGTTCTGCCTCCGGGAAGCGTACGGCCATTCCCGTGAGGGTCCTCTGTTAGAAGAGGGCCCTCGCATCTCCTCAGAGCTAGGCCTGGATGGCATATATCTTCAATGGAATTGCCGCGGACTCCGGGCCAACTGGAAGGAGCTGCGGAGGCTCGTCGTGTCCCGTTCCCCATTAGCTATTTTTTTGCAGATCATGCTGGCGCATGCCCCCTGCCTACCCTCCCAGGGTATAAGGGTTTTGCGATCTCACCTCCACGGGATGGGGGCCAGGCGAGAGGATGTGCGATTAATCATGTGTCCTTTCTTCTCTTCGCTTTAGATGCCTCCTTTCAGGCATTAGCTGTGCAGCTGCACCTTGATAGGAGTTATACTGCTATTTCCGCGTACATTCCACCATCAGCCGACTTCAACGGCTGCCGAGGCCCTTTCTCTTGCTCGGAGATCTAAATGGTAGACACCCCCTCTGGGGAGACCACTTTCTCAATCCCCTGGGTCAAGTACTTGCCGACCTGATCAACGAGCTTGAGATGGGGTCCTAAATGGGGATGAGTTTATGCATCACTGCCCGAGAACCGCTTCATTTTCCTGCCTCGATTATATCTTTGTGCTCTCCGGATTCACAGCCCGATTTTGATTGGGGAGTGTTCGATGACCTCCATGGTAGTAATCACTTTCCCATTCAAATATCATTTTCTGGCCACTGCTGCCCGAGAGCCCGCCCCTGTGGTGCCTGGCGCGGTGGTCTTCATTTCAGGAAATGACTGAATTCTCTATCTAGGTCGAGGAGTTTAGGTGGGTAGATGAGGCCGTTGAGTTCTTCTCCGAAAACCTCATCGCCGCGGGCCTAGCCACTATTCCTAGAATGTCTGTCCGTTTTGGTCATCCTAGTGTGAGACGACCCTCAACCAGAAGCGCTATGTCTACATGCCCTCTAAGCGCCGCCCGAACAATTTCACTGTCGGTGAATTTCGTCGAGCTATGGCTAGGTTCCGGTATATTTCGAATCACGACCGCCGCTCTTCTTGGCCGGCATACGTGTCTTCACTTAACGGGAAGACCCCTTTAGTAGAGGTGTGGAAGGATTCGGGGCAAGTTCTCGCAGGACCCCCTTCCCGTTCTCCAGGAGAATGGGACCGCAATCTCGGACCCCGCGTCCGTGGCGGATTCCTTCGCGACCGCTTTCTCCGCATTCTCTAGCCGGGATGCTGCTCCGCCAGCATTCAATGCAGGTCGTGATTTCGCGAAGACCGCCGGCTAGACTCTACCTCAAGAGGCGGAGAACCCTTTAACGACAGGTTTACTGTGAGTGAGTTGCGTTCCGCTCTTACTTCGTACGCGGACACCGCCCATGGTCCGGACGATGTCCCGTACACCTGGGTGAGCGAGGCATGGCCTTTGTGTAAGGTTTGTTCAACAGGATCTGGGTGAAGTGTCTCCTCCCGGATTCATGGCGAATCGCTACTGTGCTCGCCTTTCGCAAACTTGGGAGAAATCACTACTCCGGCCGGTTGTCGCCCAATCTCTCTAACCTCTTGCATGTGCAAGCTGATGGAGAAATTGGTAAATGTTAGATTATCCTTTTTCCTGGACAACGGAGGCCATCTGTCTTCTGCACAGTGCGGCTTCCGCAAGTTCCACTCCACGTCGGATGCTCTGCTCCGACTGGAAAATGCCGTCTGCGAGGCCTTCCTTCATAGACAGCACTACGCCACGGTCTTTTTCGATCTGGAGAAGGCCTATGATACCGCATTGCGATACGGTATCATGGAGACTCTCCACACAATCGGGGCGAGGGGACGCCTCCTAATGTTTATATCTGAATTTTTGCGAGATCGTCGATTCCGCGTACGGGTGGGAGGAGCCCTCCGGCCCAATGGAGTAGGAAGAAGGTGTCCCGCAGGAAGTGTTGTAGTGTCGCACTCTTTTCCCTGAGCATCAACGGCATCACCTCGGTGCTGCCGGAAGATGTTCTCGCTACGCTCTACCTAGCCAACCTTTCTCTTTCTTGGCGTGGTCCAGATGCCAACTCTGGAGGGTCGACTCCAACAGGCATTTAACCGCGTCTCTCGCTATGCCGGAGCATACAGGCTTCGGTTTTGCTTGGCCAAGACTAAAGGTCTTGCCTTCTGCCGCCATCCACAGCTCCACTCTGATCTAGACTTGTTTCTCAACGGTGTGCACCTGGAAGTGGTGGACTCGCACCGTTTCCACGCCTCACCTGGGATATTTTTCATTCCGTGACGTTCTGCGCCTGGGGCGCTGATAGGGCTACTGCCTTACTTTTTTATAAATCCTTTGTTCGTCCCAACCTCGACTACGGATGCGAGTTTATTTTGTATCCGCAGCCCACCGTTGATTGTGGAAGGTGGACTTTATCTACCGTACCGACCTTAGCCTGGCAACCGGTGCCTTACGTCATTGAGAGCTTACTTGTCGATGATGTGCACTGTGCATTATTCACCTGTACACGCGAGCCCAGCGCCTTCCTCAGTAGACAACAGCTCTCACTGCATCCGCAGCTGATCTTAACGGTACCTAAGCCCTTTGGGTTTAGGTCTAGGAAACTCCTTCAAGAGCTTATTATAGCTCTCGGGCCCGTGTTGCCACTGTTTCTGCCCAGGATACCACCCTGGAGGGTAAAATATTTGTCGCCACGCCTCTGCTCCCCAAGCTTCTACAGCGCCGTGAGTATGTCTTTCGGCCTTTTTGGAGCACACTTCATGTCACGCTGGAACCTTGCCAGTGTATACGGATGGCTCCAAGTACCAAGAGGGGGTTTGTTTCCACGCCGTATCCCCTTTGTTTGAAGTCAGCGCTGCGTCTGTCTTCACGGACTTGCTGGGGCAATACACCGCTCGTTATGGATATAACTACGTGTCCAGTTCGCATTGTGATTAATAGCGACTCATAAAGCGCCCTGAGTGCCCTCGGCATATGTGAATCTGCATTCTCTGGTTCGCGATATCATTGACGCTACGGTTTTGCGATCTTGGCGGATGTAGAGAAGATTGTCTTCTGCTGGGTTCTGGGACATTTAGGAATTGCGGGGAATGAGCGCGCCAAAGAGTCCGCGAGGACTGGGCGACCAGACCAGCGTTTCGCTCTTCTTCACACCGACCACATTGCAAGAATGCGTTCTGCCCTCTGGGCGTCTTAGCAAAGAAGATGGGAGATGGTCGAGGGCATCTAAAGTTACCCACCATTTCGCAGCGATTGTTTACATGGACCTACCCCTAATGCTGCGACGGCTTCAGGTTTCTTTCTGTCGTCTTCCAATTAGACAGACTCGTGGGACGCACTGCCATTCGATGTAGCGATCGCCTGCGTTGTCCTCCATACTGTTCGGCACATTCTTGTTGAAGAGGGTAGATGCTATTAGCGTTGTTTATCCAAATTATGACTAATCTGAAATAAAAATTGAAGAAGGTAACACAACATGATGAAAATATAACATTGTTGCCATATTGTGTAGACCAGATGGGAAAAGTTTCATCAAAATTGATTCACAGAGAACCGAGAAATCTTACCTTTCCTTACCAAGCTACTAGCCTACTCCTTAGTGTATGTTGGTATATGTTGATGACCTCGTGTTGCTTCTTTGAGAGAGAGGGAGATTTCAAAATGTTGATCAAAACTTTTGAGAGAATGTGTGAAAGGAAGGGGCTAAAAGTGAATTCATAAAAAGGGGTGATTGCGAGCCCGATTAACCAAGCATGGGTCGTGTACTCCTTCGTCGGATGACGGTAGACCGTCTGGTGAGATGTGAGCAAATGGGTGTCGAACTTTGCTTTCTAGGTGTGACTTCGAGGTCGGTCTGGCATGGGCAGATCCACCGCTTGGGTGTGGTTTGATATCCAAGTCTTTGGTATCACCCTTGAATAAGTGCGAACTTTTTTGGTAACAAAGATGTTTTGTGAATGAATGGTACAGGTGAACCAGAGTGCAACCACAAGGTATTAAATGGTAGTCAAGTCTCTTGGGACGATTAGAGCGGAAGTGGTTTGATATCCAAGTCTTTGGTATCACCCTTGAACAAGTGCGAACTTTTAAGTAACAAAGATGTGTTGTGAATGAATGGTACAGGTGAACCAGAGTGCAACCACAAGGTATTAAATGGTAGTGAAGTCTCTTGGGACGATTAGAGCGGAAGTGAATGGTCATGGTCTGATTGTGAAATGTGCCAGGAAGCTGCATGAGAATACGTGGGTGCCAACATTGGTGTATGAAATGAGAAGGAACGTTCTCTATGTGTAGCGTTGTTCTTAATAAGACATGAAGGGAATGAGAGGGGTTGGTAGTTTTACTGGCACTGAAGCCCACTCTGTGAGAAAGTGGTTAATGATTAGGGTTTATATACCTTTTTTTTAGGTTCGCTGTCCAACCAGTCAATCTTTTTCAACCACAACGAGGACACCCAGTTCAATCGAGTGTCTGCACTTTTGGCATCGTTGTACCCTCGTACCTGATGAACAGTTCAAGTATCAAGTAAGCTTCTGCCCTGCTACCCTTGTTGAAGCTTTCTTAATATGGAACAAATGGTAGTGTTCCCCCCCCCCTCCTTTAAACTCCCCTACTACATGGCCACCCAATCGCGCCCACGACGAAGTAATATAATTTTGTTCCTGTTTCAGATTCATTACGAGTTGGGGAACTTCCATTTCCTTCAAGAGCGCTTCAGTGACGCGCTCCACCACGTGACAGAGGCTCTCCAGCTGTCCGCCGAGTTGGGATCATGTCCCACGTATTGCCGCCTGGAGGAGCCCAAACTGCAGGGGCTATACCGCAGCTGCTCGGCGATTTGCGGGCGCGCCACCCCCGTTGCAAAGAGGTCTCTCTACGACAAGTTTACCCATTCGATCTCCAATAATTATGAGGTGGGATTTTTCCCTTTTATTCTCTCTCCGTCCCTGCCCTTTTGTCTTCCCTCACGCGAGCCGAGTGGAAACACTCGGTGTCCCGATTCGGATCGTCTTCACGGTGGCTGCCATATGCTGCTGTTTTTATTGTTGCCGTTCCTCAGGCTGCCTAGCCGAACAGCCCCGAGCCCCTGAGAAAGGCAACGAACCAGACCGGGTTTTCCTTAAGGCTTTCCTGAAGTGTATATTATGTTGTTGGCATAAATGGTTGTGTGCAATGCAGTTTTCCATTGTGTTTGATGGTGTCGGGTTCTGTTGCAGCCTGGACAAATATCCACGATGTAATCATCCATCTTCTTCTGATAGCTCCAAAGGTGTCCATTCCGCAGCCTAGCCAGATGAATTCTGTCTTCATGGGGAAGGGTGGATTCGGAAGGGTGGATTTTCTGGGGACCGAGCTTGCAACTGAGTGTTGTTTTTGAGTGAGTGATTTGTGTGTGGATAATGGATATGTTTCCGGAGGCTGGTTTGTGGTTGGCAAGGTAGGAGTGATGTAGTAGGTGTTGTTTTGATTTTCTTTGGAGTGTGTCTGTGTACTGACATACAGTGTAGTCAGATTGTGGAGGCTGCAGCAAATGTTTGTTTGCCTCTCATGTCCATGTGATCCTTGACTTGGAGGACATTGGCTTCGTGGTGTAGTAGCTGTGCATCGTGTGATTATGTTTAGGGGCTTGTCTTTTTATGATTGCCATTGTGTTGTAGTGTCTTGGAGGCCATGTTTTTTTAACTCTCCGTTTACCATCGTCGGAGCCGCCTTCGGGCAGCTACACCGAAAAAAATGGGGTTCCCCCACCCTGTGTTATCGTAGGGGACCCTCCAAAGCTCTTTAACCGGAGAGGAGGCTTACTCCTCTCCTTTGCCTAAGGGTGCAGGTGACTCCCACTCACCCGTGTCTCTAATTTTAGTGCGCTTATTCCAAATCTGTGCTCATATTTGTCCTAGCATGTAAGGTTCCTTGGTTATGCCACTAGGCTATATGGCTCACTTTGTCACCTTGGATCAATTAATGATATAATTATTACAAGTTTGAGAAGAATGAGACATTTCTGTGCAAAGGTCTGGAATCGGGGCACCCTATTTGGCATTATGTACGTCCTTTAGCAGACCCAGACAAGATATGTATTACATATAAAAGAGGTAGTACTCACTTAACTATAAATTTCTTCAAAAATGTTTGAGACTCTTGCTCTTGCGCTTGTACGTGGATATAGGATTCTCCCGTTGTAGGAACCAACAGTAATCGCCCATCATGTTTTCATTGAAGCGGCCTTGATACCTGCTTTCCATCATTGCGATATCTCGGTGGAACCTTTCCCCATGTTCATCACTAATATCACACATATTAGTTGGAAAGAAATCTAGATGCGAATGCAAGAAATGCATCTTAAGAGACATCCGATACCCCCACTCATTGATAGGCTTTTAGCATGTTGTCCACTAGTTCTTCATAATTTTCAACCCTATGATTACCAAGTAAGTTTTGTACTACATGGACAAATGAATCACATGCTGCCAACTCAAGTGGAGTTTATTTCTGAACTCCTTGTCATGTATCAATTCTCTGATCTCCAGCCCTACAAAAATGCCAGCTTTAAGTTTAGCATTGGTTTTCTTTGCACCAAATTTCTCTTTGAGATACTGGAATCCTTCAGAATCCTGGGCCACTGCTTTAACAAAATTTGTGATAAGGCCAAGTTTGATATAACATAACATAATTTCACGGATGACAAAAGCCACAAGGGCCTATCACAGCTCATCCGCATCCGTCAAAACCCACCCACAAAAAGCACCATCACCAGGTGGATGTACCAAAGGCATGTGCTTCACACTGTATCGGTCAACTATGCGTCCTCTTTCAGGCCACTTTTTGACAATATAATGATTCCTGTCATCACAGCTGTCCCATAGGCATAAGAAGCACATATTCTTTGTATATCCTAGCTGTAGTCCAAGAAGTAAACAAATTACCTCTAGATCACCACAGATATTCCACTTATGATGCCAGTAATGAACACCTTCCAAAATAAATTTCATTGAGTCATATGTCTTTATCATCCCAACAATAAGTGTGACAGGAATTGAAGGTTTTTTGTTACCATTGTGTAGCAACACGGCTTTGAGGCTAGCAGTGCTTACATTGATGAATACTCTCCATTCATCAGGTAAATGCTCGTTTCTAGCTGATTCATGAGGCCATTAACATCAGTACAGAAACAAGCACCATCTTCTTTATAGAAGGCAGTTAAGGCCTCATGGCATTTAGGGAAAGTAGATATTTTTGCACCGTCCTCTAGAAGATTCCATTGCTGTAGCCTGGAGCCCAACAGTTCTGCGTTCTCCTTTGACTATGACAAATCCCTCACCAAACCACTCAATCTTGATTTATCATTTGGATCTTCTTTTTCCTTAGAATCATCCTCATACATTTCATTGTCATTGTTATCCTCCTCTTTAGGCGATGAATCATCTTTAACTGCACTAGCTGTTGGAGCAACTGGGATTGGCATCTCCATATTATTGGGGACTGGTTTTATAGCTGACTTACAATCTGGATATACAATTTTTGACTTGTTCTTATTTGAGAATCCCACAATATTTGTCATACAAAAGAGGCAATCAAAAACATGATTTGTTGGCTCACACCACACCATTGCTACAGCAAAAGGCATACCCTTCCATTTGCTATTTAACCACTGTGTGAGCCCCGTATAACACACAGTACAAGATTTGTGAGGTGCCCTGGGCTTGTCTTGGTCACCAACTTTACAACCAAAATAATAATTGCGGTTTTCACTCTTTTAGCTAAATTTTTCTGCTAGTTGCCTGGAGTGTATCTTCCCCGATTCATGTTTTCAACTTAGTATGTATATATCTTGTTATATACTTTTGTTCAATCTTATTTCATTTACAAATTAATTGAGAGATAAATCTGAGAGAAAAATGCAGTTAATCACTGTATGTAAATACCGTTTCAACACCACTACTATAATGGCTAAATTTGATAATCTGATAAAGCAGGAGTGTAATGCAGGAACCAAACACACACAACACATCCTCTCACTACGGTAGCCGAAGCAACGCTGCCTGTGTGTGTAACTCAGGAATTTACGTGCTAGAACAATTTTCATTACAGATTTGTAATCAGCATACTCGATTTAGTATAAATCACAAGCTAATACTCAAGTAGCAAAATCATTGTTGACTAGTGTAATTGACCGCTCTAGGTGGGAGCGCCATCGGCCGTCGGCCTCTGCCCCCTAAAGATCTGCCGGCTCTCATTTTGAGTTTAGAGGCGGGGGGGGACGCACCGTACCTACCCCAATCTCTTCTCCAACCAAAGACGCTGAGATCAATTGGACATGTGATGTCCTGGGAGGAGATGGCCACATGGAGGCCTTTACTGAGATGGACATGGTCGCTGAGGCAACCCAGCCCCAGATGGTAGGACATTCCATGGGGACGAACCTGGGCTCGGTGCCAAGCACCGAACACGACTCCGCCCCTGTGCAAGGTCTGCCTCAGACGGCTCGGGTCTCCAAGTCTTTAGAAGGAGAGGAGGGATTTCCTCCTCCGGCTGGTGCCACTGTGACAGCCAAGACCTTCTCCATCTCGGAAAAGGATCTTGCTGAGGCTGGTCCATCTGGCCTGGGGGCTACTGCCGACGGTGGGAAGAAGCGGGTTCATTCCCCGCACTCTTCTCCCGCCGCGGGAACAGACGGGTCTGCTGCCCTTATGGTAAGTGAACAAGCCGAGATCGGCACCTACGGCCCCGTTGCTTTTCTAGGTGGGGAGTCCCAGACGAAGACCAAAAGTAGGGAGAGCGGAGCCTCGATTGCGTCGGGGCCCCTCATTCAGAGACTACCTGGCATTTTCGAGCCCGCTGGCTTCAAACGCTTCCTGGTTATTCGCTCCACTGATGGCAGCATATTGGCTAAGGGCAACATGATTCATCAGATGAGAGGTCTAGCTAGTGTGATTTGGTAGAGAGCCGAAGGTGACCCGTTTCTCGTACAGAAGCCTTTGGCGAATGCGTCGAATCCCTCCGAGGTGGCCATGATTAGCGCCTTTTCAGACACTTGATTGCACGCCTTTGAGTGTGACGCCGCTCTTTCCCTTGAACTTTGTGAAAGGATTTTATGCAAAGGAATGCGTGAAGTCATTCGTGTCACTGCCGCGGAGGTGCTACTGCTATGTTAATCACTCGTGCAGACGTTCAAAGTCATGGTTACCCGAGGTTTGTGTAAGTTGTTCCAAGGCCGCACATGATAAGTCAAAATTGTGTGTGGTCAAGTGCGTCAATTGTGGAGAGACGCACCCCGCTTCCTCGAAGCAATTCGGTGCGTATCTCCTTGAGACGGGAATCCTGGCCATTCAGGCCCAGGGTCGTCTCTCATTTCGCGAGACTAAGGGCTTGATCCTGGCGCGCCGGGCGCTGCCTGGTACATCCTATACCTCAATATTAAGAAAGACGCCCTCTGCTCCTGGCAATCCAGGCCTACGAGCACAGTCGTCTCCGCGCCTATTCGGAACCCTTCTGCGGGTTCTACCCAACATGGGTGCTCCCTTGGTAAAGCTGGCGGCACAAAGTGTTCACACCCACCCCCAGCTAAAACGAGGGCTCCCCTACCTTGCTAACCGTGACCATTTCCCATAAGGCGAAACGGCTGCCGGCCTCCACGGAGTCGCTAGAATCACAGGAGGCAACACCCCTGAAGCTGGTCATGAGGCCATCTAACGGGGTTCCTAAAGCTGCTCTCGTGGGGGTTACCCGAAACCTGTGTAAGTGGCTTAAAGGCCACACATGATAAGTACAAATCGTGTGGCCAAGTGTGTCAATTGCGGAGAGCCGCACCCCGCTTCGAAGCAATGTGGTGCGTATCTTCTTTAAAAGGAAATCCTTGCCCTTCAGGTTTAGGATCATCTCTCATTTCGCGAAGCTAAGGACGGCGCTGCCCGGGAGGTCCTTCCCTCAATGTTGAAAAAGACACCCTCTGCTCCTGGCCCCTTCATGCCTACGAGTACGGTCGTTTCCGCGCCTATTCGGAACCCTTCTGCCTGTTCTACCCACCCCGGGCGCTCCCCTGTTAAAGGTGGCTACACAAAGGGTCCACACCCAGCACCGGCTAAAACCAGGGCTCCCCCAGCGTGACCGTTTTCCGTAAGGCGAAACGGCAACGCGCCTCCACCGAGTCGTTTGCCTCACAGGAGGCAACACCCCTGAAGTTGGTCGCCAGGCCATCTTCCGTGGTTCCTAAAGCTGCCCCCCGATAGGAGGACAACCCTAAAGGATCTTGGGCTCCTTCGCCCACGCCCAGTGGTGGGCTGGGTGGCTCGGTGACCGTGAATCCTCGAAAAGAGGGCCGACCGCCTCCAAAGCCCTACGGATTCGAGGCGGAGGGAAGAAAAGACTCGCATGGCGAGTCCAACCTCCCCAAATAAGTCCTCGAAGGCGACAGCGCATTGTCCGGCCAACAGCTCCGGTGTTCTGTCTCGTGGAAGCATACGGCCCTCGCGTAAGGATCTTCTGTTCGAAGAGGGCCAACGCGTCTCCTCCGAGCTAGGCCTGTAGGGCCTATTCCTTCAATGAAATTGCAGCGGACTCGGGGCCAACTGGGAGGAGTTGCGGAGGCTCGTCTCCTCCCGTTCTCCGTTTGCTAACTTTTTGCAGGAGACCATGCTGGGCGCATGCCCCCGCCCTTCCTCCCGGGGTATAAGAACTTTGCGACCACCACCAGGGGATTTGGGCCCTGACGGGAGGATGTGCGATTTAAACCCGGCATGATGTCTCCTTCCTTCTCTTAGCTTTAGATACCTTCTTTCAGGTAGTAGCTGTGCAGCTGCACCTTGATAGGAGGTATATTGTTATTAACTAGTACATTACACCGTCAGCCAACTTCGACGCGCGGGACCTCCGCTGCGTCGTGGCACGGTTGACGAAGCCCTTCCTCTTGCCCGGAGATCTAAACGGTAGACAGTCCGTCTGGGGAGACTACTCTATTAATCCCCGGGGTCAAGTCCTTGCCGACCTGATCGACGAGCTTGAGATGGGAGTCTTAAATGTGAATGAGTTTACGCATCACTGCCCGAGAACCCCTTCATTTTCCTGCCTCGATCTATCTTTGTGCTCTCTGGATTCACAGCCTGATTTTGATTGGGGGGTGGTCGATGACCTCCATGGTACTGATCACTTTCCCATTCAAATATCATTTTCTGGGCCGTTGCGGGCGAGAGCCCGCCCCGGTGGTGCTTGGCGCGGGCGTGCTGGTCTTCATTTCAAGAAATGACTAAATTCTCTATCTCAGTCGAGGAGTTTAGGTCGGTAGATGAGGCCGTTGAGTTCTTCTCCGGCAATCTCATCGCCGCGGGCCTAACTACTATTCCTAGAAGGTTTAGGCGTTATGCACGCCGACCACTCCCGTGGTGGTCAACTAAGTGTGAGACGGCCCTCAAGCAGAAGCGTTATTTCGTCAGGCTAGGGCTAGGTTCTCGTATATTTTGAAGCACGCTCGCTGCTCTTCTTGCCTGACATACGTATTATCACTTAACGGAAAGACCTCTCTAGCAGAGGTGTGGAAGCGAATCAAAAGGCTTCCCAGGCAAGTTCTCGCAAGACCCCCTTACCGTTCTCCAGGAGAATGGGACTGCAATCTCGGACCCCGCATCCTTGGCGGATTCCTTCGCGACCGCTTTCTCCGTATTCTCGAGTCGGGATGCTGCTCCGCAAGCATTCAATGCACGTCGTGATGTCGCGGAATGGCACCGACTGGACTTTCCCTTCAGAGGCGTAGAACCCTTCAACGACAAGTTTACTGTGAGTGAGTTGCGTTCCGCTCTCGCTTCGTGCGCGGACACCGCCCATGGTCCGGACGATGTCCCGTACGCCATGCTTCGACCCTTGGGTAAATGAGGCATGGCCTTTCTGTTAGATTTGTTCAACAGTATCTGGGCGGAGGGTCTCCTCCCTGATTCCTGGCGAATCGCTACTGTGCTCGCCTTTCGCAAACAGGGGAGAGATCAGTCTACTTCAGCCGGTTTCCGCCTAATCTCTCTAACTTCTTTAGTCTTCAAGTTGATGGAGAAATTGGTAAATCTTACATTAGCTTTGTTTCTGGACAGCGGAGGCCATCTGTCTTCTGCACAGTGAAGCTTCCGTAAATCCCACTCTACGTCGGATGCTCTGCTCCAACTGGAAAATGCTGTCTGCGACGCCTTTCTTCGTAGACAGCACTACACGATAGAGGCGAGGGAACGTCTCCTAGTCTTTATATCTGAATTTTAGCGAGATCGTCGTTTCCGGGTACGAGTGGGGGGGAGCCCTCTCCGGCCCAATGGAGCCGGAAGAGCGTGTCCCGCAGGAAAGTGTCCTCAGTGTCACACTCTTTGCCCTGAGCATCAACGGCATCACCTCGGTGCTGAAGGAAGATGTTCTCGCTACGCTCTACGTGGACGACCTTTCGATCTGTTTTGGCGCGGCCCAGATGCCAACTCTGGAACGTCGACTCCAACAGGCATTGAACCGCGTCTCTCGCTATGCCGAAGCGCACAGGTTTCCGTTTTCCTTGGCCAAGACTAAGGTGGTGTACTTCTGCTGCCATCCACGGCATCACCTTGACCCAACTTGTTTCTCAATGGAGTACGCCTGGAAGTGGTTGAATCCTACCGTTTCCTTGGTCATGTATTTGACCGACCCCTCACCTGTGGGGCTCGTATTAGCAGCCTTAGTGTCTCTTGTACCCGCGCTATAGATATTCTTTGTTCCTTGACGTTCAGTGCTTGGTGGGGCACTGATAGGGCTACTGCCTTACTTTTTTATCGATCCTTTGTTCGTTCGAAGCTCGACTACGGATGCGAGTTTTATGCATCCGCAGCCGAGCGTGTATTGCGGAAGGTCGACTCGATCCCCCACATCGGCCTACGCTTGATGACAGGTGCCTTTCGCACTTTCCCTATTGAGAGCCTATTTGTCAATTCTGGGGAGATGCCACTCGCTCTGCGCCGTCCATAGTGCATAATATCCCTGTACACTCGAGCCCGGTGCCTCCCTCAGTTGCCAACAGCTCTCACTACATCCACAGCATGCAAAAGAGTCCGCGAGGACTCTGCGACCGGACCAGCGTTTCGCTCTTCCTCACACCGACCTCATGGCAGGAATACGGGCAACTCTTCGGACTGCTTAGCAAAGAAGATGGGAAACGGTCGAAGGGTACTTAAAGTTGCTTGCCATTGCGCCGCGACTGTTCCCATGGACCTATCCCCCAATGACGCGACCGCTTCAGGTCGCTTTCTGTCGTCTCCGAATCGGACATACTCGTGTGACGCATCGCTATTTGATGGAGTGCTCGCCTGCCCCCTATTGTGACGACTGTGTCGTCCCCCAGACTGTTCGTCACATTCTTGTCAAATGTCCCAGTCTGGGTGATCTTCGCACACGTTACCTGTCCCGGTACCGGGATGGGCGGGATCGCTACCGCCTGTCCCTTGTACTCGGGACGAGTGCGTGCACTTTGACTGGTAGACTTGTTCACTTTTGGACCGAGGCCGGCCTGCTCCCTATTATTTAACCAAGCTTTTTTTTTGTTTTGTTGTTTTTTTCCCTTATAGGTTGCACGCTCCTTCGCCGGGGGGACCTCCCCCCGACGCAGAAGCTTGCTTATTACTCGTTTCCTTCTCCCTTTTTTCAATTTCTGGTGTTATTTGGGGTTTTGGGGTTTTTTTTGTATTATTGCATAAGATTTCAAAGTAGCCTAGTACTAGGTAGTTTTTAATACGGCTACTAATGCCCAAGTAGGCAGTCGCCAGATGAGCTCTTATTTAAAAAAAATATATATATATATCCGCAGCTGATCTCGGCGGTGCCTATGCTGCCGAGAGACGCCAGTCATACCCTAAGCCATATATGTACCGCTTTATTTATTTAATAGCTCAAAAGTTTATACAATAATCAGTAATTGTTTACACATGACTCGGTAAGGAGAACCGTTAAGGAGGCGGGCCAGCGAACTAGTCCCGACCGAGAATGAATGAATGATATATATAGAAATAACAGAGAGGGATCACTGTGTAACACAGGCGAACTGGTAATCGTAGATTAAAAGGGTACGGAAATAACTTGAGAGGGGATAGGAAGAGTTGATAGTTTGGTGACTAAACACCGATGCGTGGTGGGGTTGGATGAGTCTTGGGGTGTTCGTGACTGGACGACATTTGGGGGGTATTCAGTAAGGAGATCGTGTCTGCTTAGTCCGAAACGGTATGGGTTAAGGGGGTTCATGGGCTGTGGGTATCGCAGTGCAATCGCAACATACCGTCTTTCGTGTAGTGCGGTGTATATGGGGTCTCTGGCGAGTTTCCCCGAGTTGTTTTGCTAGTCTGGTGTGAGCGTATGTGTTGGGTGCTAATTTGTTGTTGTCGTGTAGTGTGGACATTCTCGCATACAGGGGAGAGCGGCAAGCGCGCTTCAGAGCAGAGTTCTGAATACGCCGAGCCTTCTGCTGCCACGTGGCACTCACAGCTACGAGTGACAGTGGGGCGTAGGTGAGGTGAGATCGCACGAGTGTTTTATATAGGAGTAACCGTAGTTTCTTCCCCGCAGGGTAGAACCTATGCAGCATTTTGTTTGTGCGTGCTGCTCTTGCTTGTGTTATGTTCTGGTGTATATTGAACCTTAGGGACCTGTCAAAAGTTACCCCAAGGATTTTTGTCCGTTGTGTGTAGTCGAACCTTATTGTGTTTAGGTGGTTCATGTCTGGTCTGTGTGAGAAGATTTGTAGGTTGTGCATGAAGTGATCTCTTGCCCTGAAGAGTGTCATCTGTGTTCTGAGGATTCGTGGTAATCAGCCATTTATCCTCGTATTCTGTCTTTTCCGCTGACGAGAATGGTCTCGTCATCAGCGGAGGACACTGTGTATGTGTGACAGCAGTTTTCGGGTGGGCGTGGGGTGTCGTTTGTGTACATGATGTAAAGTGTGGGTGCTAAAACGCTTCCTTGGGGGACGCCTGGGCGTGGTGTGAAGGATTGTGAGAGGGTATTGTTGTATTTTATGTGGCATCTCCGTTCAGTGAGGTAGTGCGAGAGGAGCCTTCTGTTGCAGAGAGGTAACTCCGTATTGTTGGCGAGTTTCCAACGGAGACCCTCGTGCCACAGCTTATCAAAGGCCTTTTCCACGTCCTTGCTGAGGGAGTCTTTTTTTGTATTCTGCCGTGATCGATGGTCACAGCCGCCTGAGTGGACTGGTCCCTCCTGAACCCATATTGGTGGGCGGGGGGGAGAACCTGTCCCTCTCTTCCAGGTAGTCCCGTAGGCGGCAGTTGATCATACATTCGAGTATTTTGCCTAGGTGCTCTAATAGAGCAATAGGCCTGTAATTGTTTGAATGTTTGGGGTCTTTGTTCATTTTGTGTAGAAGTATGTTGTGAGAGACTTTGAATATTTTAGGGAAGTGGCCTGAAGCTAGTGAAGCGTTGAATAGGTGTGTAAGTGTAGGGTATATGCTTGCGGGGAGGTTGTGCATTAGTGCGGCTGGTAGCCCGGAGGGGCCGGGTGCACGTTTTGGTGTTTTAATGTAGTGTTTTGTTTCCTCGACGGTGATGGGAGTGGTCAGTGTAGATGTGTTTTCGAACAGCTCCATTCGTATTAGGCGGGGCGGGCCTTAGCTCGTGAGCATGGACCCGACACCACTCTGACTTCCTGGAAGTGTTCTTGTATGTGTGGTTTGGGTGGGTTGTGTGTGTAGTGTCCCAGTGGGACCTAAATGCGTCGAGGATGACGTTAGTGTCTGTGAGTGTTTGGTTGTTTACTTGAAGGGTGATGGGTTTGGGTCGATTAGTGCCTATCATCCTTTTTACGCGCCGCCAGAAGAAGGAGGTGTTAGTGCAGTGAGTGTCGTCCGCACCTCTCGCCACTGTCGGTTCCTATCTAGTTGCACGCACTGTAGGATGCGGGCACGTAGGTGAGTGATGTTGTGTTGTGGGCCTCTGGTTGTGTGATTGTTGTACTGTGTGATCAGTCTCTGAGTGTGTATAGAAAATGTGAAATGTTTTATGCAAGTATAGGTTTTTTGTGGTGAGTGTAGGTTGCGTGCTGTGGTTATAGTGTTTATGATTGAGCACCAGTGGTCGTCTAACAGGTCTGGATTGGTGTGCTCCAGGTCGAGGTTTTGTGCCGTGTTTTCTGTTGTGTCTCTTGCACTCTTCCCAGTGCGTGTTTTTGTAGTCAAAGAAAGGTGGTATGGATATGAGTATGGGAGATGTGGATATGATAAGGCATATCGGTATGTGGTCAGAGAGTACGTGAGGACTCGGTGAGATGTGAGTGTAGAAGCGTGTAGCGTGGTCGTTACGGAAGACCACGTTCGGAGACGTGGAACGTGGCGAGGAACGAAGAATGTGGGAAAGGCCGGGCCGATATGCTCGCAGTGATAGCGCAGCAAGGCACCAGCCAGTTACCTTCCTGCATCATTCGTGGTGTTAGAAAGGAGTGTTGGGTGGAAAGCGTTGAGGTTCCCCGCAAAGAAGATAGGAAAGTTGTGGTTTGATAGAGCCCGGAGTGTTGTGGAGCGTGTGGGGGTCTTGGGGGAGGTGGGGGTTGTAACAAGGAGTAACAAGGAAAGGAAGTACCCTAGGAAACCTTACGGTCCATTCAAAGAGGGTACCTTTGGACTAGCAATCGAGTGGGCACATGGCTGCTGAATTGTTTTGCGTCCCTAAACGGCCACTTTTCAAGACTTTGTCTAGTCTTGACTTGAACTGGTCAACAGATTCACTGTTCACAACTTCCACTGGAAGTGCGTTACACTTACCGCAGATACTGTAAGTGAAAAAATTTCCACACAGATTGCGGTTGTAACGCTTCAGTTGAAGTTTGAAGCCGTGATTGCGCGTTCTGTTCTCACTCAGTGTGAAAATATCCCGGTAGTCAACATTGTCGAACCCTCGAAGTATTTTGAAGACCTCGATGAGCTGCCCACGCAGTCTACGGGTTTCCAGCGAAAACAGATCTAATTCCCTTAGTCTATCCTCATAACTTTTATGTCAGATAGAGGAAATCAGCTTGGTTGCCCTGGCTTGTACGCGTTCCAACCTTGCGATATCCTTTCGAAACGAAGGACTCCAAAATTGTACGGCATACTCCAGGTGCGGCCGAACGAGGGAGTTCAACAGACAAAGTACTATCTCCTTGTTACGGTATCCAAACTGGCGCTTTATGTAGCCTAACATCCTTTGGGCTTTCTTCTCTGCCTCGATGCACTGTTTCGATAACTTGAGGTCGCTAGTAATAGTTACACCCAAGTCCTTCTCAGTATCACTTGATTCAAGAGCAGTGCCCTTAAGGATATACTGAGATTGGGGGTTTCTGTGGCCGATATGCATTACTTTGCATTTGTTCACGTTAAAAGGCATTTGCCACGTGTCCGACCACTCCCCAATCTTCCCAAGATCTTCCTGCAGGCGGGCAGTATTTCCATCCTTTGCAACGTTCATACCAAGCTTGGTATCGTCGGCAAATTTGGAAATCTTGGCAACCATGTCACCGTCCATGTCGTTGACGTAGATGATGAATAGTAGTGGTCCCAGGACAGAACCTTGAGGCACCCCGCTAGTAACGGGCACTCACTCAGAATCCTGTCCATTCACCACCACCCGTTGCCGTCTGCCACTTAGCCAGTTCTTGATCCAGCCGGCTACTTTTCCGTCTATGCCCAGCGCTCGCACTTTCCGGAGAAGGCGGCGGTGTGGTACCTTATCAAAGGCTTTCTGAAAGTCTAGGTAGACCACATCCACCGCCTTGTCCCGATCGTGCTCACTGAAAATGAAGTGGAAGAATTCTACAAGGTTCGGCAGGCATGACCGTTGCCTTCGGAAGCCGTGCTGGGAACTCCTCAGTAGCAGGTTTGACTCTAAATACGACGTCACTTTGTCCACCATGATGCTTTCCATGAGTTTACCGACTATCGAAGTCAGACTGATAGGTCGGTAGTTCGACGGTTGGTTACGGTCTCCTTTCTTGAAGATAGGAGTCACCTCCGCCTCACGCCAGTCTCTAGGAACGCATTTGGTCCGGATTGACATGTTAAAGATAGCGCACAGATGTCGTGATACTTCATCGCACACTTCTTTCAACACTTTAGGTAGAAACCCGTCCGGTCCAGGGGACTTATTCGTCTTTAGGTCATCGATCTTTTTCTTTATTTCTCCTTCGGTGAAGTCCATTGCCTCCAGCTTTTCCCCCGAGTAGGAATCCATTGGCTGGGGGATGGGACCACACTCTTCAGTAAACACTGAAGAGAAGTAGTCGTTAAGGAGGTTAGCATTTTCTGCATCTGAATGCTTTAATGCCCCCTCCTCAATTCTCAAAGGGCCAATCGTTCGACGGATAGGTTTACGGCTGTTCACATATCCAAAAAACTCCTTGGGATTCTCTTTACAGAGTCTCGCCACTCGGAGTTCCTCAGACCGCTTAGCCGCCCTTATGCTGGACTTCACTCTCCTGGCTAGCCTCCGGTATTCATCAAAGTCGCCCGAGATCTTCGATTGCCGGTACACAGTTCTCTTCTCCCTAAGCAGTTGGCCGATTTCTCGATTAAACCACTTTGGTTGAACAGAAGACCGACGGTGACATTTCAGAGGGATGAAACGTGATTGAAGACTCATGAATGTGGTTTTGAAACTGTTCCACGAGTCTTCAACAACATCGCACACTTCTAGCCTCGCGTCAGTCAGTCCAGCACGAAGACCTGCAAAGTCTGCTCTTTTCAAATCGAGTTTCCTCGATTTACTAGTTGCAGGCCCTGCCTTCGGGACTTTGACTACAAATCTAATTAGTCGGTGGTCACTGCTACCGACCTCTTCGCCAACAGAGAGGTCCTCAACGATGTCAGCCTCAGAGGTGAAAACCAAGTCGAGGATATTTTCTCCTCTCGTTGGCTCTCTCACCCATTGAGTCAGGAACTCGTTGTTCGCGAACTCCAGGAGTAGTGCGTTCTCGCCACAGGGTTCTCTGGTTTCCCAGTCAACTTGTGTGTTGAAATCACCCATGACGATACACACTCTGTCTTCGACAAGTTCTCCTAGTAGAGTTGGGCAGGAGGTCTATAAAGCACCAGGGTCCTGTATTTGGCAGGACCTATCTCTAGGTCACCATCCTAGTAGTTCATGGTCGGATACGATGTTGCAATCCGTCGAGTTGAGAGTATCCTTGACATACAACATTACACCGCGACCCTCTCTGTCTGGCCTATCTTTCAGGAAGAGCTGGTAACCGGGAATCGTGAATTCACCTTCAAAATCTCGGCTTGAGGTTTTTATCCACGACTCCGTTATGGCCACCATCTCAGGTTCTTCTGTTGCTACGAGGCCACGAAGTTCTAGAAACTTGTTTCTGATAGACCTCGCATAAAACAGAAGAACTTTGAGGGAGTCCCCCAGTGTAGGACTCCCTACGCTCTTCCGTTTCCCGCTTTCTTTCTCGGTGGCGGGGTCACTCCCCTCTTTGTGACTTCAGAAAATGTCGTTCCTGGAGTAACACGGGTGTACTGGCGTACGTCCTCCTTTACTCGGGGTCTGACACTTCTTTGGGTCCGTTCCACAACATCCTGGATCATGTTTGCGAGTACAGGTTTTCCTTTAAAGGAAAGATGCACTCCGTCCCTTTTGTACAGGTCATTTCTCCCGTAAAAGGTGCGGTAGGGGTCTACAAAAAAGACTCCTTCCGCCGTACAAAGATCTCCCAGGCGTTGGTTTATGGAGACGTTCCTCGCGTGAGCATTGCGGGATGGACCTCGTCTTGGGAGTATCCCGACCACGACACCTCTGCGGGTTTTTAGCCCACAGTTATGCCACTTACCATGAGGGCAACTACTGAGTTCTCAGAGATCTGAGATTTCTCAGCCTCCGCCCTTATTTCTCCGTTCCCCTTTCCTGGAAGGCAGCTTACCTTCACACTGGGGCGAAGGCGGGCCGCTAGCAAGGGTTGTAGATCCCGAGCTTGGGGGTCACCGATCACGATGACCCTCGCGCATTTGGGTTCAGAGGACAGAGGCTTTCCTTTCATTATGGGCTCTTTTGATTCCTCTTTCTTCCCCACTTTTTTGTTTTTTTCTTCGGTTTTTCTTCCGTTTCTACTTTCTCTTCTGTTTTTTATCTACTGTTTTTCCTTTCTTACTCTTCCTTTTCTTCTTTTTGACGCCCTGAGTAACCCCAGCAGCTGCTGGCTCTGGGACGTCGGATGGTTGGCCTATCTCTATCGACGCGGTGCATGAGGGCCCAACAGAGGAGCCATCCGCGTCGTTGGGAGTTTCTTGTTGCTCTTGCTCTACCTTGGTGGCTTTAATCTCTGCAATGATGGCTTCGAAATGACGGATTTGAGTCACATGCTCAGATTCGTGGCTGTGAGAGGGTAGGTAGGGGTGGTCGGAGGGGGTTTGGTGGCAATAGTGGGGGGGAGTTGATGCTGAAGGAGTGCTGGTCGTAGGAGAGAGTTTAGGTATAGAAGAGGAAGGAGTGGTAGCTGTGGAGGGAGCAGAGGAGGCGGTAGGAAGAGAGGTGGGAGCAGTGGGAAGAGAGGTGGTAGCAGTGGGAAGGGTAGGTAAGGAGGGTACAGTTGGTAGAGGGGCAGGGACAGAAGGGCGGGAGGAGGCAGGAGCGTGATAATGATGTGGGGCGGTAGGTCCAGTGGAAAAAGGTGTTCGTGCCCACCGGGGTCGGGAGGAGTGCGGGTCTCCTGTGTGTATGCTCGTCGATTAGAGCGAACACCTTCTCGGGCAAGGTGATCTGTTCTAGACCGTGCGAGGCAAACAGTGTGTTAAGTATGTTTGTGTATAGTCGAGCGCCACCCCTCGACATGTCTTTTGGCACCGTTGAGAGCAAGGCGCACAGGTGTAGCTTTGGTTGTGGGGTAGGGGTGGGTGTCGGAAGTAGTGGGGGTCTTTGGGTGTGGGCGGGTGTCGGAACATGTGGGTTAGTCTGGGTTGCTGCTGGGGTAGTACAGGGAGAGGTGTGGATAGCGTTGCGCCGGCAGCAGCTGCGAATGTTCTTGTGAGGGGAGGAGGGGCGAGGGCCGAGTATGTGCTTGTGTTGGTGGGTTGTGGATGCCGTATTCCCGCTACGGCGTCAGAGCGGGCCTTACTTAGGTAAGGGCATTTTGGGTTGACTCGCCGCCGCAATTTGTGAAGAGGGGGTGAGGTGGCTGTGTAGGGGTGTAGTGGTGGCCCACTACATTACACCTTGAGCAGACCAGGTCTGCTTGGCAGGTACGTGTCATGTGTCTGGTTTTGTAACACCGGTGGCACTATGTGGGTTTTAGGTTTAGCTGTGGCTCCATGTTGTGTGGATGTGTTAGTGTCGCAGACCTTGAAACCTTGGTCTAGCAGCAGTGCTTTGTTATGTTCGTCAGACAGTGTAATTACTGCCCATTGTTTCGTGCGGTTGTAATAGACGTCTCTGTCGACCTCCTCTCCATGCTTCTGTCTGAGGTGTTTGCGGAGGCCATCGGTGGAGAAAGCCAACCATAGGGGGTTGGTCTTAAGGATTCTTATTTGGTGTTTTTTGTGTACACCGTCGGCTAATTTTGTCTGAAGGTCTTGTGCGGCGAGTGTGTCTGACGCAAGTTCGTGGAATTTGACTGCGTGTTCCTTGTGGAGTTTGTTGCCTGTGTATGTCTTTATTATATTCGTGATGGTGGTGTCGTGTGTAGCGGCTAGATTGAGAAGTGTGTGTTCATTGTTTGAGTGGGTGTTTTATCTGTTATGTGCCCCGTAAGGGGCGCGGCGATTTGCCATCCTGGCCGCCGTGCTGACGGGACTCAGCACTCCGTCCGGCCCCAGCTTAGCCTCTCTTCCTTCCTTCAAAACACTTGTTTCCTCTCTTTTCACACAACCTCTCCCACAACTTTCTCTGGTCAGCCTCTAATTTCACAGGGTAGATACTGACCTTCCTTTCAGCCAACCATCCCTCATCGGGGCTGAGGGGGTGGGGGACAATGTTCCCTAACCCCTGAGCTCCGGTCTGGGGTGGCTGGTTTTTAACTACCTGCCTCATCCCCACCCATACCTTCCTCACATCCCTTTTCCTCTCGTCTTCAAAATCTATCATTTATACGCCGTGTCTAAGGTGGAGCCGCCATGCCGATGGACTGCCAGGCCACCAGGCGGGAGGGGTGGTCCCAAATGGCGGCGCCTGGCTCTGCCGGGCTTGTAAGCACCTCTTGCAGTGCGGGCAACGGCAAGAGGTGATGAGCTATTGCGTCCCATGGCAAAAATAGGGTCACCATGCCCATGGATGAATTTTCAAAACACCAAACCCCTTTAACTCCCCCTTGCTCATCGACGGAGCCGCCCTCGGGCAGCTCCAGCAAAAAAATGGAGGGCTCTCCCCCTGTGCTTGCACAGGGAACCCTCCATATTTCTCTAACCGGAGAGGAGGCTTACTCCTCTCCTTCGCCTACGGGTGCAGGGGACTCCCCCTCACCCCCTTCTCTGGAGGTGCTTTCGGGCACCTCCCTATTTCCAGCGGCAGTCCCTCCTTTTCTTTCTAAGGGGCCTATAAGAAAGCCAGCAGGCAGCCCTTAGCCAGCCGCTCCGCATCAAAGCGGCTCGGTAGGGCAAACCCTCTTAGGGGGGAGAGGGAAGCCAGGCCCCTTCGGTCGCTTCCCTCAAAAGACCTGCTGGCAAGAATTTTAAACCTTGCTGGGGTCAAGGCCTGTGCCTCCCCACACAAGACTGGCGACACTGCCAAGGGGACCTGTGATGTCCTGGGAGGGGATGGCCAACTGTAGGCCCCTCCTGTGATAAACATGGTCCTTGAGGAGACCCAGCCTCAGACGGTAGGGCCTTCCATGGGGGGGAATTCGGGCTCGGCGCCAAGCACCGAACCCGAATCCGCCCCTATGCAAGGTCCTCCTCAAATGGCTGAGGGCTCCGAGGCAGTAAAAGGAGGGGAGGGATCTCCTCCGACAGGTGCCCCTACGACAACCAGGACCTTTCCATTTCAGAGAGGGACCTGGCTGAGGCCGGTCCATCTGGCCTGGGAGCTTCTGCCGGCGGAGGTGAAAAGCGGGTTCATTCCCCGCCCTCCTCTCCAAAAAAGAAAAAGACAAAGAAGACTAAAAAGACGAAAAAGACTCGGGGCTCCTCTCCATCCGCGGGGGCTGCGGGGACGGATGGGTCTGCTACCACTTTGGTAGGCGACCAAGCCAAGATCGGCACATCCGGCCCCTCTACCCCCTCGTGTGCGGAGCCCCTGACCAAGACTAACACCAAGAGTGCACAGGGCGGAGCCTCGATGACATCGGGGCCCCTCATTCAGAGGTTACCTGGCGTTTTCGAGCCCGCTGGCTTCAAACGCTTCCTCGTTATTCGCTCCACTGATGGCACCATGTTGTCCAAGGGCAACATGATCCATCAGAGGAGAGGATTAGCTAGTGCAATTGGTAGAGAGCCGAAGGTGACCCGTTTCTCGGACGGCAGCCTTCTGGCGAATGCGGCGAATCCCGCCGAGGCGGCCAAGATAAGTGCTCTTCGGACACTTCATGGCATCCCGGTGAGTGTGACGCCGCACTCTACCATGAACTTTGTGAAAGGAGTAGTTTATGCGAGGGAACTCGTTGACTACTCCATTGAGGACATCACCCTAGAGCTGGCCGACCATGGGGCGGTCAAGGTCGAACGTGTGATGAGAAAACAGGGAGGGGCTTCGAGACCCACCCCTACACTCTTCGTCACGTTCGACAGTGACAAGCTCCCTGAGTCGGTGCGTGCCGGTTGGTACCGCTACCGCGTGAAGGTATTCGTGCCACTGCCGCGGCGGTGCAATTACTGTCACCGTTTCGGCAATACGAATCGCTCATGTAGACGTGCAAAGTCGGGGTCACCCGAAGTCTGTGTAAATTGCTCCAAGGTCGCACACGATAAGTCCAAATCGTATGTGGCCAAGTGTGTCAATTGCGGAGAGCCGCACCCTGCTTCTTCGAAGCAATGTGGTGCATATCTCCTGGAGAAAGAAATCCTGGCCGTTCAGGCCCAGGATAGACTTTCATTCCGCGAGGCTAAGGACTTGGTCCTGGCGCGCCCAGCTCTGCCTGGGACGTCATATGCCTCAGTAGTTCGAAAGGCACCCTCTGCTCCTGGCCCATCCAGGCCAACGAGCACGGTTGTTTCCGCGCCCATTCGGAGCCCTTCTGCGGGCTCTACCCAACCCGGGCGCTCCCCTGGTAAAGCTGGCGGCAAAAAGGGTTCATACCCAGCCCCGGCTAAAACCAGGGCTCCCCCCTCTTCCCCCAGCGTGACCGTTTCCCGCAAGGCGAAATGGCCACGCGCCTCCACCGAGTCGTTAGACTCACAGGAGGCAACACCCCTGAAGATGGTCGCTAGGCCATCCTCAGGGGTTCCTAAAGCTGTCCCCCGAAAGGAGGACAGCAACAAAGGAGCTTCGGCTCCTTCGCCCACGCCCCGAGGTGGAGCGAGTGGCTCGGAGACGGTGGTTCCTCGAAAAGAGGCCCCCCCGCCTCCGAAGCCGCAGCGCCCGCCTAAGGTTTCGAGGCGGAGGGAGGAAAAGACTCGCATGGCGAGCCCAACCTCCCCCAATAAGTCCTCGAAGGCGACAGCGCCTCCAGCGCTTTGTCCGGCCAACAGTGCCCGGGGTTCTGCCCCCGGGAAGCGTACGGCCATTCCCGTGAGGGTCTTCAATTCGAGGAGGGCCCCCGCGTCTCCTCCGAGCTAGGCCTGGAGGGCATATTCCTTCAATGGAATTGCCGTGGACTCCGGGCCAACTGGGAGGAGCTGCGGAGGCTCGCCTCGTCCCGTTCCCCGTTAACTATTTTTTTGCAGGAGACCATGCTAGGCGCGTGCCCCCTGCCTGCCCTCCCGGGGTATAAGGGTCTTGCGACCCTACCACCGCGGGATGGCCGGGCTGGGGGATGCGCGGTTTACACCCGGCATGATGTCTCCGTTCTTCCTTTCTCTTTAGATACCTCCTTTCAGGCAGTGGCTGTGCAGCTGCACCTGGATAGGAGGTATACTATCATTTCTGCGTACATTCCACCGTCAGCTGACTTCGACGCGGGGGACTTCCGCCGCGTCGTGGCACGGTTGCCGAGGCCCTATCTCTTGCTTGGAGATCTGAACGGCAGGCATCCTCTCTGGGGAGATTACTCCATAAATCCCAGGGGACAAGTCCTTGCCGATCTGATCGAAGAGCTTGAGATGGGTGTCCTAAACGTGGATGAGTTTACGCATCACTGTCCGAGAACCGCTTCATTTTCTTGCCTTGACCTATCTTTGTGCTCTTTGGATGCACAGCCTGATTTTGATTGGGGGGTGGTCGATGACCTCCATGGTAGTGATTACTTTCCCATTCAAATATCCTTTTCAGGGCAACTGCCGCCTGAGAGACCACCTCGGTGGTGCTTGGCGCGGGCGCGGTGGCCTGCATTTCAGGAAATGACTGAATTCTCTATCTCAGTCGAGGAGTTTAGGTCGGTAGATGAGGCCGTTGAGTTCTTCTCCGGCAACCTCATCGCCGTGGGCCTGACTACTATTCCTAGGACGTCTGGCCGTTTTGCACGCCGACCACTCCCATGGTGGTCGGCCGAGTGTGAGACGGCCCTCAAACAGAAGCGTTATGCCTACATGCGCTATAAGCGCCGCCCGAACGATTTCACTGTCGCTGAATTTCGTCGGGCTAGGGCTAGGTTCCGGTATATTTCGAAGCACGCCCGCCGCTCTTCTTGGCGGGCATACGTGTCTTCACTTAACGGGAAGACCCCTTTAGCTGAGGTGTGGAAGCGAGTCAAAAGGATTCGGGGCAAGTTCTCGCAGGACCCTCCTCCCGTTCTCCAGGAGAAAGGGACCGCAATCTCGGACCCCGCGTCCGTGGCGGAATTCTTAGCGACCGCTTTTTCCGCATTCTCTAGCCGTGATGCTGCTCCGCCAGCATTCAATGCACGTCGTGATGTCGCGGAAGGCCACCGGCTGGACTTTACCTCCAGAGGCGGAGAACCCTTAAACGACAAGTTTACTGTGAGTGAGTTGCGTTCCGCTCTCGCTTCGTGCGCGGACACCGCCCATGGTCCGGACGATGTCCCGTACGCCATGCTTCGACACCTGGGTGAGCGAGGCATGGCCTTTCTGTTAGATTTGTTCAACAGGATCTGGGTGGAAGGTCTTCTCCCAGACTCCTGGCGAATCGCTACTGTGCTCGCCTTTCGCAAGCCGGGGAGAGATCACTCTACTCCGACCGGTTTCCGCCCAATCTCTCTAACCTCTTGTGTGTGCAAGTTGATGGAGAAATTGGTAAATGTTAGATTAGCCTATTTCCTGGACAGCGGAGGCCATCTGTCTTCTGCACAGTGCTGCTTTCGTAAGTTCCACTCCACGTCGGATGCTCTGCTCCGACTGGAAAATGCCGTCTGCAAGGCTTTCCTTCGTAGACAGCACTACGCCACGGTGTTTTTTGATCTGGAGAAGGCCTATGATACCGCATGGCGATACGGTATCATGGAGACTCTCCACACGATGGGGGCGAGGGGACGCCTCCCAATTTTTATATCTGAATTTTTGCGAGATCGTCGATTCCGCGTATGGGTGGGGGGAGCCCTCTCCGGCCCAAAGGAGCAGGAAGAGGGTGTCCCGCAGGGAAGTGTCCTCAGTGTCACACTCTTTGCCCTGAGCATCAACGGCATCACCTCGGTGCTGCCGGAAGATGTTCTCGCTACGCTCTACGTGGACGACCTTTCGATCTCTTTTGGCGCGGCCCAGATGCCAACTCTGGAGCGTCGACTCCAACAGGCATTGAACCGCGTCTCTCGCTATGCCGAAGCGCACAGGTTTCGCTTTTCTTTGGCCAAGACTAAGGTGGTGCACTTGTGCCGCCATCCACGGCTTCACCCCGACCCAGATTTGTTTCTTAATGGGGTGCGCCTGGATGTGGTTGAGTCGCACCGTTTCCTTGGTCTTGTAGGAGTGTGAGTGGATGTGTTGTTGTGTGCCATTGATTATCGGATTTAAACTTAATTTCCTTTTACTTTATAGGGGGTTTCCCGCCCCGCCGATAATGACCCTGTGAAAATGACTCAGATGTGGTGATGATTAATGAGTGAGTATGGACCTGGTTGGGCTCCTCAGAGGGTGTGAAAACATGGCGGACTTAATGATATTTCTCAGTTACGTCCGTCCGACTTCTCACAGAGACGGTGGTCTTGGACGGTACTGCAGAGTAGGGTATTAATCCTCTTCGCGTTGGTAACTGAGTCCCAATCCAGGTTTGCTCCTTCCTTTTGGTTCTGCAGCGGGCTAAGCATCAGACCTCCTCTTCCCAAAGTTTGCAATTATGCCCTTTCTAAGTAGAATGGCATAGTTGCAACGGAGCTCTTATGTGTAGAGTCACATTCACAAAGCCAAGTCACGGCGGGGCAGGGATGGGGAGGGTTTAGCACGTCATATCACTATGGCGAGCCAGGAAAATAAAGGAATTTTTATTCAGGGGGGGGGGGGGGTGAGCGGCTTTACTGAATCTCATATACCTCACGAGATTTATACCGTCCACGGTATAGCTTGCTGATCACTGTTCTCAGTAAGAAGCGTCGAGGAAATTTTTCCTGGGCCTTGCCTCCTGTATCTAAAAGATAGCATGGAAACGGAGAGAGATCGTCGGAAGCGCAGAGGTCTGATGATGTGATGCACGTCCTTATATAGTCACAGACTATGGGTGATGACGTCACGCCTACAGTCATGACGTTACCATCCGCGCCCCCAAACTTAGGGAATGAAGGAACGTCCGCGGGATTGCATTCGGACGGGACACTGGAAGGAAGAGAGAGAGGAGGTGGAGTCGGAGAAGAGCCGCGCGTACGGCAATGATATGAATAAGGACAAGAGGGCGAGGTATTCTCCGATATACTCGTCGTCCCCGTGGGGAGACCTGACCCAGGGCCTTTTCGGAGGCATCCGAATACGCGCGGCCTCATGTCCGATCCGAGGGGAACCAGGGGATCTAGGACGAGGAGAGGAGCCGCTTCAGCAACGAAACCCGGTGACTGCGGCAGTACGCCAATTGCGCCCAGAATCTGGGAATGTAGTTGGCCCCGTAGATGAAGTTTAGTAGACCGCCGAGACGGCCCCTGAAGTCCGAAGGGAAGGGAACCCGGGTGGCACAATCAAGGGCCATCTCTAGCCTTTAGCGCATCGAACGTGTGAGGCGGGAAGCCTTGGTTTCCAAGTTTATTTTCACTCTGAGGTCGGTAAGGGATTTGCAAGTGATCAATGTGCTCTTCTTCTGGTTGATCTCGAGACTAGAATCCTGTAGGGCGGAGACGATGAGGAGCGGGTTGCGGGGGCTGCTAAGAAATAGTATGTAGTACAAGTACTTATAGGCCCAACCGTGTTAAACCGGCCAGCGAGGGCGGAGGAAATGGGGGTCTGTTCCTAAGCTCTTTGGGTTTAGAGTTAGGAAACCCCTTCGAGAGCTATGTAACTCTCAAGCCGGTTCTGCCCCGGATGCCACCCTGGAGAGTACCACCTCTGACTATTTGTCGCCACACCTCTGATCCCAAGGCTTCTACGGAGCCTGGCGAATGTCGAGAATATCTTCTGCTGGGTTCATGGACATGTAGGAATTGCGGGGAATGAGCGCGCCAAAGAGTCCGCGAGGACTGGGCGACCAGACCAGCGTTTCGCTATTCCTCGCACCGATTACATGGCAGGAATACGAGCAGCTCTGCGTGCTGCTTGGCAAAGAAGATGGGAGACGGTCGAGGGGAACTTAAAGTTGCGCCACGAATGTTTCCATGGGCCTACCACCTAATGCCGGGACGGCTTCAGGTGGCTTTCTGTCGTCTCCGAATTGGACACACTCGCGAGACGCACCGCCATTTGATGGATCGCTCGCCTGTGAAGACTGCGTTGTCCCCCAGACTATTCGGCACTTTCTTGTTGAATCTCAACGTATGGGTTATCTCTTTGCACGTTACCTGTTGCGGTATCGGGGGCGAGCAGGGTCGTTACCGCTTATCCCTTGTACTCTGGACGAGTTCGTGCACACCGACTTGTGGACTTTGACTTTTTGGAGCAGGCTGGCCTACCCCCGACGCTGGAGCACGCTTCCTTGTTATTTACATATTGTTATTCGTTTTTTAATATAGCCTAGTAGTAGGCTGTGATGTGTATAGTGACTTATGCCCAAGTAGGCAGTCGCCAGATGGGCTCCTAAAATGAAAAAAAAAAATTGCCACAGTCAACCGTAACAAAAAGTGTTGGGGTGGGTCTTGAGGCCCCTTCCTGTTTTCTCACCACACGCTCGACCTTGACCGCCCCATTGTTGGCCAGCTCTAATGTGATGTCATCTATGTAGTAATCCACGAGTTCCCTCGCATAAACAACTCATTTCACGAAGTTTATGGTAGATTGCGGCGTCACACTCACCGGCATGCCATCAAGTGTCTGAAGGACACTAATCATGGCCGCCTCGTATGGATTCGACGCATTCGCCAAAAGGCTTCCTTCCGAGAAACGGTTCACCTTCGGCTCTCCACCAGTCACACTAGCTAAAGCTCTTCTCTGATGGATTATGTTACCTTTAGCCAGCCTGACTACTATTCCTAGGACGTCTGGCCGTTTTGCACGCCGACCGCTCCCATGGTGGTCGGCCGAGTGTGAGACGGCCCTCAAACAGAAGCGTTATGCCTACATGCGCTATAAGCGCCGCCCGAACGATTTCACTGTCGCTGAATTTCGTCGGGCTAGGGCTAGGTTCCGGTATATTTCGAAGCACGCCCGCCGCTCTTCTTAGCGGGCATACGTGTCTTCACTTAACGGGAAGACCCCTTTAGCTGAGGTGTGGAAGCGAGTCAAAAGGATTCGGGGCAAGTTCTCGCAGGACCCCCCCTCCCGTTCTCCAGGAGAATGGGACCGCAATCTCGGACCCCGCGTCCGTGGCGGAATCCTTCGCGACCGCTTTTTCTGCATTCTCTAGCCGTGATGCTGCTCCGCCAGCATTCAATGCACGTCGTGATGTCGCGGAAGGCCGCCGGCTGGACTTTACCTCCAGAGGCGGAGAACCCTTCAACGACAAGTTTACTGTAAGCGAGTTGCATTCCGCTCTCGCTTCGTGCGCGGACACCGCCCATGGTCCGGACGATGTCCCGTACGCCATGCTTCGACACCTAGGTGAGCGAGGCATGGCCTTTCTGTTAGATTTGTTCAACAGGATCTGGGTGGAAGGTCTTCTCCCAGACTCCTGGCGAATCACTACTGTGCTTGCCTTTCGCAAACCGGGGAGAGATCACTCTACTCCGACCGGTTTCCGCCCAATCTCTCTAACCTCTTGCGTGTGCAAGTTGATGGAGAAATTGGTAAATGTTAGATTAGCCTATTTCCTGGACAGCGGACGCCATCTGTCTTTCGCACAGTGCGGCTTCCGCAAGTTCCACTCCACGTCGGATGCTCTGCTCCGACTGGAAAATGCCGTCTGCGAGGCTTTCCTTCGTAGACAGCACTACGCCACGGTGTTCTTCGATCTGGAGAAGGCCTATGATACCGCATGGCGATACGGTATCATGGAGACTCTCCACACGATGGGGGCGAAGGGACGCCTCCCAATTTTTATATCTGAATTTTTGCGAGATCGTCGATTCTGCGTACGGGTGGGGGGAGCCCTCTCCGGCCCAAAGGAGCAGGAAGAGGGTGTCCCGCAGGGAAGTGTCCTCAGTGTCGCACT
The DNA here is from genome assembly GCA_963969495.1 of Ceratothoa steindachneri. Lineage (NCBI taxonomy): Eukaryota > Metazoa > Arthropoda > Malacostraca > Isopoda > Cymothoidae > Ceratothoa > Ceratothoa steindachneri. Next base: position 118,800,754 of record OZ018317.1, read on the forward strand.
CTTTGCCCTGAGCATCAACGGCATGACCTCGGTGCTTCCGGAAGATGTTCTCGCTACGCTCTAGGTGGACGACCTTTCGATCTCTTTTGGCGCGGCCCAGATGCCAACTCTGGAGCGTCGACTCCAACAGGCATTGAACCGCGTCTCTCGCTATGCCGAAGCGCACAGGTTTCGCTTTTCTTTGGCCAAGACTAAGGTGGTGCACTTGTGCCGCCATCCACGGCTTCACCCCGACCCAGATTTGTTTCTTAATGGGGTGCGCCTGGATGTGGTTGAGTCGCACCGTTTCCTTGGTCTTGTATTCGACCGACGCCTCACCTGGGAGGCTCATATTCGCAGCCTTAGGGTCTCTTGTACCCGCGCCATGGACATTCTCCGTTCCGTGACGTTCAGCGCTTGGGGCGCTGATAGGGCTACTTGCCTTACTTTTTTATCGATCCTTTGTTCGCTCCAAGCTCGACTACGGATGCGAGTTTTATGCATCCTCAGCCGAGCGTTTATTGCGGAAGGTGGATTCGATCCTCCACACCGGCCTTCGCCTTGCGACCGGTGCCTTCCGCACTTCCCCCATTGAGAGCCTGTTGGTCGATGCTGGGGAGATGCCACTAGCTCTGCGCCGCGTGCAGTGCATCACTCGCCTGTACGCGCGACCCCGGCGCCTCCCTCAGTCGCCAACAGCTCTCACTGCATCCGCAGCTGATCTCGATGGTGCCTATGCCTTCGAGAGACGCCAGTCATACCCTAAGCCTTTTGGGTTTAGGGCCAGGAAACTCCTTCGAGAGGTAGATATCGCTCTCGGGCCGGTGGCGCCCCTGGTTTTGCCCAGGACGCCACCCTGGAGGGTACCACATTTGGCTATTTGTCGCCACGCCTCTGCTCCCAAAGCTTGTACTGCGCTGGGAGTATTGCGTTCGACCTTTTTGGAGCACACATCGTGTCACGCTGGAACCGTGCCAGTGTATACGGATGGCTCCAAGTCCCAAGAGGGGGTCGGCTTCCACGCCGTATCCCCTCTGTTTGAAGTCAGCGGGGCTCTACCAGGCGCTGCGTCTGTCTTCACGGCCGAGCTGGTGGCAATACACCACTCGGTACGGGAGATTACGCGACGTGCCCGGTTCGGAGACCGGATTGTGATCTATAGCGACTCACAAAGCGCCCTGGGTGCTCTCGGCGCATTGGAATATCCGCATCCCCTGGTTCGCGATATCCGTGACGCCACGGTTTTGGCGAGCCGGGCAGATGTCGAGATTATCTTCTGCTGGGTTCCTGGACATGTAGGAATTGCGGGGAATGAGCGCGCCGATGAGGGCGCCAAAGAGTCCGCGAGGACTCTGCGACCGGACCAGCGTTTCGCTCTTCCTCACACCGAATACATGGCAGGAATACGGGCAGCTCTTCGGACTGCTTGGCAAAGAAGATGGGAGACGGTCGAAGGGAACTTAAAGTTGCGTGCCATTGCGCCGCGGCTGTTCCCATGGACCTATCCCCCAATGCCGCGGCGGCTTCAGGTTGCTTTCTGTCGTCTTCGAATTGGACACACTCGTGTGACGCATCGCTACTTGATGGAGCGCTCGCATGCGCACTATTGCAACGACTGCGTCGTCCCCCAGACTGTTCGGCATATTCTTGTCGAATGTCCCAGTCTGGGTGATCTTCGCGCACGATACCTGTCTCGGTACCGGGATGGGCGGGGTCGCTACCGCCTGTCCCTTGTACTCGGGAAGAGTGCGTGCACCATGACTAGTGGACTTATTGACTTTTTGGGGGAGGCCGGCCTTCTCCCCTTTATTTAAGGTTCCTTTTTTTTGTTATTGTTTTGTTTGTAGGTTGCACTCTCCTGCACCGGGGTGAAGGGGACCTCCCCCCGCTGCCGGAGATTGCTTCGATTGTTAAGTTTTTCCAATTTATATCATTGTTAAGTTTTCATATTTTTACTTTAAAGTAGCCTAGTTCTAGGCTGTCGTGTTTTTCGGCGACTTATGCCCAAGTGGGTAGTTGCCAGATGGGCTCCATAAAATTAAAAAAAAAAAAAAAATACCTTTAGCCAACATGCTACCATCAGTGAAGCGAATAACGAGGAAGCGTTTGAAACTAGCGGGCTCGAAATCGACATTTAACTTCTGAATGAGGGGGCCCGACGTGATCGAGGCTCCGCTCTGCCTACTTTTGGTCTTAGTCTGGGACTCCCAACCCGGGGAAGCACCAGGTTTGGTCGCATACCTAAACGGCATCGGCCCCGTCCGTTCCTGCGGAGGGAGAGGAGCCCCCCCGAGTCTTTTTTGTCTTTATATATTTTCTTTTTGACAGAGGGCGGGCAATGAATCAGCTTCTCCTCTCCGCTGGCCGGAGGCCCTAGGCCAGATGGACGGGCCTCCACAACATCCTTCTCCGAGATCGAGAAGGTCTCGGCTCTCACAGTGTTGTGAGGGTGATAAGGGAATGAATGTGTGGTGTGACTAAGTTTAGGATGAGGCTTTCAATGACCTGTGATTCGGAGCCTCTTTGAACTAGGGATCGAAATTTTACTTATTTTTCGCTATCGGTAATTACCGATGATGAATTGTCTGTCAAAGTCAAATTTGAATTAAAATAGAAATACAATCTTTCAATATATGTATATGGACATTCATAAATTGTCTCTCATTGTAATGAAAAAATCTCTCTTGCCGCACGTGCACCATCTCCTCTTCCCTTTTCATTCGTAGTTGCTTTTTATTGTATATAATGTCACAAACTCTGAGATGCTTTCCATGAGCTAAATATAATTAATGGATGAAGCTATTTTTCCCGCCAAATTTGCTTATCACTGAAGCACCATTTGCCATAACTCCTACAATATGGTGATATAAATCGAGCCTAAATTCTCTTAATCGTTCAAATTCCAGCTTTAATTTGATCCTGGAAATACTCTGATAGTTCAATTTTCTTCTCTAAATAATAACTGAGGACAATATTTTTCACATCATTTCCAGTAGTTAGCGGCATCTTGTTGTAAACATTTGTTGCCAAGTATCTTTTACCTCTGACTTCTTCAAAATGATAGTCATGTACCTTTATATGCCATCTTATTCCAGATGTCAATCCACCTAAACCTTTTAGAATTTTATTGCATTGTAAGCATTCCTCTTCATCTTTTCTTTTAAAGTATTTCCACGCATTTGATTTTCTTTGAGACATAATGAATTAAAGGGTTATATTAAGAATGAATCGATAAAATGGAGAAGATAATGGAATTGAATTCTTCCCTTGTGCAAGAGGCGGAAGTTGGCCAACAGCTGAAAAGAGCTGCAGTAGCGGGCCGAAAGCAACACTAAACCCGCGTTCCAACCTTATCCTAGGATTTATGGACCTTGAGAACCCCGGGGAAGAATTGATACCGTTTGATATACAGTCCTTTACTTTACAAAAAAATACAGTTATAATTACAGTTTATATTTACAAACAAAATAAATAAACACCGGTGCACGTTCAAAATAAATACTCTTTACAAATTAAACTTCTCAACCGAAAACAAAAATAAAATATGACAGGCGACACAACAAGGTCCACACAACAAAACAAAAACAACACCCAAACGAGAAGGGGCACGGAACTATCACTTGAAGGCTAGGGTGGTGGTGGTGGTAGTAGTATTTGTCCAATAAGAAGGGGCACAGGCTCATCAGCAGTGCAGGTAACACCCTCCGTTTCAGGGCTTGGCTGGGCTTGTCGGAGCACTCGCCTCATGGATTTCTCTCACAGTCCGCTGAAGCTTCACTCTTTGAAGACACTGGATGCGATACTAAAAAGAGCCAGAGAAATTTTGGTATAGCCTTTCCAAAGAAAAATCTGGTGATGGACTTTGCTATCCCTCGTTAAAATTAATTTTGAGCCTATTAGTATTTTAACAAAGAAACAATCTTACCTAGGATAATATCCCAATGCGCTGGACAAGCAATTATTTATATAGATATTTTTAAAAAAAAATTATATCTCTGAAAAGAGATTACAATCAGTTATTATTTGTATTCATAATAAAAAATCGGAAGCCAAATTATACCCACACACTCACACAGGGGTAGGGAAAGATATATGTAAAGGGGGGTGGGAGAATGGCCCTACACACACACACACTCCCCGCTCCCCCACACGGCTAGGAGATGTCTTGTTAAATTTAGCGATTTAGAAAATTTAATACTTAAAACATATTTTAAGTTAAATGCTGAGACATTTATAATTTACTAAGATTGTAAATGGGTTTGAATCTGAAAGTAGTGTGAGATTATAGCTTAAATATGGCGAAAAATACTAAATGTGGATAAAACAAATTTGCCTTGTGCAAATTTAAAAATCCTCTTATTTAATGTAACAATGTCAAAAAAAGAGAATGATTGAAAGAATATGGCATTCAAGGTGAAATTAAATAAAATATTTTAACTTTGGTAAATGATAATTACTGTCATCAACACATAACATAACATAATTTCACGGATGACAAAAGCCACAAGGGCCCATCAAAGGTCATCCGCATCCATCAAAACCCACCCACAAAAAGCACCATCGCCAGGGGAAGACAAAATCAAAGTCCCCCACAATATAATAAAACAGATGACAAAAGCCACAAGGGCCCATCATAGGTCATCCGAGTCAAACAGCCTCTTTTTTTAAGGCACCCAAACTCCCAAGAAAACTACATCCAGAGGACACCTAACTATAATTTTTAGTACATAATTACCGGTAACGATTCATCAAATTTCAAAACCTTACTTTGAAATCTAGGTCCCCACTAAGAAATATACAAGTGCAGATCTTCCCTCCATTAGCATTTATACTTTGTTGATGGTCGCATGTCCCTTCAGCACTACTCTTCATGTTTTTGTTCTTCAAACCTGGGAAAAGTTGCATGCTCTACCTGTCCTACCATCCTGCATTTCGCTTCCCTTAAACAACCTCTTCACAAATATTTAGTTGAAATGCCCCTGTTGAGTTTTGCCCCTGATTTAAAAAAGAAGATTATTGCCACCTTTACCTGAGCAGTTCCTGCCTTTGCATCCACAGGGGTTGGTCGAGATTCTATCGGAAGACAACATTAAAGCCGAGATCCCTACCTATTTGCGGCAGACGCTGCAATTCGACTTGATGACCAAGCAGGAGAAGATGCCTGGCAGCCTCATCTTCCATGTAAGTAGGAGGGCTCGACTCTCCAGAGAATCCACGGCAATAGTGGAGGAGGCAGGATCCCTGAAGTTAGTCAAAAATATTTTTCTCATACAAAAGGTGGTGTTAGATGGAAGGGAATTCACCCTGGTTTGGGTTGGGGGAATTTGCCAATCCCATCCTACCTTAAGCCACCTATTCTCATTACTCTTTCCATATTTTTCCTTCCATTTTAGTAGTAATTTTGCAATCAAAGGTAATTTTCTTGTTGCTTTGCAGGTGCAGACGTTGAATACAGTCGGCGATGTGCTGGCGGGAAGGTGTTGGGATAATATGTATCCGATTTATCTCCTCCAAGGTGGCAAAGAAGCGGCCCTCTACCTCGTTCAGGTACTAAAGAGACTTGGAGAAGGCGAAACAGGTTCTAATGACCGAGCAAATTAGCAAAGGAAAGGGATAGTGCTATTTGGCTCATGGGGTAGATTATGCTCTTTTGTGTGTCATGATGGTTGGGTTAAGATGGTAATGGAGAAACCCAGCCTACACTAAAGTGGTGGTGGTATCGGCAAAAGGTGTATGAAGGTGCCAATTTTCCTTTTGGGGTCTTTTTTTCTCTCTCTCTCTCTCTCTCTCTCGCTTACAAGATAAATGGGTGGAGATGCTGATCCGGCAACTCGCTTGTAAAATAATCCCATGAATGGGTTCACTAATTTAGGATTGTGCTGTGGTATTATCTTGATGTGTAGAATGTGGTGACTAGCAAAAGTGTGAGAAAGTTGTGGTTGTAAAAATTGTGACACGTGTGAATGTAAAGTTTATGGTAGAATATTGAGAAAGTGAGGTGTGGCTAATACTCTGTTTAATGAGGAGTGGAGGAGGCTGTGGGGATCAACTCTTTTGTGAGTGTTGTTTGAAAGGACACTTGAAATGAAGTATGTGCTGTATATTTTATGAATGTTGAATGGTAGTGAGAAAGATGTTTGTGATGACGCAGGAAGTGGCTGGTTGGTGACCCCAATCCTCAATAAAGGTCTACTGACGCATGTGATAGTGTGCTGGCAGATATCACCATGGGGAGTGTCATAAATAATAGTGGTACAGATGAAGCAGATTGCAACAACGAGGTTTTGAAGAACAAGAAAGTCTCGGGTGTGATAAGATCATTAGGGAAATGCCTTTGGTTTGGGTCTAAAATGTGTCGGGTGGCTGCAGGAGGGTATGCTGGGCCCACTGTTGGTTTATGAGAGAATGCGACTAAGGTATGGGTAGAGAAGGAAAGAGCTAGAGTGAGAGTAGTGCAAATGGACAAGTTAAGAGGGGTGGAAAAGATTGATAGAGTGAGGAGCGGCTGTGTAAGAGGCGTTTATGAGGTTGTGAGAGAATTGTGGACATGTAAGAATAATCTAGGGAAATGGACTTTTGAAAAGAGTAATTAGAATGGGGTGGAGAGGGGCCTTCTGCCTTTACAGGAGGGGATGCTACAGCGCATAGAACTTATCAATAGGAAATGTCAATTTGTGCGTGCTGGGGCTCAAAGGGTCGGGTGGACTTTTAGTGGCGTTGGCCCTACTTTGGGAAGGTGGGTTGATGGTGATGCTTTAAAACTAAGGAAAACTAGCGTAGGAAAATGTGCGGTTGATAACCAAGTAGCCTAACATGGTGAGTTGGTATTTGGAAGTTGGAATGGCACACACCTCTCTTCAATCGGCACAAACTTCGTTCTGATATAAATCTGAATGGATATAAGGGATATGGTGAACGGCCAAGTATGACTCAGGTGTGCTCCAGTAACCCCCGCTCTTCTTCCCTTTTCCCATAGCTCCTAGGGTCAAAGCTGACTCTGTACAGCACGTTTCAACGGCAGCAAATTCGTTATTTTATCAAGACACTGGCACAGGATGAGGGCCAGAGGGAGGCCCTTGTCTCGCAGCTGATGACGTGCGCCCCCTTAGCCAGTCTCTTCACCCACGAGGAGATCGTAGCTCTGTTGCCTCGCGCTGACAGCAAAGGGGCTAAGAGGAGCAAGAGGACTTTCGATGCCTCCCTCGGATGTAAGTTGTTTGGGTCTTAGCTCCATCGCGCGCGCTCTCTCTCTCTCTGGTTTGTCTTTCTTCTTTTTTTTTAAGAATGTGGCGTCATCATCAACAGCCGCTTTCCATAAAGTAGATTTGGCGCGTACCAATGCCACTAAAACACATAATTTCGCAAACCGCCTTTATTCTTTACCAAGCACAAAAGCCGCCCATATTCCTCCTGTCAGGGCTCATCTCAGGGGAGAAAGCTCCAAACACACCTTTTCACAAACCCCTCTATGCACATCTATCATACATTTGCTCCTGAGTTTGCCTTTCTCGCTCCAGTGTCTTTGTGAATTAATCTCCCTCCTCCTCTCTTCGAAGCACGCCTGCCGCCCTTGATGGCCGGCATACATGTCTTCACCTAACGGGAAAGACACCTAGAGAGGGTGTGGAAGCGAGTTAAAAGGATTCGGGGCATGTTATCGCAGGACTCCCCTCCCGTCCTCCTGGAGAATGAGCCGCACTCTCGGACCCCGAGTCCTCAATCTCTAGCCGGGATGCTGCTCCGACAACATTCAATGCGCGTCGTGATGTCGCGGAAGGCCGCCGACTGGACTTTACCTCCAGAGGCGGAGAATCCTTCAACGACAGGTTTACACTGAGTGAGTTGCGTTCCGCTCTCGCTTCGTGTGCGGACAAACGTCCCTGGTCCAGGCGATGTTCCGTACGCCATGCTTCGACACCTGAGTGAGCGAGGCATGGACTTTCTGTTAGATTTGTTCAACAGGATCTGGGTAGAAGGTATCCTCCCAGATTCCTGGCGAATCGCTACTGTGCTCGCTTTTCGCAAACGGGAGAGATCACTACCCTGGCCGGTTTCACCCGAATCTCTCTAACCTCCTACGCATGCAAGTTGATGGAGAAATTGGTAAATGTTAGATTAGCTTTTTTTTCTCGATAGTGAGGCCATCTGTCTGCACAGTGCCGCTTCCGTAAGTTCCACTCCACGTCGGATGCTCTGCTCCTACTGGAAAATGCCGTCTGCGAGGCCTTCCTTCGTATACAGCATTACGCCACGTTGTTTTTCAATCTGAAAAGGCCTATGAGACTATGCACACGATGGGGGGCGAGGGAACCCCTCCCATTCTTTATATCTAAATTTTTGCGAGATCCTCAATTCCGCGTACGGGTTGTGGGAGCCCTCTCCGGCCCAATGGAGTAGGCAGAGGGTGTCTCGCACTCTTTGCCCTGAGCATCAACGGCATCCCTTCGGTGCTGCCGGAACATATCGCTACGCTCTTCGTGGACGAGCTTCGATCTCTTTTGTCGCTGCTCAGATGCCACCTCTGGAGCGTCGACTCCAACAGTCATTGAACCGCCTCTCTCGCTATGCCGAAGCGCACAGGCTTCGGTTTTCCTTGGCCAAGACTAAGGTGGTGCGCATGTGCCTCCATCCACGGCTCCACCCTGACCCAGACATATTTCTCAATAGGGTGCGCCTGGAAGTGGTGGACTCGCACCGTTTCCTTGGTCTTGTATTTGACCAACTCCTCACCTGGAAGGCTCATATTCGCAGCCTTAGGGTCTCTCTCTTATATATATATATATATATATATATATATATATATATATATATATTGGTGATGGAGTCGTTCCTTGGGAACCTTATTCGTAGCAGGAATATGAAGACATGCGATGGTTACGAACATTTTTTTTCCGGGCGTTTCCGCCATTAACGATGACCATCATCAACAAATTCTAAATACAAAGAATTATTTTTATAAGAATAACTAAACACAGCAATAAAAAACATGACAGGAGTCAAAAATGATAACCGAAAGCAAGAAGTTAAAATGAAATATATAATCCTAAACCGTTGAAAGCAAATGGGTGAAAATCTATTATAAGAAATTGATTAATATCGTAAAAAATAACTAAATTAAATAATAATCCCATGAGTTTAAAATATGCATAATAAACGAATTAAATTCCTATTTAAATACAAAAATTGTAAACTATAGCAATAGAGTCGAAAGCAAGGGAAAATAAAAAAAAATGATTAAATAATCCCATGAGCAGCAAATATGAATAATAAACATGAATCAAGCATTAAGCGGAATACAAAAAATTCACTATAAACCACAACAAGAGAGAATTATAAGGGCAAGGCGAACAATCCAAAATAAGTTAGATCAGGGGTATTTAATCGAAGCAGATATTAATAAATGGAGCGAAGCAAGTAATTCAATTAAGTTAAATTTTAAGTGATTGAAGCTTGTTCGAAGCTTGACTACAGATGCGAGTTTTATGCATTCGCATCCGACCGTGTATTGCGCCAAAGAGTCCGTGAGGACTGGGCGTCCAGACCAGCATTTTGCGCTTCCTCACGCTGAAATCCAGGCGGCATGGCAAAGAAGATTGGAGACGGTCGACGGGAACTTAAAATTACCTGCCATTGCACCGCGACTGTTCACATGGAACTACCCCCCAATGCCGCGACGTTTCAGGTTGCTTTCTATCGTCTCCAAATTGGACACACTCGCGGGACGCGCCATCATTTGATGCAGCGCTCACATGCGCCTTATTGTGACGACTGCGCTGTTGCCCAGACTGTTCGGCACACTCTTATTGAATGTCCCAATCTGACTGATCTTTGCGCACGTTGCCTGTACCGGTACCGGGACAAGCGGGATCGCTACTGCTTGTCCCTTGTACTTGGGACGGGTTCGTGAACACAGACTTGCTGACTATATATATATACAACTTTTGGAGGAGGCTGGCCTCCTCTACTTTGTTGTAGGTTGCATGTTCCTACGCATCACCTTAATGCTGGATTGTGCTTCTTATTGCCTATTGCTTTTTCTTTTTTTTTTAAGCTTATTTCTTAGTTCTTGTTTCTGTATTTATTTTTATGTTTTTTACATCTTTTTACTCGTTTTTTAATCTAGCTTAGTTTCAGGCTGTATTGTGATTACATCGACTTTGGCCCCAGTAGGTAGTCGTCAGATGGGCTCTTAAAATTTAATACAAAACAAAAAACCTCAAAAGCTTCAGCTTGTTTTTTGTCGCCTCTGATTCCATCACTTGCGAGAAGCATCGCCCTTTGATTGAGTGTTTCCCTGAACTTTTATGATCAGTGTAAGTTTCACCAAAACATCCAGTACCTTTTTGTAGAATGTAGCAGTTTGGGGGAGCTTAGCATGTGTTGGCTGTCCTGCTACCGCTTGGACTTTGTACTTGGGACGAGTTCATGCACTTTTGAGTATGGATTGTTTGTGTTTTGGGCAGGAGGCCAGCCACCTCCATAGTATTTAGCTTTCTAGTGTCGGCAGCATGTTCCAGCCACAGAAAGAGCTGCTCCCCCCCCCCTCCCACCTGAAAATGCCTTAATAGGTTTTTTTTTTTTTGTTTGTTGTTTTTTTACTCTAAAGTATCTTAAAGATAAGCTAGGTAATAATTTTGGCAACTATGCCACCCCTGTCTGTTGCCAGATAAATTGCCCTAAAACTTTTTAAAGATCTAGTGCTAGAATCTGTCTGCTGATCCTTTTACATGACAAAGTAAATGCTGCACTATACAAGAATCTGCTTCAGGAACATGCAAGCCTCTCTCTCTGAAATCATGATTGTGTGAATCTCCTTTTCATGCAAGAGAATGTTCTATGCCCTACAATAACGAGCCTTAATTGTAACTTATGGCATATCCTCTGTGAGAAGGTTATGGCTTTGAAACTGACAGATGTTAAAGATCTCTGGTAAAGAATGGAATATAATCACAACTGAACAATGCAACAAGTTGGTGAAATCATGCAGCTCAAGAGGATATACTCAAGTCATTGAGAACTAGGACCTGCATACTTCTTTTCATTATTTTGTTTACTTTTCTATGAGATAATTGTTGTTTTCTGGTTATGGTTGCATTTATACTTAGTGTTCTTTAGTTTTGGATGCATCACATCTTAAAATACACATTCCTTTCCTCATAATTGTTTATTACTTTTCAATGAAATGAAACTTGGACTCAATCAGAAATAAATTTCAAAGAATATTGTAGCATTTTCATATAAATTAAACAAGTATTTCCAAGAAAATTTAGATTTTGCTATTTTCTCTAGTTTGGGGCAGTTATGTAGAACCCTTCATGTCCTGGGAGTGGGGGAGTGCATTTTAAGTGTAATGTAGGTATTAATTACTCCATCAGGAGATCCCTGGATAGAGAACAGCGTGGAGATGTGATGTGAGACAAAAAGGAAATAGAGCAGCGTTGGGATTCTCAGTATGCAGGATCTACCTGCCCTCATGGGAGTATGCACATGGCATCCATCAATAGGCATCCAGTCCCTGCCATACATAAAAGTTTTGCATCCCACTCACCCTGCGATTGCAAGTGTAAATTGGTTCTCCAATTCTGTGTGAGGGACTTTATCAAGCTGACCCATTTGTGGGAAGCTCTTCTTTTTTTTTTTACCATTCCCCGTCCATTAACAGCTCCCATTTCCCTGATCTTTTTTTCAGCTGATTCCAACAATATCAATGATTTAGTATGTGATTTGATCCATTCGTATGACACACAAGTTCTTGAGAAAAGCTTCAAGTGTTATTTAAATGTGCAACCCATGAGGCCAGGATTTCCGAAGAAGGATATTCTGAACCTCAATGCTAAGGTATGACTCTTTAACTCTACTTGTGCTGGAATTTACTGAAGGATGCCATTTTTCATAGCACTCTTTATCTCTGGTTATAGATCTTCTAGGTGACATTGAGGGTTCACTCTACCATTCCTTATCATTCTTGATCCCTTTTCCATATCCCTCCTCTTTCATTTTATTGTCTTTTTTGTTGTATATATTTTTTCTCTCCTTTGTGCTGGAGATCAAGAGCGATTCAAAGATATTTCTGCTAATAAAATCTTTGAATCGTTCCTAATCTCCAGCACAAAGGAGAGAAATGTAAATATTAGCCCTGGTTTGTGTTCTTTAGATCCAGTCATATCTTTCTTCCTCAAATCAAATTTGTCAGAGATCATAAAAAATCTGACCATCTGATTTTGTGAGAAAACATTGCTTTGTATAAATACAGAGTCTCTCTCTTTCATTAACCATTGGGAGTTTGAAAATGTTATTAAGATAACGAAAGTACTCGCTCCAATCAATCTTTCTTTTTCCCTAATCAGAGGGGAAGATTTGAGGATGAAAAAACAGTATTTAAAAGTAGCTCATTTGTAAGAAATGACTGTTTAATCATTTCAGCTGAGGAGAAATTGGGAGGGTTAAACAATTCTTATTACTCTTTGGCTTCCTTGTGACAGTAATATATAGATTTTGCTTTGGATAAGCTCTCATTAATGATTTGAAAGGAATAATTTAATTTGATGAATGTGCAGGTCATAGATGTAATTTCATCTTGTAAAAAGGCAAGGATCACAGATTCTAAGTGTTCTTAAAAATATACCTTTTGCAACAGTTTTATTAATGTTGACATGTGAAAAGAAATGGATGTGCAAGTTAGAATGGGTCGGTTTACATTACATATTGAGGATAGTTTGATTGATGCCTTACAATTTTTACATCAAGAAATGCTAAACAATTTTAATTTCCCCACTCTACTTTGAAAGGTTATTGAGATTTTTCTGTTAATTATTAAATAAAGTTAAACTGTTTATAGGCCAAATTGATATGACATCGTCTGTTATTCAACACCCATATTTTGTATGGTTTTGTTATAAAGACTCTGTCATATCCATGTCGCCTATAAACAGTTTAACTGCCTTCAATAATTAACTGGCAGGGGGCTGTACACTTGGTACCTGGAGGACCTGCCTGAAATTTACACAGTTTACATAGGTGTCCGGCTATGAACCATTTACACACGTAGCGAAGCACGGACTTAAAGGTAAGACGATCAGAGCAGGAATCCTGTCCGAGAATCGTGCGTCGTCCTTTATACCCTGTAGGTGACGTCAGGGTTGGGCAGGTACGTCATCGATGACGTCATTACTGCCCGCGTCCACAAATTTGGACGATTAGGAACGTCCGCAGGGTTCGATTCAGACGGAATCCATGCTAAGATCGGTCGTCTATAAATGTACAAATAGTGAAATTGACATAATATGGCAGGTAAAACAAAGTCAATCAAAGAGGGCAGCATCCTCCCGTTTCCTAGGAGAGCTATGGCCGCCTGTGAATCAGAATATATACATGCGTAGGGGAACTGTAGGAAGGCCGATAAGAGCGCCACGAATTCCGCCCTCATCACCAGGCACGGGGACCTCAGGATGTACGAGGTGGATATGCCCCGCGGTGACACCCAGCCGAGGGCGAGCTCGGAGGCGTCACAGTAGGCACAACCCCAGCCCCGCATCGGAGTGGACCAGGGGACCCAGTCGAAGGAAAGGAGGTCCTTCGGGAGGCTCCTCACCCTTGGCGATCGACCAAAGACGAGTTGTGCCCCAAAACGAAGGAAAGAAGTGGCACCACAAATGAAATTGAGCAAACCTCCCAGGAGTGCCCAAAAGTTAGATGATGGGGGCAATGGACAGGGCCCATTCGAGGGCCATTTTCAAACGCCGGGTCATTCCAGTTGTCAGGCACGTAGAGTTGGAGGTGAGGTTGATTAAGACCCCCAGATAGACCAAATTTTTGACTGGAGTGAGGGTGCTCTTTCTTTAATTTATACCCAGGGAGGAAGCCCTGAGTTCTTCTACCAAACTTACCAAGTCCTTCCTGCCTAAGAGCAGGACATCGTCTAGATACGTGTATGACTTGGACCTAAACTTCTCGTCTATAGCGCTGAAGATGGGGGGGCCATGCAAGCTTGCATAATGAAAGGCGAACCCGCAAAGCCCATGGGGAGGCGGGTAAACCTATAAGAGATGCCTTTGCACGTGACACCGAACCACCTCCTAGCTGACCTGTGGACTGGAATGTGATAAAATCCGTGGGCGAGATCCAACTTAACTGCCCAGGTGGTTGAAGACGTCTCCGCTAGTACCTAACCTAGGGAAGGGAGGGTGAAGGAGAGAGGATTATAAAGCCCGGACTCACCAAGGGGGCTGATATCATACACCACGCGGTCCTCACTCTTGTTTTTCGCGACCAGGAACAAACGGTGCGCGCATGTGACCTCGTGGGATTCTTCCAGCACGCCGGCGTCCACCAACGTTTGCACACACTTACACAGTTCCCTATCCGTTGCCGCAAAATGTCTATACTTTCCCCAAAACACTTTGACGCCATCCTTGGCGATATGCGAGGACAGGGGAACACCCCGGCAAACTGATCCGGGAATAAAATCACAGATATGCCCCTGGCATTCGCCCCCTCTCACCCTTTCTCACACTAATCTCGTTATCGCCGTCGTTGTCACCATCCCCGTCCGCGTCCTTCCCGGACTCAACCTGAGACCCAGGAGGTGCACCCTGATCAGAGGCCCCCTCCTGTGGAGGAGGATCAGGTCTCGGAGCGACGGGAGGTGGGGCACCGAATTCGTTGATGGCCTCCACTGCGGCCCGTAGACCTGGGTCTGCTTCCATCAATGCATCTAGGTCTTCCTCCTCTTCAGGGGGAACGACTAAGTTAAGGACTTCGACGGTGGCTGCCAGACCCTCGTCCCATGCCATGAGACGCTCCTGCTCCGAAAGCTGAAAATCCCCGAAATCCTCCCAGTCCCGAAGGTCCTCCGGTGGATGAAAGGCATTTCTAGGTGGGGGGCTATAGGGGAGGGGGGAGCTTCTATCGTCAGAACCTCAAGGGAACCGAAGCAGTCACCTAAAACTGTGATCCCGACGACGTCGACCGCCCCGACCTCCACGGTGAGGGGGAGGTGTCCCGGGGGAGATTGTAAATGAACACGGGAGGAAGGGGGGTTGGGGAGGGATGTCCGGGCCAAACAACACATCCTTTATGCCCCATACCTCATCTTCCCATTCATTTCTTGGGTCTTCCCTCTTGACCTGTTACGTCTGCCACGTCCCCGTCCCTGTATTGGTACGGGGCTCTGGGCAGGGGCGTCATAACGCCTTACAAAGCAAGCCCGGTTATAAATAACGAGATCAATGCCAATCCCAACCTCCTGAGAAAACAAGCCTAGCGTCTTCCAACGCGTACTGCCAGTTGACTAGGCTGACCAAGTAATAAAGGCGTAGTTTTTTATTGAGATGGGACTCCTCCTGTCGTAACAGGGTCTCTGAGCTTATGCAATGCGAATAAGGATCGCAACTCCTCTCTTTTCCCGGGTACGTAAGCCCGAAGTCGGCGATGTTATGCAAGACTAGGTGCCTAACTAATAAATCCCAATCAGGGGTCACGTGCCTAAACTAGGCGTTGGGGAACGTCGAAGGTGGGCTGAAGCCCTAGGCGAGACTCTCCCGCGAAATCGAGGGCGTTCGCAAGGCTCTGAGTGACGGGACCGGAGAAAGTTGTGGGTGCGCTTCCTCTCAGCACTATTTTTTCTACAACTTTTCCCTCGACCTTTTGTCTACCCAGAAGAAGGCTGATGGTGTACCTGGGGGAGGGGGCTGCTACAGCCTGAGCGAGAAACACGACCTCCCGTTCCCAGTGCGTCGCAGGGAGGTACCCTACTTGATACCTGGAGAAGCAACACATCTTCCAAGCCTCAACGACTGCAAGGATAGACCCAACACAGAGGGAACCTCCACTCATGCTCCAGGTCTATGGGAAGCTGGTACTTGCACCCTTTCATTGGCTCCTTCTTCTATTGCCCCTCTTGACTATGGCTCGGACTCCTCTTTCATGGTGACCCCGACCTCCGAAGCCTGGCACCCAGGAAAGGATGTTTTTTCCTCCAATAGATACGGGTTCGGGGTTTCCCCCCTTTGGGGCTTCGGTTGCCACTTCCCTCGATAAAGGCGGGTGAACCACCTTAGCACTCGTCCCTTGAGACCTCGTCAACCCGAGGTTTGTCACTTTGATGGGAGATGCCCCATGCCCGCTCCCCCATTCTTCCCAATAGAGGTCGGCATGCCAGCCCCAGTGACGTTCGTGATGGGCCATAGATCCTATGATTCCCTGGCCGTCAGAATACCCGATACCTTGGGTGGGATGGTCACTAGGAAGCTCTCCTGAGGAGAAGATGATCCCGGAGGTGCCCAAGTAGGGTCTTCCTTGGGGCGAACTTGTGCTTAGTGCCAGACACTGAACCTGAGTCCGCCTCAGTGCAACTTCCTCTGAGGATTCGCAAGGAGAGGAGGGACCGCCTCCCCCACATTGTACTCCCTGAGTCCATACGCGCCACAAACGCGAAAGTGCTACTACCGATAACATCTCGGTCATGCGAATCGCTCGTGTAGACGTGCAAATTCGAGTTTACCTGGTCTGTGTAAGTTGCTCCAAGGGTGGACACGATAGTCCTTATCTTGTACTGTCAACTGTTTCAATTGCGGAGAGCTGCACCCCTCTGCCCCTGGTCCTTCTAGGCCTATGAGCACGGTCACTTGCGGGTTCTACTCCCACCGGCCGCTCCACTGGTAGAACTGGCGACTCGAATGGATCACACCCAGCTTACCCCCGTGACTGATTCAAGTAAGTCGAAACGACCGCGGCCCTTCATCGAGTCGTTAGACTCGCAGGAGGCAAACCCCCGAAAGTGGTCGAGTGGTTGTGAGACCTATTTCGGGGACTCATAAGGTTCTCCCCTCAAAAGGAGAGCAGCACCAAGGGAACTTAGGTTCTCACACCCCAATTCAACGCTACACCTGGTGACTTGGAGATGTAGAACCTTCCAAAAGACGGACCCCCACCCGCCAAAGGTTTCGAGCCAGAGGAAGGAAAAGAATCGCAGGGCCAGTGTAACCTCCCCCAACAAGTCCTTGAAAGCTCCACCGGCTTCAGTGCTTTATACGGCCAATTGTCCCGGAGTTCTGACTCCGGGAGGCATACGGCCATTCCATGAGGGTCTCGTCCTCCTGGCCTGATTGCAAATTAGGGAAGCCTTCTCATTGGTTTCACAAGAACTGATGGGGATTCGAGTTTTATGCATCCACAGCCGAGCGTGTATTGCGGAAGGTGGACTCGATCCACCACACTGGCCTTCGTCTGGCGACCGGTGCCTTCCGCACATCCCCCATTGGGAGCCTACTTGTCGATGCTAGGGATATGCCACTCGCTTTGCGCCGTGTACAGTGCATTATTTGCCTGTACGCGTGAGCCCGGCGCCTCCCTCAGTCGCCAACAGCTCCCACTACATCAGCAGCTGATCTCGACAGTGCCTATGCCGCCGAGAGACGTGTCATACCCTAAGCCCTCTGGGTCTAGACCTAGGAAACTCCGAGAACTCGGTATAGCTCTCGGGCTGGTGGCGCCCCTGGTTCTGCCAAGGACCCCACTCTGTAGGGTACCACCTTTGACTATTTGTCGCCACGCCTCTGCCCCCAATACTTCTACAGCGCCGGGAGTATTACGTTCGGCCTTTTTGGAACACATTTGATATGACGCTAGAACCGTGCTAGTGTATACAGTTGGCTCCAAATCCCAAGAGTGGGTCGGTTTCCACGGAGTATCCCCTCTATTTGAAGTCAGCGGCGCTCTGCCAGGCGCTGTATCTTCACGGCCGAGCTAGTTGCAATACACCGCTCGGTACAGTCTCCGCAGTTCGCCGGTTCTTTCCGGGCGTCCCCTATTGAGAGTACTTGTCCATGGTGAGGAGATGCCACTTACTCTGCGTTGGACATAGTGCATTATCCTTACGCGCGAGCCCGGCGCCTATGCCTCCAAGAGACGCCGGGTATACCCAAAGCCCTTTAGGTTTAGGGTTAGCTCTGTATAGCTCTCGGGCTGGTGGCGCCTCTGGTCGTGACCAGGACGTTACCCTGATTACCTTTGATTATTTTAGCCACGCCTCTGTTCCTAAAGCTTCTATAGCCCAGGGGGTAGTGTGGCCTTTTGGGGGGAAATTTAGTGTCATGCTTGATTCTTGCCAGTGTATACGAATGGCTTCTAGTCCCAGCAAGAAGTCTGTTTCCACGCCTTAACGCCTTATCCCCTCTATCTGAAGTCAGCGGGTCTACCAACCGCTGCCTCTGTCTTCACGACCAAGCTTGTTGTAATATACTGCTCAGTACTGGAGATAATACGTTGTGCTCGATTCGGAGACCGGACTGTGACTAACAAAGCGCCCTGACTGCTCTCGGCGTATTGAAAACTGCACACCCCCTGGTTCGCCGTACCCGTGACGCCATTTTTACCGCGAAGTGGTTTGATGTCGAAATTATTTTCTGCTAAATTCCTAGACATGTGGGAATTGCGCAGAATGAGGGCGCCAAAAAGTGCGAGGACTGGGCGACCAGACCAGCGTTTCGCTCTTCCTCACACCGATTACATGGCAGAAATCCGGGCTGCTTGGCAAAGAAGATAGGGGACGGACGAGGGGATTTTAAAGTTGCGTACCATTGTCTCGCGTCTGTTCTCATTGACCAACCCCCCAATGCGGCAACGGCTTCATGTCGCTTTTTGTCCTCTTCGAATTTGGCACAGTTACGGGACAAACCGCCATTTGATTGAGCACTCCCCTGCTCTTTTCTGCGTCGACTGCTTTCCCCCCGATCTTTTTCAACACGGCAGATTCTTATTGAATGTCCTAGTTTGAGTGATCTTCGCGGAGCTTTCCTGGAAGCCTGAGCCTCCTTTCTTCTTCGTAACGGGGCATTAAAAAAAATGCGACGACTTCGTTTTTCCCAACACTGTTCTTGTTGTATGTCCCAGTCTGGGGATCTTTGCGCACGTTGCCTGTACCAGGACCTGAACCAGTGGGGTCGCCATCCTTTGTCATTTATTCCCACTCATGATGGGGCGGGATTCGTGGGCTATACGACCTTTTTGAGGAAGCTCTTTTCCCTTTTATTTGACTGACTTTTGTGTTGGTCAGAATGCTCTTGTACCGTGTGAAGGCCCGACGCCGGAGCCTGCCGCCTCCTTCTTATTGCTTACTTTCGTTTCTTCTTTTTTCTTCTCTTTTTGTGTGTATTTTATATTGGAATTTTAAAGTAGCCTGATTTTTTGAAAATTACAAGGACTTATGATCTTGGCAGTCATCAGATGGCCGTAAAAAATAAGAATCGAGACGCGATCATGATTCGATCCTTCTCGCCTTTCAGTGGGAAGGTTTTGTCCCGATCCCCGTTCGCAACACCATCCTCAAGCTCATGCCTGAGCCCCAGAAGGGACTCGTTCTCGTCTACATCTCCAAATCACAGGAACTCACACTGGCCAAGGTGGGTGTGTACGTTTGTCCTAGGTTGAATTTCTTGACTGCGATGATTTTTATAAAAGCAATTCTTTTCGTCCTCAATCCCTTAGAGCTCTATTTTATGGGCTTTTATTTACTCAGCATCACCCCTCCCTCCCTCCCTCCCTTATTTCTGTTCTTTGTCTCTTTTGAGATCTTTTAGTAAGAGGTTTCCTCTATCCCGTACTATTGTTTTGATATTTTGCCCGCAATCTGCTGTTCTGAGCAGAGTT
Organism: Ceratothoa steindachneri; assembly: GCA_963969495.1. NCBI lineage: Eukaryota > Metazoa > Arthropoda > Malacostraca > Isopoda > Cymothoidae > Ceratothoa > Ceratothoa steindachneri. Next base: position 118,820,380 of record OZ018317.1, read on the forward strand.
TTCCTCTGGCGCTCGGTCTGCTGAGCGAAGCGTCCTCTCTGCTGCGCAAGTTCCTCACCAAAGACTTCAACCGCCCCTGCAAGATGCTCAAGTGGATGACCCTTGCCACCCGCATCCAGCAGCAGATCTACGAACTGCCCTGCGTCGAGGGTAAGTTAATTCCCCGAGTGTCTGTCAGTTTGTCCCCCCGTAAGGGGCGCGGTGATTTGCCATCCTGGCCGCCGTGCTGACGGGACTCAGCACCCCGTCCAGCCCCGGCTTAGCCTCTTGTCCTTCCTTCAAAACACTTGTTTCCTCGCTTTTCATACAACTTCTCCCACAACTTTCTCTGGTCGGCCTCTAATTTCACATGGTAGATGCTGACCTTCCTCTCAGCCAACCGTCCCGCATCGGGGCTGAGGGGGTGGGGGACAATGTTCCCTAACCCCTGAGCTGCGGTCTGGGGTGGCTGGTTTTTAACAACCTGCTTCATCCCCACCCATACCTTCCTCACATCCCTTTTCCTCTCCTCTTCACATCCTTTTTCCTCTCCTCTTCACATTCTATCAATTTTACGCCGTGTCCAAGGTGGAGCCGCCATGCCGATGGACTGCCAGGCCACCAGGCGGGAGGGGTGGTCCGGAATGGCGGCGCCTGGCTCTGCCAGGCCTGTAAGCACCTCTTGCAGTGCGGGCAACTGCAAGAGGTGGTGAGCTATTGCGTCCCGTAGCACAAATAGGGTCACCATGCCCAATGATGAAAATAAAAAAAAAACCCCAACCCCCAACTTCCCCAAGAACATCAACGGAGCCGCCCTCGGGCAGCTCCACCGAGAAAATAGAGGTCCCCCCCATCCTTGTGCTTGCGCAGGGGACCCTCCATACTTCTTTAACCGGAGAGGAGGCTTACTCCTCTCCTACGCCTACGGGTGTAGGGGACTCCCCCTCACCCCCTTCTCTGGAGGTGCTTTCGGGCAGCTCCCTTTTACCAGCGGCAGTCCCCTCTGTTATTCCCAAGGGGACTGCCAAGAAAGCCAGCAGGTAGCCCTTAGCCAGTCGCTCCACATCGAAGCGGCTCGGTAGGGCAAACCCCCTTAGGGGGGGATAGGGAAGCCAGGCTCCTTCGGTCGCTTCCCTCAAAAGACCTGCTGGCAAGAATATTAAACCTTGCCGGGGTCAAGGCCTGTGCCTTCCCAAAAAAGACTCATGACGCTGCCAAGGGGACCTGCGATGTCCTGGGAGAGGATGGCCAACTGGAGCCCCCTCCTGTGATAGACATGGTCTTTGAGGAAAACCAGCCTCAGACGGTAGGGCCTTGCATGGGGAGGAATCCGGGCTCGGCGCCAAGCACCGAACCCAAATCCGCCCCTATGCAAGGTCCTCCTCAAACGGCTGGGGATTCTCAGGCAGTACAAGGAGGGGAGGGATCTCCTCCGGATGATGCCCCTACGATCACCAAGACCTTCTCCATTTCGGAGAAGGACCTGGCTGAGGCTGGTACATCTGGCCTGGGGGCTTCTACCGACGGAGGTGAGAAGCGGGATCATTCCCCGCCCTCCTCTCCTAAAAAGAAAAGGAAGACAAGAAAGACTAAAAAGACTCGGGGCTCTTCTCCATCCGCGGGGGCTGCGGAGACGGATGGGTCTGCTGCCACTCTGGCAAGCGACCAAGCCAAGATCGGCACATCCGGCCCCTCTACCCCCCCTTGGTACGGAGCTCCTGACCATGACAAAGACCAAAAGTGCACAGGGCGGAGACTCGATGACATCGGGGCCCCTCATTCAGAGGTTGCCTGGCGTTTTCTAGCCCGCTGGCTTCAAACGCTTCCTCGTTATTCGCTCCACTGATGGCAGCATGTTGTCCAAGGGCAACATGATCCATCAGAGGAGAGGATTAGCTAGTGCAATTGGTAGAGAGCCGAAGGTGACCCATTTCTCGGACGGGAGCCTTCTGGCGAATACGGCGAATCCCGCCGAGGCGGCCAAGATAAGTGCTCTTCGGACACTTCATGGCACCCCGGTGAGTGTGATGCCGCACTCTACCATGAACTTTGTGAAAGGAGTAGTTTATGCAAGGGAACTCGTTGACTACTCCATTGAGGACATCACCCTAGAGCTGGCCGACCATGGGGCGGTCAAGGTCGAACGTGTGATGAGAAAACATGGAGGGGCCTCGAGACCCACCTCTACACTCTTCGTCACGTTCGACTGTGACAAGCTCCCTGAGTCGGTGCGTGCCGGTTGGTACCGCTACCGCGTGAAGGTATTCGTGCCACTGCCGCAGCGGTGCTATTACTGTCACCGCTTCGGCCATACGAATCGCTCAAGTAGACGTGCAAAGTCGGGGTCACCCGAAGTCTGTTTAAATTGCTCCAAGGTCGCACACGATAAGTCCAAATCGTGTTTGGCCAAGTGTGTCAATTGCGGAGAGCCGCACCCTGCTTCTTCGAAGCAATGTGGTGCATATCTCCTTGAGAAAGAAATCCTGGCCGTTCAGGCCCAAGATCGACTCTCATTCCGCGAGGCTAAGGACTTGGTCCTGGCACGCCCGGCTCTGCCTGGGACGTCATATGCCTCAATAGTTAGAAAGGCACCCTCTGCTCCTGGCCCATCCAGGCCAACGAGCACGGTTGTTTCCGCCCCCATTCGGAGCCCTTCTGCGGGCTCTACCCAACCCGGGCGCTCCCCTGGTAAAGCTGGCGGCAAAAAGGGTTCATACCCAGCCCCGGCTAAAACCAGGGCTCCCCCCCTCTTTCCCAAGCGTGACCGTTTCCCGTAAGGCGAAACGGCCACAGGCCTCCACCGGGTCGTTAGACTCACAGGAGGCAACACCCCTAAAGATGGTCGCTAGGCCATCTTCGGGGTTCCTAAAGCTGTCCCCCGAAAGGAGGACAGCAACAAAGGAGCTTCGGCTCCTTCACCCACGTCCCGAGGTGTGGCGAGTGGCTCAGAGACGGTGGTTCCTCGAAAAGAGGGCCCCCCGCCTCCGAAGCCGCAACGCCTGCCTAAGGTTTCGAGGTGGAGGTAGGAAATGACTCGCATGGCGAACCCAACTTCCCCCAATAAGTCCTCGAAGCGCCTTCAGCGCTTTGTCCGGCCAACAGCGCCTGGGGTTCTGCCCCCGGGAAGCGTACGGCCATTCCCGTGAGGGTCTTCAGTTCGAGGAGGGCCCTCGCTTCTCCGAGCTAGGCCTGGAAGGCATATTCCTTCAATGGAATTGCCGTGGCCTCCGGGCCAACTGGGAGGAGCTGCGGAGGCTCGTCTCGTCCCGCTTCCCGTTAGCTATCTTTTTGCAGGAGACCATGCTAGGCGCGTGCCCCCTGCCCACCATCCCGGGGTATAAGGGTCTTGCGGGATGGCCGGGCTGGGGGTTTCGCGGTTTACACCCGGCATGATGTCTCCGTTCTTCCTTTCTCTTTAGATACCCCCTTCCAGGCATTGGCTGTGCAGCTGCACCTGGATAGGAGGTATACTATCATTTCTGCGTACATTCCACCGTCAGCTGACTTCGACGAGGGGAACTTCCGCCGCGTCGTGGCACGGTTGCCGAGGCCCTATCTCTTGCTTGGAGATCTGAACGGCAGGCATCCTCTCTGGGGAGATTACTCCATAAATCCCAGGGGACAAGTCCTTGCTGATCTGATCGAAGAGCTTGAGATAGGTGTCCTAAACGTGGATGAGTTTACGCATCACTGTCCGAGAACCGCTTCATTTTCTTGCCTTGACCTATCTTTGTGCTCTTCGGATGCACAGCCTGATTTTTATTGGGGGGTGGTCGATGACCTCCATGGTAGTGATCACTTTCCCATTTAAATATCATTTTCAGGGCAACTGCCGCCTGAGAGACCACCTTGGTGGTGCTTGGCGCGGGCGCGGTGGCCTGCATTTCAGGAAATGACGGAATTCTCTATCTCAGTCGAGGAGTTTAGATCGGTAGATGACGCCGTTGAGTTCTCCGTAATCCCATCGCCGCGGGCCTGACTACTATTCCTAGGACGTCTGGCCGTTTTGCACGCCGACCACTCCCATGGTGGTCGGCCGAGTGTGAGACGGCCCTCAAACAGAAGCGTTATGCCTACATGCGCTATAAGCGCCGCCCGAACGATTTCACTGTCTCTGAATTTCTTTGGGCTAGGGCTAGGTTCCGGTATATTTCGAAGCACGCCCGCCGCTCTTCTTGGTGGGCATACGTGTCTTCACTTAACGGGAAAACCCCTTTAGCTGAGGTGTGGAAGCGAGTCAAAAGGATTCGGGGCAAGTTCTTGCAGGACCCCCCTCCCGTTCTCCAGGAGAATGGGACCGCAATCTCGGACCCCGCGTCCGTGGCGGAATCCTTAGCGACCGCTTTTTCCGCATTCTCTAGCCGTTTTGCTGCTCCGCCAGCATTCAATGCACGTCGTGATGTCGCGGAAGGCCGCCGGCTGGACTTTACCTCCAGAGGCGGAGAACCCTTCAACGACAAGTTTACTGTGAGTGAGTTGCGTTCCGCTCTCGCTTCGTGCGCGGACACCGCCCATGGTCCGGACGATGTCCCGTACGCCATGCTTCGACACCTGGGTGAGCGAGGCATGGCCTTTCTGTTAGATTTGTTCAACAGGATCTGGGTGGAAGGTCTTCTCCCAGACTCTTGGCGAATCGCTACTGTGCTCGCCTTTCGCAAACCGGGGAGAGATCACTCTACTCCGACCGGTTTCCGCCCAATCTCTCTAACCTCTTGCGTGTGCAAGTTGATGGAGAAATTGGTAAATGTTATATTAGCCTTTTTCCTTAGTCAGTGGAGACCATCTGTCTTCCGCACAGTGCGGCTTCCGCAAGTTCCACTCCACGTCGGATGCTCTGCTCCGACTGGAAAATGCCGTCTGCGAGGCCTTCCTTCGTAGACAGCACTACGCTACGGTCTTTTTCGATCTGGAGAAGGCCTATGATACCGCATGGCGACACGGTGTCATGGAGACTCTCCACACGATGGGGGCGAGGGGACGCCTCCCAATGTTTATATCTGAATTTTAGCGAGATCGTCGATTCCGCTTACGGGTGGGAGGAGCCCTCTCCGGCCCAAAGGAGCAGGAAGAGGGTGTCCCGCAGGGAAGTGTCCTCAGTGTGACACTGTTTGCTCTGAGCATCAACGGCATCACCTCGGTGCTTCCGGAAGATGTTCTCGCTACGCTCTACGTGGACGACCTTTCGATCTGTTTTGGCGCGGCCCAGATGCCAACTCTGGAGCGTCGACTCCAACAGGCATTGAACCGCGTCTCTCGCTATGCCGAAGCGCACAGGTTTCGGTTTTCTTTGGCCAGACTAAGGTGGTGCACTTGTGCCGCCATCCACGGCTTCACCCCGACCCAGATTTGTTTCTTAATGGGGTGCGCCTGGATGTGGTTGAGTCGCACCGTTTCCTTGGTCTTGTATTCGACCGACGCCTCACCTGGGAGGCTCATATTCGCAGCCTTAGGGTCTCTTGTACCCGCGCCATGGACACTCTCCGTTCCGTGACGTTCAGCGCTTGGGGCGCTGATAGGGCTACTGCCTTACTTTTTTATCGATCCTTTGTTCGCTCGAAGCTCGACTACGGATGCGAGTTTTATGCATCCGCAGCCGAGCGTTTATTGCGGAAGGTGGATTCGATCCACCACACCGGCCTTCGCCTTGCGACCGGTGCCTTCCGCACTTTCCCCATTGAGAGCCTGTTGGTCGATGCTGGGGAGATGCCACTCGCTCTGCGCCGCGTGCAGTGCATCACTCGCCTGTACGCGCGAGCCCGGCGCTTTCCTCAGTCGATAACAGCTCTCACTGCATCCGCAGCTGATCTCGATGGTGCCTATGCCGCCGAGAAACGCCAGGAAACTCCTTCGAGAGGTAGATATAGCTCTCGGGCCTGTGGCGCCCCTGGTTCTGCCCAGGACGCCACCCTGGAGGGTACCACATTTGGCTATTTGTCGCCACGCCTCTGCTCCCAAAGCTTATTCTGCGCCGGGAGTATTGCGTTCGACCTTTTTGGAGCGCACATCGTGTCACGCTGGAACCGTGCCAGTGTATACGGATGGCTCCAAGTCCCAAGAGGGGGTCGGCTTCCACGCCGTATCCCCTCTGTTTGAAGTCAGCGGGGCTTTACCAGGCGCTGCGTCTGTCTTCACGGCCGAGCTGGTGGCAATACACCACTCGGTACGGGAGATTACGCGACGTGCCCGGTTCGGAGACCGGATTGTAATCTATAGCTACTCACAAAGCGCCCTAAGTGCTCTCGGGGCATTGGAATCTCCGCCTTCCCTGGTTCGCGATATCCGTGACGCCACGGTTTTGGCGAGCCGGGCGGATGTCGAGATTATCTTCTGCTGGGTTCCTGGACATGTAGGAATTGCGGGGAATGAGCGCGCCAAAGAGTCCGCGAGGATTCTACGACCGGACCAGCGTTTCGCTCTTCCTCACACCGACTACATTGCAGGAATACGGGCAGCTCTTCGGACTGCTTGGCAAAGAAGATGGGAGACGGTCGAAGGGAACTTAAAGTTGCGTGCCATTGCGCTGCGACTGTGCCCATGGACCTATCCCCCAATGCCGCGGTGGCTTCAGGTTGCTTTCTGTCGTCTCCGAATCGGACACACTCGTGTGACGCATCGCTATTTGATGGAGCGCTCGCCTGCGCCCTATTGCAACGACTGCGTCGTCCCCCAGACTGTTCGGCACATTCTTTTCGAATGTCCCAGTCTGGGTGATCTTCGCGCACGATACCTGTTCCGGTACCGGGATGGGCGGGGTCGCTACCGCCTGTCCCTTGTACTCGGGACAAATTCGTGCACATTGATTTGTGGACATGTTGACTTTTGGGGGGAGGCCGGGCTTCTCGCCTTTATTTAAGTTCTTTTTTTTGTTATTGTTTTGTTTGTAGGTTTCACTCTCCTGCACCGGGGTGAGGGGGACTTCCCCCCTCTGCTGGAGATTGCTTCATGATTGTTTAAGTTTTTCCACTTTATATCATTGTTAAGTTTTCATATTTTTATTTTAAAGTAGCTTAGTTCTAGGCTGTCGTGTTTTTCGGCGACTTATGCCCAAGTGGGTAGTTGCCAGATGGGCTCTATAAAATTAAAAAAAAAAATGTCGGTTTGTCCTGGAGGTTGATTGGGATCGCATTTCATTACCCAGCATTCTCAACACCCTTACTCCACCTTAAGGGATGGGTGAACCCTAATGTAGTTTGCGTAACTTTGGTCATGTATTTTAATTATAGTTTCAAGTTCATAACCCTATTTTTTAATCTCACACGTAAATGAACTTTATTTAGTTTTGACGCATGCATCAGGAAGTGGGAATTTTAAATTTGTGTAAATGTGACATTCATGATTTATATGTTCCAATTCCAGAATCCGAAATCCGAAACTTAACAGTGGAGTCGAAACAATGCCTATCCGCTCTGAGTAGCAATCGTGAAATGGTCGTTCCCTGGACAAACATTATTAATTGGTGAGGGTTTTTTTTTTCCTTCCTCAAAATAGACATCAAAAGGAGCCACCAACTTAGTTTTAATGGATTAGTAAAGCAAGTTGTGCCATCCTGTTGAAGAATGAAATAAACATAAAGGGCTCGTCTTTGTTGGAACTATGTGGATGAGTACATCGATAGGGTGGCGCTATTGCTCCAGTTAGGGTTCCCCGTAAGGGGCACGGCGATTTGCTTTCCTGGCTGCCGTGCTAACGGGACTTAGCGTCCCATCCGGCCCAAGCTTTGCCTCTTCTCCTTTCCGACACCCAGTCTTCTTACCCTGCTTCCTCACTTTCCACACAACCTCCCACAACTCTCTTTGGTTGGCTTCTAATTTCACATGGTAGACGCCGACCAGCTCCTCTCACTCAACCATCCCGGATCGTGGCTGAGGGGGAAGGGGACAACGCCCCCTCATTCCTGAACTCCGGTTTGGGATGGTGGACTTTTAATAACCTGCATCACCCCCACCCTCCTTGCTCACATACCCTTTCACGGTCTATCCCGCCCATTCCAAGGTAGAGGTGCCTGGCCACTGGACGGGAGGTGTGGTCTTCAATGGCGCCGAGCGTACGGCCATTCCCGTAAGGGTCTTCTCTTCGAGGAGGGCCCCCGCATCTTCGAGCTAGGCCTGGAGGGCATATTCCTTCAATTGAATTGTCGCGGACTCCGAGCCAACTGGGAGGAGCTGCGGGGCTCGTCTCTTCCCATTTTCCCTTAGCTGTCTTTATGCAGGAGACCGACCATGCTCGGTGCGTGACCCTTGCCCACCCTGCCGGAGTATAAGGGTTTTGCGACGCCACCACCACGAGATGGGGACCGAACAGGAGGATGCGCCATTTACACCCGGCATGATGTCTCTGTTCTCTTCGCTTTAGACACCCTTTCAGGTAGCTGTGCAGCTGCACTGGATAGGAGGTATACTGTTATTTCTGCGTACAGTTCACCGTCAGCCAACTTCCGCCGCGTCGTGGCTCGGTTGCCTAGGCCCTTTCTCTTACTCAGTGATGTGAACGGTAGACACCCCCTCTGGGAAGACTATTCGATCAATCCCAGTGGTCAGGTCCTTGCCGATCTGATTGACGAGCTGGAGATAGGCGTCTTAATCTATTTTTGTGCTCTCCGAATGCACACCCTGATTTTGTGTGGAGTTTAGTCGATGACCTCCAAGGGCATCGACTAGACTAAATTCAAATATCATTCTCTGAGCCGCTGCCGCCTGGGAGCCCACCCCGGTGGTGCTTGTCGCGGTCCTGTGGTCCGCATTTCATGCAATGACTGATTTATCTGTCTCAATCCAGGAGTTTACGTCTGTTGATGAGGCTGTTGAGTTCTTCTCCGGCAACCTCATCGCCGTGGCCCTAACTACTATTCCTAGAATGTCTGGCCGTTTTGCACGCCGATGCTCCCGTGGTGGTCACCCGGTGTGAGGTGGCACTTAATGGGAAGACTCTTCTAGCAGAGGTGTGGAAACGAGTCTAAAGGATTCGGGGCAATTTGTTGCCGGCCCACCCTCCCGTTCTCCAAGAGAATGGAACCTCAATCTCGGACCCTGCGTCCGTGGTGGAATCCTTCGCGACTGATTTTTCCGCATTCTCTAGCCGGGAGAACGATTCAACGACAGGTTTATTTTGAGTGAGTTGCGTTCCGCTCTCGCTCCGTGCGCGGACACAGCCCCTAACCCAGACGATGTGCCTTACGCCATGCATCTACGCCTGGGTGAGCGAGGCATGGCCATTCTGTTAGATTTGTTCACAGGATCTGGTTAGAAGGTATCCTTCCCAGACTCCTGGCGAATCGCTACTGTGCTCGCTTTTCGAAAACCGGGGAGAGATCACTCTACCACGGCTGGTTTCCGCCCAATCTCTCCAACCTCCTGCTTGTGTAAGTGGATGGAGAAATTGGTAAATATTAGATTAGCCCTTTGAAGCTTTCCTTCGTAGAAAGCACTACGCTACGGTGTTTTTCGCTCTGGAAAAGGTATCTTATACTACATGGCGATACGGTATCATGGGGACTCTCCACACGATGGGGGGGAGGGGACGCCTCCCAATATTTATATCTGAAATTTCATATCGTCGATTCCGCGTACGGTTGGGCGGAGCCCTCTCCGGCCCAATGGGGGCAGGGAGAGGGTGTCCCTCAGGGAAATTTCCTCAGTGTCGCACTCTTTTCCCTGAGCATCAACGACATCACCTCGGTGCTGACGGAAGATGTTATCGCTGCGCTCTATGTGGACGACCTTTTGATCTCTGGCGCGCCCCAAATGTTGACTCCAACGGGCATTGAACCGCGTCTCTCGCAATGCCGAAGCGCTCAGGATTCGGTTTTCTTTCGCCCAAACTAAAGTGCTATACTTCTGCCGCCATCCACGGCTCCACCCTGAGCCAGACTTAGGGTTCGCCTGGAAGTGGTTGGCTCGCACCGTTTCCTTAGTCTTTTATTTGACCGACGCCTCACCTGGGAGGCTCATATTCGAAGCCTTAGGGTCTCTTGTAACCGCTCCAGGAGGCAGGCGCTGATAGAGCTACTGCCTCACTTTCTTATCGATCTTTGTTGTTCGTTGGGAGTCGACCATAGATGCGAGTTTTATGCATCCGCAGCTGAGCGTATATTGCAGAAGGTGGACTCGATCGACCACACTGTCCTTCGCCTGGCGATCGGTGCCTTCCGAGCGTCTCCCATTAAACGCCTACTTGTCGATGCTGGGGATATGCCACTCGCTTTGTACAGTGCATTATTCGCATGTACGCGCGAGCCAGGCGCCTCCCAAAACTTCTACAGCGCCGCGAGTATTGCGTTCGACCTTTTAGAGCACACTTCGTGTCATGTTGGTACCGTGCCAGTGGATACGGAGGGCTCCAATTCCTAAGAGAAGTCGGTTTCCACCGAGTACCCCTCTGTTAGAAGTCAGCGGGGCTCTGCCAGGTGCTGCATCTGTCTTTACGGCCCAGCTGGTTGAAATACACCGCTTGGTGCCCGTTTCGGAGATGGGCTCCTAACCCCCCCAGCCCAAAACACCAAGACTTATGCGGATATGAGTGCCCCCAGCGTTTCATAACAAGATTTTCGGGGCTGTGAAGACGAGCAGGGAAGATTAGCGGCGTTGTGGTTGATTATGGGCGTGATGATGCGTTTGGAGCTCCTTAACCTCGTGGGCGTGATTTCCGCGTTCCTGCGCCCAGCAGGCAAGGCTGTGTTTGTAGACTCCCCCCATCCTTATGGATGGAGCAAAAATAGAGACACTTGTAGAGGTGTCCCGCTACTCCCAATTGGATCTCACATCACCACTCCACTTAGATGTAATCCCTGTGTGGTACCTCCCCCACTTAGATGTAGTTTACGTGAGATTAAGTTGCGATAGAACTCCCACTTTCTAACTGTTGCATCGACCACTACCACTGTAGGGTGCTTTACAATTCCCTCAGCATGCAATAACGCCCCTCCACTCTAACCTGGTCCCCTCAGGACAGTCTCACTTATGGCGCCGCCCCACTTAATTTTGGAAACGTTGAAGGTGCCTACAACACTGCTGTAGGATCCAAGGCTCCCTCCCTTTATCTCCCAAGCGGTCAGAGGGAGCAGAGAGGTCACCTGCTCTCAGAGAGCTAGACAACAACAGTTCAGCATACCCGCCCAATGGATGGCAAGATCGTGACGTCGCTGAAAGTTTTGTGTCCGGACTCCGCGGGATCGAACCCGTACTCCGACGCTGCACGAACAACGTCTTTTCCACCAGGCTAGTCCGAACTCCACTAACCTGGAAGAGAGGAATGAGTGAATATAGAAGAGGCTCACAATCATTGTGGCTGTAGTAGATAAGATTAGAAATGAAAAATTTCTTCAGGAATAAACCTATACAAATAAGCGCGCCCAACCGCATATGTTTATGAGCTTAAATGATTTACACTAGTAAAGAGGCCCTAATAAGATTATACTTTTAAGTTCTTTTGTGTGAATTGGCTCGAGTAGATTAAGAGACGTCTCATTCCAGTCCCCTAAGGTGTGAATTTGTAGCGGGCCGAAAATCTATACTCTAATCCCAATCGTTCCAGCCCGCTTCCTACACTAATTCGCACGCGAGAAGGGGCCTTGAGGACCCACCCCTACACTTTGACAAGCTCCCTGAGTCGGTGCGTGCGGGTTGGTACCGCTACCGCGTGAAGGCATGTGTGCCACTACCGCGGCGGTGCTATTACTGTCACCGCTTCGGCCATACGAATCGCTCATGTAGACGTGCAAAGTTGGGATCACCCGAAGTATGTATAAATTGCTTCTTCGAAGCAATGTGGTGCATATCTCCTGGAGAAAGAGATCCTGGCTGTTCAGGCCCAGGGTCGACTCTCATTCCGCGAGGCTAAGGAATTGGTTCTGGCGCGCCCGGCTCTGCCTGCGACATCTTATGCCTCAATGGTTGGAAAGACACCCTCTGCTCCTGGCCCATCCAGGCCAACGAGCACGGTTGTTTCCGCGCTCATTCGGAGCTCTTCTGCGGCTTCTACTCAACCCGGGGGCTCCCCTGGTAAATCTGCCGGCACAAAGGGTTCACACCCATCCCCGGCTAAAACCAGGGCTCCCCCCCCTTTTCCCAGCGTGACCGTTTCCGGTAAGGCGAAACGGCAACGCGCCTCCACCGAGTCGTTAGACTCACAGGAGGCAACACGCCTGAAGTTGGTCGGTAGGCCATCTTCCGGGTTTCCTAAAGCTGTCCCCCGAAAGGAGGTAATCAAGAAAGGAGCTTGGGCTCTCGCCCACGCCTAGTGGTGGGCTGAGTGGCTCAGAAACGGTGGATCCTCGAAAAGAGGGCCCCCTGCCTCCGAAGCTTCAACGCCCGCCTAAGGTTTCGAGGCGGAGGGAGGAAAAGACTCGCATGGCGCGCCCAACCTTGCCTAATAAGTTCTCGAAGGCGACAGCGCCCGGGGTTCTGCCTCCGGGAAGCGTACGACCATTCCCGTGAGGGTCTCCTGTTCGAAGAGAGCCCCCGCGTCTCCTCCGAGCTAGGCCTGGAGGGCATATTCCTTCAATGGAATTGCCGTGGACTCCGGGCCAACTGCGAGGAGCTGCAGAGGCTCGTCTCGTCCCGTTTCCCGTTAGCTATTTTTCTGCAGGGGACCATACTAGGTGTGTGCTCCCTGCCCGCCTCGCGGGGTATAAGGGTTTTGCGACCCCACCACCACGAGATGAGGGCCGGGCTGGGGGATGCGCGGTTTACACCCGGCATGATGTCTCAGTTCTTCTTTTCACTTTAAATACCTCCTTTCAGGCAGTGGCTGTGCAGCTTCACCTGGATAGGAGGTATACTATCATTTCTGCGTACATTCCACAGTCAGCTGACTTCGACGCGGGGGAATTCCGCCGCGTCGTGGTATGGTTCCCGAGACCCTTTCTCTTGCTTGGAGATCTGAACGGCAGACATCCTCTCTGGGGAAATTACTCGATAAATCCCAGGGGACAAGTCCTTGCCTATCTGATCGAAGAGCTTGAGATAGGTGTCCTAAATGTGGATGAGTTTACGCATCACTGCCCGAGAACCGCTTCATCTTCTTGCCTTGATCTATCTTTGTGCTCTTCAGATGCACAGCCTGATTTTGATTGGGGGGTGATCGATGACCTCCATGGTAGTGATCACTTTCCCATTCAAACATCATTTTTAGGGCAACTTCCTCCTGAGAGCCCACCTCGGTGGTGCTTGGCGCGGGCGCGGTGGCCTGCATTTCAGGAAATGACTTAATTCTCTATCTCAGTCGAGGACTTTAGGTTGGTAGATGACGCCGTTGAGTTATCCGGCAATCTCATCGCCGCGGGCCTGACTACTATTCCCAGAACCTCTGGTCGTTTTGCACGCCGACCACTCCCGTGGTGGTCGGCCGTGTGTGAGACCGCCCTCAAACAGAAGCGTTATGCCTACATGCGCTATAAGCGCCGCCCTGTACAGTGCATCACTCGCCTGTACGCGCGAGCCCGGCGCCTCCCTCTCGCCAACAGCTCTCACTGCATCCGCCTCTGATTTCGACGGTGCATATGCCGCCGAGAGACGCCAGTCATACCCTAAGCTCTTTGCGTTTAGGGCCAGGAAGCTCCTTCGAGAGCTAGGTATTGCTCTCGGGCCGGTGGCGCCCCTGGTTCTGCCCAGAACGCCACCCTGGAGGGTACCACATTTGGCTCTTTGTCGCAACGCCTCTGCTCCCAAAACTTGTACAGCGCCGGGAGTATTGCGTTCGACCTTTTTGGAGCACACCTCCTCTCACGCTGGAACCTTGCTGGTGTTTACGGATTGCTCCAAGTCCCAAGAGGGGGTCGGCTTCCACGCCGTATCCCCTATGTTTGAACTTAGCGTGGCTCTGCCAGGCGCTGCGTCTCTCTTCACGGCCGAGCTGGTGGCAATACACCACTCGGTACGGGAGATTCCGCGACGTGCCCGGTTCGGAGACCGGATTGTAATCTATAGCGACTCACAGAGCATCCTGGGTGCTCTCGGGGCATTGGAATCTCCGCATCCCCTGGTTCGCGATATCCGTGACGCCACGGTTTTGGCGAGCCGGGCAGATGTCGAGATTATCCTAGGCTAGGTTCCTGGACATGTAGGAATTGTGGAGAATGAGGGCGCAAAAGAGTCCGCGAGGACTCTGCGACCGGACCAGCGTTTCGCTCTTCCTCACACCGACTACATGGCAGGAATACGGGCAGCTCTTCGGACTGCTTGGCAAAGAAGATGGGAGACGGTCGAAGGGAACTTAAAGTTGCGTGCCATTGCGCTGCGACTGTTCCCATGGACCTATTTCCCAATGCCGCGACGGCTTCAGGTCGCTTTCTGTCGTCTCCGAATCGGACACACTCGTGTGACGCATCGCTATTTGATGGAGCGCTCGCCTGCGCCCTATTGCGACGACTGCGTCGTCCCTCAGACTGTTCGGCACATTCTTGTCGAATGTCCCAGCCTGGGTGATCTTCGCGCACGTTACCTGTCCTGGTACCCGGATGGGCGGGGTCGCTACCGCCTGTCCTTTTTACTCGGGACGAGTGCGTGCATATTGACTGGTGGACTTGTTGACTTTTGGGGGGAGGCCGGCCTTCTCCCTTTTATTTAACTAGGTTTTGTTGTTTTGTTATTGTTTTCTTTCTAGGTCCTTGCCTATCTGATCGAAGAGCTTGAGATAGGTGTCCTAAATGTGGATGAGTTTACGCATCACTGCCCGAGAACCGCTTCATCTTCTTGCCTTGATCTATCTTTGTGCTCTTCAGATGCACAGCCTGATTTTGATTGGGGGGTGATCGATGACCTCCATGGTAGTGATCACTTTCCCATTCAAACATCATTTTTAGGGCAACTTCCTCCTGAGAGCCCACCTCGGTGGTGCTTGGCGCGGGCGCGGTGGCCTGCATTTCAGGAAATGACTTAATTCTCTATCTCAGTCGAGGACTTTAGGTTGGTAGATGACGCCGTTGAGTTATCCGGCAATCTCATCGCCGCGGGCCTGACTACTATTCCCAGAACCTCTGGTCGTTTTGCACGCCGACCACTCCCGTGGTGGTCGGCCGTGTGTGAGACCGCCCTCAAACAGAAGCGTTATGCCTACATGCGCTATAAGCGCCGCCCTGTACAGTGCATCACTCGCCTGTACGCGCGAGCCCGGCGCCTCCCTCTCGCCAACAGCTCTCACTGCATCCGCCTCTGATTTCGACGGTGCATATGCCGCCGAGAGACGCCAGTCATACCCTAAGCTCTTTGCGTTTAGGGCCAGGAAGCTCCTTCGAGAGCTAGGTATTGCTCTCGGGCCGGTGGCGCCCCTGGTTCTGCCCAGAACGCCACCCTGGAGGGTACCACATTTGGCTCTTTGTCGCAACGCCTCTGCTCCCAAAACTTGTACAGCGCCGGGAGTATTGCGTTCGACCTTTTTGGAGCACACCTCCTCTCACGCTGGAACCTTGCTGGTGTTTACGGATTGCTCCAAGTCCCAAGAGGGGGTCGGCTTCCACGCCGTATCCCCTATGTTTGAACTTAGCGTGGCTCTGCCAGGCGCTGCGTCTCTCTTCACGGCCGAGCTGGTGGCAATACACCACTCGGTACGGGAGATTCCGCGACGTGCCCGGTTCGGAGACCGGATTGTAATCTATAGCGACTCACAGAGCATCCTGGGTGCTCTCGGGGCATTGGAATCTCCGCATCCCCTGGTTCGCGATATCCGTGACGCCACGGTTTTGGCGAGCCGGGCAGATGTCGAGATTATCCTAGGCTAGGTTCCTGGACATGTAGGAATTGTGGAGAATGAGGGCGCAAAAGAGTCCGCGAGGACTCTGCGACCGGACCAGCGTTTCGCTCTTCCTCACACCGACTACATGGCAGGAATACGGGCAGCTCTTCGGACTGCTTGGCAAAGAAGATGGGAGACGGTCGAAGGGAACTTAAAGTTGCGTGCCATTGCGCTGCGACTGTTCCCATGGACCTATTTCCCAATGCCGCGACGGCTTCAGGTCGCTTTCTGTCGTCTCCGAATCGGACACACTCGTGTGACGCATCGCTATTTGATGGAGCGCTCGCCTGCGCCCTATTGCGACGACTGCGTCGTCCCTCAGACTGTTCGGCACATTCTTGTCGAATGTCCCAGCCTGGGTGATCTTCGCGCACGTTACCTGTCCTGGTACCCGGATGGGCGGGGTCGCTACCGCCTGTCCTTTTTACTCGGGACGAGTGCGTGCATATTGACTGGTGGACTTGTTGACTTTTGGGGGGAGGCCGGCCTTCTCCCTTTTATTTAACTAGGTTTTGTTGTTTTGTTATTGTTTTCTTTCTAGGTCACACGCTCCTACGCCGGGTGGAGGGAGACCTCCCCCGACGCTGGAGCGAGACCTCCCCCGACGCTGGAGCGAGACCTCCCCCGACGCTGGAGCTGGCTTCCTAATTGTTATCTTTTTATTATTGTGTTCTTTTCATATTTTTATTTTAAAGTAGCCTAGAACTAGGTTGTTTGTTTGCTGCGATTTATGCCCAAGTGGGCAGTCGCCAGATAGCCCATAAAAAAAATCTGCTCCCAAAGCTTGTACAGCGCCAGGAGTATTGCGTTTGACCCTTTTGGAGCACACCTCCTCTCACACTGGAACCGTGCCGGTGTTTACGGATGGCTCCAAGCCCCAAGAGGGGGTCGACTTCCACGCCGTATTCCATATGTTTGAACTCAGCGTGGCATTGCCAGGCGCTGCGTCTGTCTTCACGGCTGAGCTGGTGGCAATACACCACTCGGTATGGGAGATTATGCTACGTACCCGGCTCGGAGACCGGATTGTGATCTATAGCGACTCACAAAGCGCCCTGAGTCCTTTCGGGGCATTGGAATCTCCGCATCCCCTGGTTCGCGTCATCCGTGACGCCACGGTTTTGGCAAGCCGGGCGGATGTCGAGACTATCTTCTGCTGGGTTCCGAGACATGTAGGAATTGCGGGGGATGAGCGCACCAAAGAGTCTGCTAGGACCGGGCGACTGGACCAGTGTTTCGCTCTTCCTCACACCGACTACATGGCAGGAATACGGGCAGCTCTTCTGACTACTTGGCAAAGAAGATGGGAGACGGTCGAGGGGACCTTAAAGTTGCGTGCCATTGCGCCGCGACTGTTGCCATGGACCTATCCCCCAATGCCGCGACGGCTTCAGTTCGTTTTCTGTCGTCTCCGAATCGGGCGCACTCGTGTGACGCATCGCTATTTGATGGAGCGCTCGCCTGCGCCCTATTGCGACGACTGCGTCGTCCCTCAGACTTTTCGGCACATTCTTGTCGAATGTCCCAGTCTGGGTGATCTTCGCGCATGTTACCTGTCCCGGTACTAGGATGGGCGGGGTCGCTACCGCCTGTCCCTTGTACTCAGGACGAGTGTGTACACCTTGACTGGTGTACTTCTAGACTTTTGTTGGGAGGCGTGACTTCTCCCTTTTATTTCACCATTTTTTTGTTTTGTTTTTGTTTTTTGTTTTTTTCCCTTATAGGTTGCGCGTTGCCTTTTTCCCTTTTTCTAATTTTAGGTGTTGGGTTTGGAGGTTTTTTTGTGTGTTTTTGAATTTGATTTTACAGTAGCCTAGTACTAGGTCAGTTTTTAATACGGCGACTTATGCCCAAGTAGGCAGTCGCCAGATGAGCTCTTAAAAAAAAAAAAACACACACGAGAAATCGAGGGAGAAATGAAACGGATTGTATGTACATTCCTTTACTTTAAAAAATATATGGGGTAAATATTTGCAAGAAATTGGGGTGAATAAATTTGAGATCTCGTAAAAATAATCCTACTTAGAAAGCAAATCTTACTTATGAATGCCAATCAAAATTTATATTGTCAAACAACATTCAATTAGACTATATCTACAAAAGGAAAACAATCATAATAACAAACAAAAAGAAAAAGGCCTCATGTGGTACCAAAGGGAGAAGTCCTCGCAACTGCCACTCGAGTGGGTACAATGCCTAGGACTTATCAAAACAAACTGGCGCCTCGGAGCTCGGTATTAGCGATCTGGTCGCGTCTTGAGGCTATTAAAGAAAAAAAGCCATCCCTTCAAATGGGACATACAATTATTTAAATTTGTATTACTCCAAATCAGACAACGCCAGCCACTCTTTACAAAAGGAATATTTTGGAATTTATATTTCTGTATATAAAAAAAAAACCCATTGCCATTCACACACATTCTTATAGAGGGAGGAGGAGAGTATTGGGAAAAGGGGTGGGAGAATGGCCCTTCACATACACACACTCACATTCGCTCCACCACAACTTGATTTGTTGTTGTGGTTGTCCTTGGTCTTTGTTTCTGTTTTCTCATTTTGCATCGACTCATTCTCCAGAGATGCCAATTACTCCCTTTCGCAAAGAAAATAAGGTGAAAGGGGTCTGGTTTGCCAGAGACTGGAATCCGAGTCAAAGAGGAGTTGATTATAATCTGAGCGTCTGAAAGAAAAGAGGTTGTCTCCAGGGATGAAACCTAACATAGCGCCCCAATGCCATGAAGGGACTGGCCCCCAAAATAGAATAGGTAGATTTTGCCTTAATAGTGCAAGATGGGGGAGAGGGAGGGTATTTTTAGTGGCGTTTTGTGCGCTCGCCCTACCTTGTTGGGTAAACAATGAAAATTGAAAGACTACTCAAATTTCAGGTCAATTTTGTTGCTGCTGAATGCCCAGGATTGGCCTTCTTTGCTGGGGCCGATGAGTCCTCTTCCGTCGCACTTCTCCATCATGTACGTAGTAAAGCCACTCGCAGCGACTGCCCAGGCGCTGCAGAACAAGGCGACCAACAAGAAGCCGTGGCAGGAACTCTTCGAAGTCGGTGAGGTCGGAGGCGGAGGCAAGGGACTTTGGGTTTTCTTCTGCTGGCTGAATCCTCTTGAAGAGTCACGATTCGAATCTCGTGATTGAATTATTTTGATACTAGGAGACTGTTTGTCCCTGGATGAGACTTTTTTCGGTGGGGGTTCTTTTATTCCTGAATGCCCCCAAAGAAAGTCGGTTTATTCCTAAAAAGAGAATGGGCTGAGGTAACGAATAAATAGACACCAGTGCAGTGGTGCTCTCGTCTTGTATACTGATCTCCCTTTAGTGGGTACTAGAGACATTATTAATTCTATTCTCGTCTTGAAAGGCATATTGATTTACTTAGAATACGTACGCCAAAAAGGTTGAGAACCATCATTTTAACTATTTTCTTCCTATTAGTTGCAGAAATCTTCATTGGCAGTCTTTCGTACCGAGAACAACGTAAGTACGTCAGATATGTGTTTCAACTCTTTTACTCGCTTCGAAAATGGTGAGTTTATGATGTAATTCCCATAGAACCTGACTCATCTCAGTTCGCGTTGCTCTCACACAGCTCTGATGTCTAAATCATCTCTTCTGGAGTTGGTGGATAGTGTGAAGGAACCACTCTGCCTTTCCCTCCTCATCTCCCTCTTGGGGCATTTATTTAACCTCAAAACCCTCGATCCATCGAACGCCCTGCATATCGACCATCTCCCGATGTGGCCGTCCAAGTATAACGGGTGCGTTATCGCCCCCTCGCTCGTGGGTGGTTCGGAATTAGGGAATGAATCTGCTAAAATGAATTTATATATAAAGGTTCATATAGATGTGCAGTGTAATGTTCAAAGAAAAGTGCTTTTGCAGGATCGACTTTATGGATTCTATCGCGCTCAAGGAAGTTTTGGGTTTTGTGATTGACCACGCCACCAAGTTTTACTCTTCCGGTGCTCACGTAAGTCTTCCTCTACGGTTTCAATTCCAGCAAAGATTCGGATCTTGAAAGGCGCTAATGAAGCTCATCTGCCTCCTTACCTCTCCTTATTTGACCATATTTGTTATCCCACATGAGTACTCAACATTGTATTTGTGGGGTGGTGGCGGGAGTATGCATTTTGTGTACACACTTTTTCCTGGGCTTTATAATATTTCCTCTCCTCGCGAGTATCCGTATTTAGGATTGGCGAAATTTACTTTTAGTATTGGAGACGTAATAAAAAGGTGGAAAATGATTACCTCCCCACGCCCCTCAAGTGATACAAGGTAGCACATCGCTTGAAAGGAAAGATGTGGTAGCTTAACTTGGTTCTACATTTATTCAGACGAACACTTCATTGTGCTCGTCGTGGTTTCTTACGAAAGCGGATCTGGCCTACACTCAGAAGGCCTACCGCAAAGCGATCCAAAACTACTTGACAGCAATTTTCGTCGCCACGAATTACCTTCGCAACGACACCAACAATCCCGACCAGAACGCCATGAGCGACACAGTTCTCTGCAGGATGATCGGCTCCTGCATGGCTCTCGAATCCTACACACAAGTAAGGATCTTCCGGTTTTCTCGAACAGTGTTACACGCTATTTTATTTTTGATATTAATTTCAATGCGTTCAACAAAATTATAAAAATGACAAGTCCGATATTAAGCTGTCCATGAAGTTCCAATATTTCTTAATATTAAAAAACGAATCTAGTCATTTGGTAAACCCCAGTTTTTTCCCTTATCTATGGAATTGAGACTCGTCACACCATTACTACTTGATTTTCATCTCTGGTCAAACGCATGCCAACCCTCAGCCCGGCCTGATGGGTAATAATCTACCAATTTATCTTTTGTTTCCCCTCTTTCTCTACTGCGTAAGCCATTTTTCCTCAAAATTGACCAGTTTTCGTTTTACTTTTTGCCCCTAGGCAGGGTCTAGCCCCCTAAAACAGCGGCTTCGTTTGGGGTTCCCCAAAGATGCACCACTTTGTCTACGAGTGCATTTTGTCGAGCATGTTGTGAATGCGTGTTAAGCTGTCTTTCTATGTGACAATTGGTGCAGATATTGTGTATTTCAAGCAGGTTTGGTGTTTAGTTTTGGATATGGAATACATTTCGTTCTTCGTAGGTTGAGATTATGATTTATGGACCCCGGCTTTTGTTATTTGAGTGTAAATAATTGACTGAGGCGCTGCGAACACATCCCATGACGAAGCATATCGTTTTGTATGGATGCGAGATTGATTGGATGGCCGAAAATACTAGTATGTAGATGTACTTTTTGTAGCTGCCGAGGATGGATTCCTTGGCTTGCCCTAATGTGATTCCTGTGACTGCTTGGAGTGTGTTCGTTTCGTTACCTTTGTTCGTAGTTTCTTATCTGTTGTCGGATATTTAGTCCTGTATCCAGTGTGACACCAAACACCATTCTTCTATTTAAGACGAGTAGCGAGTTTGTTGTATTTAACTTTGTAGAACTTGAGGTGTTGGAGTATGCTTTTCGAATTTTTGACAAGAATAATGTAGTATGCGTAGCTGCCAAGTGTGTCTTGATTGCGAGCGAGGATGCCATGAAGGAAAAAATTTCCTAAGGAAAGTCCGAAGCCTTGAGGAATTCCAGGCGTTTTTTTGTGTGTGCTCGTTATAGCCCTCCTTGGTGTATTACTTACAATGTCGAAGAGTATCTCTTGTGTTTATTGTTGTAGTGTGAGTTGATTGAAGTCTTCTTGTTTGAGCTGAGCTGGGTAATATTAGCAAATACTTTGCTTGTTGAGTGCAATGAATTGTGTTGATATTTCGCGGCCTATTGCGAGTGAATTTGTATGTTACGGTACTCTTCATGACATCAAGTGTTCTGTGAATAATCTTTGCATGTTATTGTGTAAAGGTGACCTTATTTGCGTTCGAATAGAATGCTTCGTCTCTTTTTCTCTATTGATGGAATTTGTGGGTTTTGTTAGTTTTTCAGAATTTCTTCTTCAATTTTGTGCAGGCAAAGTTCTTAGTGTCGTTTCTTTTAACATAACTCATAATATTCATAAATAACAAACGCCACAAAGGCGTATCAAAGGACGTCCGAGTGAATCCACACAACATCCCTCCATAAACTACATGCAAGGATAGTGTCCATAACATTGCCTTTAAGTTATCACCTTTAAAGCTGGTCAAAAGTTGTGCCATACAACTACATTAATAACGATATTAAAATACATTCGATTTATAATCTCAAGACAAAACTCGAAAAAAACATACTAACCTTCCCACCCTAACCTGCTTTTAAAAACGTTTAGATTTCTACTCTTTTACCTCCTATAAAAAATCATTCCATGAATCTACCACTCTATTAGTGAAAAAATATTTGCTTACATCCAACCTACAACCCTGTTTTCTAAGTTTAAAGTGGTGGTTGATCCCTAGACCTATTACTACCCAAAGAACTTACCAAAATCCAACTTCTCTATCCCACAACAAATTTTAATACACTATCATAACCCCTCTCACGCACCTTTCAAATGAGAGAACATATTTAGCACCCTCACCTATCTACATATTCAAGGTGCTTCAGGAAAGGTATCATCTTTGTTTCCCTCCTTTGCACTGACTCAGGCAGGTTGATGTGTCTAAAATGTGGGGACCATGTCTGTATACAATACTCAAGATGTGGCTGTACATAAGAGTTATAGAGTTTGAAATAACCTCCTTACTTTTGTAACTAACATTCCTCTTAATGAAGCCCAACACTATTTTTTGCCTTAATGCACTGCTTAGACGACCTAAGTGATTATCTATTACTACTCCGAAGTCCTTTTCATCATCTAATGAGTTCAGCCGCTGCCCAGTGATTTCATATCTAAGCAGTTTT
This sequence comes from Ceratothoa steindachneri, assembly GCA_963969495.1. NCBI lineage: Eukaryota > Metazoa > Arthropoda > Malacostraca > Isopoda > Cymothoidae > Ceratothoa > Ceratothoa steindachneri. Next base: position 118,842,954 of record OZ018317.1, read on the forward strand.
GAAAGTTACTCTGCATTTTTCCCGTAAGGAGCATGGCGATTTGCTTTCCTGGCCGCCGTGCTCTTCTCCTTCATTCTGACACCCTGCCTTCTTACCTTGCTTCCTTATTTTCCATACAACCTCTCCCACGACTTTCTCTGGTCGGCCTCTAATTTCACAGGGTAGATGCCGGCCAGCTTCCTCTCACCCCACCCCCTGAGCTCCGGCTAGGGGTGGTGGTTTTTAACAACCTCACATTCCCTTTCTCCTTTCACGGTCTATCAGTTTTACGGCCAGCCCAAGGTAGAGCCGCCATGCCAAAGGGCCGACTGGCCACTGGGCGGAAGGAGTGGTCCTAAATGGCGGCAGCTGGCTTTGCCGGCCCCGTATTCACCCCTCACAGATTAAATTGGCGTCCCGTGATAATAATAGGGTCACCATGCCCGATGATGTGAAAAAAAAAATCAGTCCACTTACCATTTACCACCGTCGAACCCGCCCTCAGGTAGTTCCACAGTAGAAAAGAAGGTCCCCAACTTCTTTTGCCGGATAGGAGGCTTACTCTACTCCTAGACCTATGGCTGCAGGAGACCCCCTCACACCTTCCTTGGAGGCGCACTTTGGTGACTCCTCTTCTACTGCGAGAGTCGCTAGTTTCCTGTCCCTGGGGGCTGCCAAGACAGCAGGTAGGCAGCCTATAATTGACCGTTCGCGGTGGGAACGGCTCGATTGAGCCAACCCCCTTAGGATAGGAAGGGATAAAAGGGCCTGTCGGCCAGTGCCCCCTAATGTCATGCTTGCATACATGACAAGTTTACAGGGGGTGAGGGTACCTGCTCCCCTCTCTTTCGCGATTACGTCGGGGTCCCTCATTCAGAAGTTACCTGGCGTTTTCGAGCCCGCTGGCTTCAAACGCTTCCGCGTTATTCGTTGCACTGATGGCAGCATGTTGGCCAGGGGCACATGATCCATCAGAGGAGAGCTCTAGCTAGCGTGATTGGTAGAGTCGAAGGTGAGCCGTTTCTCGGATTGAAGCCTTTAGCGAATGCGTCGAATCCCTCCGAGACGGCCATGATTAGTGCCGGTGAGTGCCGATAGAACGTGAAAGGAGTGGTTTATGCGAGGGAACTCGTGGACTACTCCATAGATGACATCACCTTTGGACAATGGGGCAGTTAAGGCAGAATGTGTGATGAGAAAACAGTGAGAGGCCTCGGGACCCACCCCTACACTCTTCGTCACGTTCGACTGTGACAAGCTCCCTGAGTCGGTGCGTGCCGGTTGGTATCGCTATCGCGTGAAGGCATTTGTGCCACTACCGCGGAGGTGCTATTACTGCCACCGCTTCGGCCATACAAATCGCTCCTGTAGACATGCAAAGTCGGGGTTACCCGAAGTCTGTATAAGTTGCTCCAAGGCCGCACACGATAAGTCTAAATCGTGTGTGGCCAAGTGTGTAAATTCCGGAGAGCCACACCCTGCTTCTTCGAAGCAATGTGGTGCGTATCTCCTTGAGAAGGAAATCCTGGCCGTTGAGGCCCAGGATCGTCTCACATTTCGCGAGACTAAGGCCTTGGTTCTGGCGCGCCCGGCTCTGCCTGGGACGTCTTATGCCTCAATGTTACAAAAGACACCCTCTGCTCCTGGCCCATCCAGGACCCTTTCTGCTGGTTCTACTCATCCCGTGTGCTGCCCCGGTAGAGCTGGCGGTAGCAAGGGTTCAGACCCATCCTCGGCTAGAACTAGGGCTCCCCCCCTCCTTCCCTCAGCGTGGCGCTCTTCCGTAAGGGACCACCACCTCCGAAGCCCTGCGAGGCGGACGGAGGAAAAGACTCGCATGGCGAGCCCAACCTCCTCCGATAAATTCTGAAAGGTGACAGTGCCTTCACCGCATTGTCCGGCCAACAGCGCCCGTGAGAGTCTTCTCTTCGAAGAGTGCCGCCGCATCTCCGAGCTAGGTCTGAAGGGTATATTACTTCATTGTAATTGCCGCTGACTCCGCGCCAACCGGGAGCGACTGCTCGAGGCTGATCCAGGCCGACGGGCAGCAGTCGACGCCATTAACCTCGCGTTCTCCCCGGTACCATGGAGTCAACAACAGCTATCGACGAGGATCCCGTCCTGCAAGTGGCCCTTAAGCCCCTTTAAGTCCACGGCCCCCCTCTGAGCGACGTAGCTTCCGAGCCCGATGCACCTCTTCCGGAGGAGGCCCGTGTTTAGGATGCATCTTCGGACCCTCAGCTCGAGTCACGGGAGGACGACGGCGGTGAGGAGGGGGACGATAATGAGGAGAGGGGTCAGCAGGGTAGTGTCATTGATCTCTTAGCACGAGTCAGAGCGGATACCCTGCAGCGTCGCATAGGCGACTTTATCTCGGGGGCACGTTTGTCAGGTAGCCCACACCCCTCTAACATCGCGAAAGCCGCGGCCGGTAATAGGGTCAAGGTTTATTTGGACGCGTATAAACACTACTCCAAGAGTGCGACGGACATGGAGCCCATCCTTCAGACCCTGGTGAGGGCATGGGTCCTGGAGGAGTCGCGGGAGGTTCGTTGCTCTCATCGGGTCTTCCTGGTTCCTAAGAATGAGTCCGAGGATTTGTTAGTGTACGACATGTCCCCTCTAACTGATTTTTCCCATTATAACCCCCCCCCTTCCCTTTCCAACTCCCATCTCTGGGAAGGTTTCTTAAAGGAGCCCCCCAAGGACGCATGGATGGTCAAGATAGATCTCTGCGACGGGTTCTACCATATCCCGATTCATCCCGGTGTACGGGGATGGTTTGGGGTTAGTTGTGGTTCCCGGCGGTATAGATTTAGGAGACTGCCTATGGGGTTCGGTGTGAGTCCTTTCATAATGCAACAATGCATGTCCCCAATTTTCCAGGCCATGGCAAAGGCCAGGCAGTGTGAGTCGTGCACTTACCTGGACAATATTCATCTGTTGGGATCTCAAAGGAACCTCCGTCTACTGATGGAGGACATCCAATCATCTTCCCTCAAGGTTAACGTCCCAAAGTCTACCCTGCTGCCAACCAAGTCCCTTACCTACCTGGGGGTTGAGATCGACCTTCCTAAGCGCGCTACTCGACTTACTCCCAAAATACTCTGGAAAGCCCGGACTGCGCTCATGTGGGCCCTTGAGGTTCCCAAGGCCTTTCCATACTGGGGAAGGCTGGGGGGCCTCCTAAATTTTGTTTGTGGGGCAACCTCTTTCCCAAGGTTCTGGGCGCAGCTTGCATACGCGCGAGCTAATCGAGTTAGTTTGCTGGGTCTTCTCTCCTCCGAGTGGGTGCCTTGGTTCCCTCCTCAGAAACGTGGCAACATTTTTTCCGACGCCACCCCCTTCGCCCTAGGGTGGATTCTCCCCGACGATGAGCCCGCCTGTATGATTCTACGAGATAACACCTTCGCCGCCCTCCTGATCGCCTACATCACCAACCCGGACGCCCATTTGTTTTCTGACTCTACGGCTGCTTTGCTCGGATAGTTATTGTTGTTTGTAGTCTTCTGTGATATCTGCTCCTAGAGTGTGGAATGATTTGCCTACTGCGATATGCTCTTGCGCCCTCCCTGGGTGTCTTGGAAAGAGATCCTTGAAGGCTTGCCTCTTTTCTAGCTTTTCCATAGTCGATTGACCTGCGCTCGATGAAGGTCCACAACCTTGAATTGAGCCATTAAAAAAATCATCATTATTGATGTTGCCCATCAAATCTATTATTATACGCAGTCCTATTATATCCATGCAGGATATTCTCCTTCCCTGGCATTGTTGGTTGTTTTTTCACCAATGATTTTCCCGTTTTTAGAGGTCTCTCTTCTCTCCTTCAGTTTAACGTAAAATTCCAACCACGGGTCGCCACAACCGGCACCACCAGCCACAAAACCCACCCCAATTAGTACGCCTAACCACGTCCGAAGTGGCTTAACCTCGCTTACATCAGAGGTTTATTCCGCACGTGTAGATCCCTCACTTTGCTGCGCATTTATTCCCGCAGGGGATTCAAGTTTGTACATTTGCGTACTTTTTTGTAACAACTTATTCTTAAAGGTCCACATTTTTTTTCTCTCCGTCCTTGCCCTCATTTCCCATTGACAAATAATAGCTCCATTTAATACAAGTTTTCTTGTGTAGTAAAATCAGTCACACACTTGCCCTAACTTCACTTTAAATGAACTTATTTTCGCAAACTTCCGGGTTCCCTCGTCGGTTTCGCTTTCTTTTTTAATAAGTTAAGCGATCTGATTTTCTCTGGGACGTGAAGTGAAGACCCGCTGAATTGCGCTCTTCTCCGTTCTTTTCCTCACTTTCCATCATTGCAGGTGCCGTACATACACTAGAACGGGTGAACAACAGTTTCACCATTGTAAATCTTTCAACTTCACCCACATAATTCTCGAGCTCACACCCTCCCTCCCTCCCCACCTAAACAGTCGCACCTGCTTTGCCCACGTTTAACACTTGATCGCAGTCCATTCCACACAATTCTCTTTCCTGTTCATCTCAAAGAGCACAAGTAAACCTCTACAATGAGGGAATCCTCCAGAAGACTTGCACGAGAGTATAAGGTTAAAACAGGGGAAGAAAAGTAATTGGGGCCGGCTCGAATTATGGCAAACTCAATTAACCTTTATTACCTGAACCGGACGAAGGGGTGGAAAGAATTCGGTACCAAATTACTTAACTAAATTAGATTCGGATGTAATGAGCTCGACATAATTGGGTATAAATATCATCAGATGGTTGCTCGATTGTGTTTGATTTGGCTGCGGATGCTCACTTTACAGGGCTTGGCTACCCTGTAACCTATCTTGTCGCTCGCGCCGTTGCCCTTCCCATATGCACCGGATCTAAAAAAATAAAAGATGAATTTGTTTTCCGATCTCAGGCTGCCATCCTCTGCCAGTTCCTCGAATCCATTGATTATAACATGGCGATCGGATGCTTGCAAGAACGAAATGCCATTGATGGGATGGACGCCTACTATAATTGCCTCTACGATGTCACCCTCATGGAATTTATCATCAATTTGCACCAGAAGAAAGGAGAGGTGCAACGCCGAGATAAAGTGGTAAGATCTCCCTCCTTGGCGCAGGAATCTTAAATGGACATTTTCTTTAACCGCGAAGCTGACATTCTGGCATAAAGATAGAATATTTGGTGATTTCGAGTGTGCAATTAGTGCGTTCTACATGGATGGATCTTAGATTTCTACTTTTGAATGTATATGCATGTTGGAAATTGTGCTTCCAATTAGCCCCGGCATTCTCATTTTAACCACTTATTTTTAAGTTTCGGTTGACATCCATTCTATTTTACTCTTGCAGTTGGATGTATTTTCAGGCGCCGGGGGAGGCGGGGAGCCTCTTGACAATAAAGCATCATTTTATTTTTGTTGGTTTTGTTTTTTCGTGTTTAATCTGTTTTTTTTTTAATGTAGTCTAAGACTAGGATATTGTTCTTTTCTTTCCGCGACTTATGCCGCGGATGTAATCTCAGAAAAGCGCTTATAAAATGAAAAATCTACGTTTCAGTTACCCCATAAGTTCTGATATGTTCCTTAAGAATTTGAATACTTATTCCCAGCCGCTACAGTTAAGATTAAAGAGATTTTCTGTTTCTTTAGCAATGATTTCCACAGTAATGGTTAACTTCCCCTTTTTACAGATGAAGATAATTGGCCTCTTAGAAATCAATTCAAACAATAACGAAGAAATACAACGAGAGGCAGCGAAAGTTAGAAAACACCGCTTTTTACGTGCGATGGGAAAGCAGTATTTGTTATGAAACCACTGTTCGGATTTATAGTCTAAATGTAAAGGACTCTTTGAACAAAAAGGCGATGGATGCTTCATGAACGCCTTATCTCTATTCCGTTGATACACAATGTCTCAGGTCAAATGTAGAATGCGTTATTAGAAGGGCAATTAGCATTTTCCGCATTTCTACATTAGAGAGAGCGTTCCTAATGCAAAAAAAAAAAAAAAAAATCAGTATCCCACTCTGGATTAATTATGATGATTGGCATTTTCCAATCCGAAAAGTACTTAGAAAGCACTCCATCAATTAGTCTCGCTATCTCAAGTGTTAGGGTGTCAATAAAGTTCAACCTTGACTTCGATTTTTCACATCATCGCCAAACTTAGTCCAATTCTTGACTGAATGAAAGTTGTTTTTTTTCCTCTTGAAGTTGAATGAAAAAAGTATGTTTATATTATAATGTCATACAGTATATTACAAAAGAGTTAATTGAATTAGATGCACTATCGCACATTCTCAAAGGGGAGGGGGAGCAGTTTTTCACTGCAAATAGAAAAGGGACAACTTGAAAGTTGCGAGAAGCGTGAACTATCTGATGGTATGAATGATCATTGTAACTAAAATGAGACAATGGCAGTCAAATTCGTACTGTGTAAATAAATACTGTTGTGCTCTGGTTGTTGAAGCTTTTTGGTAACTTCATTTTTTCTATTATATCTTCACACATTTGGCTAAAAAATTAAATAGCCGTGTTAATTAACTAATTGTAGTACAAAATCCTTCTTTAGGCTATACGTGACTGAACCTTCCGCACTTCGAAATAACTTTACATAAAAATTGTTATTGACTTAACAATGAAAAATAGCTTAAAAATCCTTAAATTCAAAGTCTCCAGACAGTTCAGGGGACCCAAAGTTAATAATGATATGCAGGAGAATATCAATCCTGTGAAACACGTCATTGGGAATGATTGAACATCAAAGGGAAAAATTCCACGCCCGAGTTAATCTGGTGTGCAAAAATAGGAGGGGGGGGGAGCGATATTAAAACAGCAATCTACGGAAACATCACTTCTTTTTTTTTAACTTGTCTTCCTCAAAGTACACACCCATATTTTACCAATAAATAGTGGAATCAATTCCCGCAAATAGTTATCGGTTCTTATTAAATACATGGAAGGCTTAAATTATTATAAAAAGGAATGTCAAATTGTGAGCTGTTCCCCAAATATGTACGATATATCTGGTTTTCCTATTTAATGTACAAAATTCATAAATATGCCACTGTATTATCTTAAAGCAACTAAATAAAAAAGATCAAAACACGGAGGTTTTCATTTAAATAAAACTTCACGGTGTCTGTAAAATTGGACATCTTAGATTAATGATTGATAAACACCGATGTGTCTCACGATTAAAGCTATGGAAAGAACTAGTTTCTACTAGCAAGGACTACCGATTGTCACCAGCTTCCCCAACAATCGCGACGCTGGACTGGAATGGTTCGCCAGATTTAACTCCGTCGGAAGCAGTTCCGGATGGGGTGGTGACACACACTGTCGGGACTTCTAGTGTGACTGTGGTGAGAGGTCCGTGGTTGAGTCTGCCACATCCGCTACCTGGACTGCTGCTCCTACTATAATTGTGTATGGTAGTGGGTAGATTTTCCATTGCGTCACTTTCCGGGTGAATGGCCAAGGTCATACGCCATGATTTGTCGGCTCCTTCAATGTCTTCATATCTACAGGAGAGAAGAGATCATTAAAAATGTTTTTCTCCGTTCTCGTTTATAACTTTATGTCGTTTGTTTCTCCCGTAATTCTTTCTTCCCCTTACGAGAGATGCTTACGTTGGTTTAGGCTCACCACTGTCCTTTGTCTCTGTACTCTTTCAGCTATATTAACAATTTTGTCTTTTCACTCTTCTATTGCTCGTCTCTTGCATAGTTCCGGCTTGTTTTATGCTGAACAGCAAACATCGATATTTACCTAGGAGGTTTTGCAGACAAGATAGTGAAGTAGTCGGGTGGTAGCCCATCCAATTTAAGTATTTGATCATAACTCGGTGGCTTGTCGTTTGGGTCTGCTGGAGTAGGAACACACCGTCTCTGAAATATCATACATAATTATTTCACTTGATACTTCGCCCCAACCTCTTAAAAATGAATAAGAAAAATCTGCCATCTTGACAAACAATAAAAAAATCCATAAAATTCGTTAACTAGATTTAAAAAGCAGCTCGATTCTTGACATGAAGACATCAATCCACTGCTCAATGAACTCTTTATTGTTCACCTGATCAACTGTGTGTGGAGATGTGGGTTCGGTTAACAAATAGATGGGTCGGGGATAATGCCTAGCAAAGCTTTTATTTAATAAAAATATCCTGGAGAAGATGATAGGAACTACGGCTCAATTTAACTTACCTAATACACGCGTACAATCCAAATAATCTTGGTAAATAACATCGCCATTACAGTTCGAGAATAAATAATTAATCCTTTCCTGCCTAAGGAAATTTTTACTCAAAATTCTTGTACAACGATTTAACATAGAACCGTTTATGATATTTGTTACGTTCAACGGTTGCATCCTGTTACACTGTTATATTGACATGCACCTTAAAACAAAAAAAATTCAAGATAAACGAATATACAAAATATGAGGATGCGGGAAGTAAATAGGTGACATCGTGGTGATTCTACAGATACAATTGTGTGGGTGGTGATGTCAGTAAATGATACGAAAACTTGAAACTACACAACTCCTTTCACCTTTAATTTGTCAAGAGGTCTGACCTTGCGAATATGATATCCAGACGTATCACTACTGTCACTCTGTATGAAATGTAACGAATATTTAGAAACATAAAATTTGTGAAGTTTTTTTTTAACGAACGAACAAAATTTCGTACCATCTTCGCTTTGGTCTTTGGGCATCTCACAGCTACCTACAAAATTCTTTCGTTCGTCAAAAGAGAAAATAGTTCAACACCATGCTAGCTGGTGGTGTTTGGTTATGTTTTTTCCCATTGATTCGCCGCAATGTGATGCCTGTCGGGAGTAACCTAGAGTTTAACATGGGGATCCGAAAAACTGATCGCCACAATATACGGCAGCGAGGATTTTCTCTTGTGTAAGGTTTCCGCCCTATTTTGGGTAGATGATTCATCTAGGTCTTGATATAGTCCCACTATCCCGATGCCATTTAGGGCATCGGGGTAGTGGGAGCATATCGGAGATCGTCACCAGTGAGTAGTTTCCAAAATGTGCCTTCCGAATCGAAACAGTTAGTGTTAATTTTGATATTAAATTCACGGGTACCAAATCCTTTGCAAAATTACTCCCCAGCTTAATTCTTTACCCTATAATCAGCAGCAGTAGGTCAAAGCAGTTTAATTCTCTATTTCGTTCATTTTCAAAATGTCAGTTGGTTTCATTCAAACCTAAGGAGGAACAATATAATTTGGGAGAGCCCATAAATACCCACATATCAATATGTCTAACAAACAAGAAGAAAAAATAAAGCCCACGATCGGCTTCTGGGTGAAGTGCACTCTCGTATGAGCGAAAAACAGCTCATTTCCCGTCATTGTCGTAGAGCGTGGATTAGAATCAACAAAGAAGCCTCACAAATGAGTGTCATGCGGACTCTATGAAGTCTTGAAATGGGGCACGCACATAATTATGCACCTGCAATTAATCTACTGAAATTGTATAACATTTTGTCATGGAACCATGTAAATAAGGCAGATAGGCAAAAGTGAATGAGACATTTCACACAGTGACACGACGAAAAGACTTTTCTCGCGTTATCTTTGCTGACCATTCGGGCCACGCCAAAAATTCTGGGAGACGCCGAGACAGCTGTGCAAACATATTTATCAAACGCCACAAGGTGAGAAACAGAGCCGTGAAACACGAAATCTTATTTCCTAAACTTATCTCTGTCACCAATATAAAATTATCTAGCAGAGGCCTGAATCAAAACTCCCTGCTCATTTTCTCTCTATCCTCTTGTACACACGAATAAACTTTCCATTCAAGTAAACTCGGTCCAAACCACATGATTGGCCAACAGTAAGCTACGCCTAGATTTTTTTCGACACTTTAAATAACATCTAAAGTAGACCCCCAGATGAGTAAGGAGTTCCGTCATCAGTAACAAGGTCAACTCTCAGCTCGAGAAAGAGGAAGAGTAGGCCCAGAGTAGACCCCGACATTAGTAGGCCAGCCTTAAATACCAGACATACACTAAACGAATTCATTGCGCCTAGGCCTACCGAATGAGTCTCCATTCAATAAAAGAGTCCTAGAATCTGCCTTCGGGAGAGGATAACCATCCCCAAATGGAGTCAGTCCAAGGTTAGCTAGCGCTCAGTAACCAATTACAGCAAGACGCGCTACATTCCATTGAAGAAACTTTTACCCCATAACTGCGCCTTCAATCACCTATAAGTGGTAACCCGTTCACATACAAGCATGACGGTCGGCGTGCTCCAAGTGAATAATCGAGGGTTGTATCTTGTTGGGGGGGGGGGGCTAAGAGATCAGGGCAAGGAAATGGATGTAACAAAGAGGGGTAAAGTTCTCAGTAGACAAGTAAAAGGAGGTTCGAGGTCGTTAATTACTAGTACGGCAAAATTCATAAGTGAATATTCGAGCGAAGTAGAGACAAGAATATCCTCCATCTACTCCACACTTACCTTTAACCTTTGTACTCTCGGGACATTATCCGTATCTTCCCACTGATTCCTGCCACAATTTCAATTATTATTTATTCTAAAAAAATAAGCGAGGAGCAACGAGACAATCTCTGTTAAACGGGTGTTTTTGTTTTTTTTAATTTGGGAGCCCATCTGGCGACGGGTGAGTAAATGAAAGAAGTTCCGTAGAGAAAGCGGGTGAATTCGGAGTAGATGTTGAAAATATGTGTGGAAAGTATAGAGCCCGATAAACAACGATGCGACATAACTAGGGTACAAGAACATAGAATGACGGCGTTTTCCCTCACTTAGTGGCTAATGCCACTGGAAAGCGTCCTGTTCACTAACGTGGTGAGGGAAGGTTATTTAATGTGTTCGATTTTGTTTTGGGGTATAAATTGCGCATTTTTGAAAAGTGTTACAAGAGGAGCGGCTTCGCCATTCCTCCTTAGAGAGGAGCTTGCAATTCGTAGGCAGACCTGTGGCCTACGACCAAGATAAAGATATCCATTTCGGGATCGAATTGAGTAGTTACCTTTCCTATACTGTAAAATTCTTAGGAAACATATTTATTACTTTCTTCTTTTTCTATATCTTTTCCCAGTAGAAAATTTTCAATATCTTTTTGAATAACTTCTTTTTTATCTCTTGTGTAATCGTAATCTTTATTTTCTAAAATTTTAATAATAATCTTCATCTTTAAATACTTCTCCGTATTACAATATTTTAAAATTTTATTTTATTCAAACCTTGCTCAGGGAGTAAAAATTATAAGGCGAAAAAAACAACAACCCCATCTCATAAACATCCAGAGGACGCAGTTAATTATAATAATAAAACACCCAATAATACATACACATGATAGGTGGAATTAGGGGAGAAAACTTATTCTACACCATTTGGCGAGACGCATTGATTGATGAGAGAAAAGACTAACCGGGCGATTAGCGCCATACGTCATGTTTTTAAACCTTTAACAACATAATTCACCGGATGACAAAAGCCGCAAGGGCCTACCAGAGGTCATCGAGTTAACACAATCTCTCCTAATTGGGCACACTTGCGGGACGCTCCACCAATTGACGGAACGCTCGCCCCTGTCTTATTGTGACGACTGCATCGTCGCCCAGACTGTTCGGCAGTATCGACAGATTCTTGTTGAATGTCCCACTCTGGGTGATCTTCGCGCATATTACCTGTCCCCGTATTGGGATGAGTTGGTGTACACGGACATGTGAGCTATCTGACTTTTTGGAGGAGGCTAGCCTCCTCAATTTTATTTGACTTTCTTTGTTGTAGGTCGCATGTTCCTGCGCTGGGGGGGGAGGCAGGTCTCCCCTAGAAGGCAGAGCGTGCTACCTTCTCTTCTTCTTCTTCTTCTTGCTATTTATTTTATTTTGTGCTTGTTTCTTTGCCTTTGTTTTTTTTTTAGTTTTTTTAATCTAGCCTAGTATTAGTCTGTAGCGTGATTACGGTGACTTTTGCCCCAGTAAGCAAGCAGTCGCAAAACATTGCCTAAAAAGCCACCACCATCACGGCTTATCAACAATTAAATCATACAGATACAATGTACAATATCAATAATATATATATACCTTTCTCCCTCCAAAATCTGCCTTCACAGGATGCATTCTGAACATCGAATCCAAAATAATATTGATATTACAGTCTCTTATAATTTGTCACAATACAACTTACAAACCATAATATCCTACCCTCCCCTTATACTCGTCAGTTTCTTTGACGGGTTCCGTTTCAATTGTCGGTTGGGTTTTTTCTTTCCGTGGACAAATTAGTGGTCATTTAATAAAATAATGATTGTGGGGCCAGAGTAGGAAGTTGTATCCGAGAATATCTAGTCCTTTGTCCTTATTTCCCATGGAAGAGGATATTTCTCACTGTAAAACTCACCTGACCCCCTTTATAAGAATGACTCATGCCATGACTTTCAAAACAGTCCAAAAGGACATTACTCAAGGCATGCGGATTTTGCATTTGATCCCCTTCATCCTAGTAAAAGGGGAGGCGGGCTGTTTTAAAACATTCAGATTTTTTTTTTTTTTTGTAAGGATACAGCGATGACGAGTGTATCATTGGATGAGGAGAAGGGGGCAAAGGATATGTATTTGCTGCGAGCCCTGGCCACTGTACCAAAAAAGACTAAACGCACTGTTAGCACAAGGTGTTTCAGACAGCAAGGCGCCTACGAAGCAAATGTCACGTAGGCAAAAGGAATGACTCAAAATACATTTTTGGTTTAATTCTCGTTGGAAACGATCAAGGAAAATGGATTTAAATCTTCCCAAAACAACAAGTGAGCATATTGCTTCCATCTTTTTGACATTGATACATATTTCTCCTCATTTTACATCAATGCAGCATAACATGGAATCGAAGTTTGATTATTTTGAGACTCAACAATATCCGTAGTTAGTAGATGCATCCAAAACAAACAGTTTAGCATTACTTCCCACTGCAATTAGGAAGCAATATATTAAAAATCATCTCATCATAGTTACAACCAAGTCAACAAAAACGTGTTTTCCACAAACGCCCCCCCATCCCAAGTCAGGATTTGGACCTGCCATGTCCCTTCCTTCCTTCCTTAACCTAAACTAACACCAAATGTTTTTATTGCTTTAAGGTATTGTAATAAAAAAAATTTCTAGCCAAAATGGAATTTTCTGACTTTTTTTCTAGCTAAAATTGACTGAACACGGTTTAGTTTGAAAAGTGAGAAAAAAAGAAGTTGTAGGCTGATTTATTTGAATAAATTACCAAGAAGAAGTAAAAAAGAAAGGTTGTCAAAAGTGATACTTTGGCTGTCTTTAATATTAAATCAGATGGAGAAAAAGAAATTGTTAGGGCTTCATTACCGATCTGCACTCATTTAAGATTCCGTACTTTATCACCGGGGACCTGCCGATTAACGTGGAATCCGAATCTCGGAAAATACAGCGTATGCCACCCGCCGTGAAGGAGACTCCGAATCATGACTCTATCCAGCGACTAACCACAGCCCATGAAGCTTAACTTTTAACTCTGCAAAGCTGTAGCCCATATGAATGAGAAAGTTGCTTTTTGTGTGTGTTATTTAAGGAAATCCGGTACGTTCTAAAATATAACCTATCCTAACCTAGAGTCTGTTGTAGTCTGCACAAAAGAGTGAATGTTTGTAGACGAGGAACCACACAAAAGGAGAACCGTGATAGTGTTATACACTATTTGGATTTGACGTGTCTGTATTGGTGAAGGAAGGGGCGCAAAGGTACTTGGGGCTGTTCTTTGAACTGAAGGTCTTGCAGCATTGTGGATTTTCGTCATCCAACAATTAAGTATTTGTATGGGCTAAGCAGTCACAAATGTATGGTAAAAAGAGGGGATGGGGCACAAATTTTTACCTTTGTCTGTAAATTTGTTTCTGATAGCTACAAATGTGTTCTTACGGCCCCCACATTTATGAGTGATGAAGTTTGTTGCTGTGGAAAACCTTTGCAACTTTGGTCTTTTATTCACTTCATCCTTTTTTGTTTTGATCAATATATATATATATATATATATATATATATATATATATATATATATATATATATATATATATATATATATATATATATATATATATATATATATATAAACAAAAATATAGAATTGCAAAGCGCAATAGCAACGAGGCCACATCACGCAGAAGGTTCGTAAGGAAAGTAGTGAAGCTTGAAAGTGAAAAATTGTCGAAAATAGAGCTTCAGATTCTCCTACGGGCATGGGGAACAAAAGCCTCCAAAGTCACCAGACATGCCCTTGCGGCTGAGGAAAAGGATAGATAAGAGGGGTCTGGCGTTTCCTTTTAATGTCCCTGCATTTCCTGAAAAAAGGCGAATGAAATGGATATGTCTCCAAATAAAGCTATGATCTTGTGAAAATTTGATATGTTTTAGTAGGTTTCACCTGAAAGGAAGGCTGGTTGGCGACGGCTGCCCCGAAACAAGATGAGAAGAAGCTGTAAAGTACTGTCGAAAGGAAAATAAAATCCAAATAGTCTCGATCTAGTACGAGACTGCAGGGAGCACTGGAACCACCATGCTTGTAAAAAAAAACGAGCACCCAACTAGTAATTTAATATAGAAAACGGCCTTCTTAGAAATCCGGGTTTACAATCAGTATTAGTACTTTTTAGTGGTTCTGTTCCTTCTACAAAATTATTTCTCGTTTCCCAATATTTTTCTACGGGAAGGACTAAGATGAATACAATCCGGTTCATGCAAGACGATTGAATACCTATTGAAGTAGGTCCTTGTTCATCTTAGACGCAGACCGAATATCCGATCTACAGCTATCCAGGGGGCAGAGGAACATCCTCTTAAAGTACGAATTTTTAATATCTTAGGTGGAAACCAAAAGGGGTGTGGCAAATCCTTGAAAAAGATTCGAGGTGGTCGAAAACGGTTCGAGTTCCTCGATTTCCTCGTAGTTGAAATGAAGTCAAATAAGAAATGTTTGAAACTTAAAAAGGAGAATAATATTTAACTAATAATAATAAAGATATTACTTACCTCTTTGTTGAAACGCGAAGGTAGAAACCGCGAAAACAAACACACAAGTAAAAATAATTAATATAATAAACCAAGACAAAGTTGAAAAGTGAGACGAGGAAGCTTTGAAATGTAGCTAAAAATGTGGGAAAGTTTGCCGTGATTGGAAAGGGCTCTTATGTTGAGTTAAACTTGCTAAATTGATGTTGTTAGCTGTTCTAAATTTGATGTCCCTAGTGTGAGGGACATGGTATACGCTACCCACGCACATCCCCCAGCCCCCCGGCACGGCAACCCAGATGCTCCGTTCCCTCTAAGTGGGAGAAGGACTGAACTCAGTCGGGTATGTAAAGACCAGGACCTTCAGAATCGTTGGGATTACAGGGCCTCAACCACCTTAGGGTCGGCGGCCTTCTGGTTGCGGGCAGCCTTTGCTCGGGCAATTAACAGGATTTAAGAGCATGAGGAAAATAGGCATACAGTCGATAGAGCGATCTAATTCTAAAATTTGTTTATTACAGAAACGCCTCCAAATTTTTCCCACCGACATCGTTCACAACACACTCGAACATTTTAATTATATAAATTTAAATCCGTGTAATTTTTACGCACATTTATGATGAAGTGCCACCCCACCTCCATACGGGCGGAATTTTATTTTTTTTAGACTAATGTTGAAACAATCAACCATTTCCCCTTCTTCCATTCTTTGTGTATCTCATTCAGTTTATCCAATTTATACTCTTACACTACTTTCTTTCTCTGAATAATAATCCAGCCCTTTGTCTGAGACCCAGCCAGATATGCTCCTACCGAAAGGTCGCTTTTGTAACAAGATATTCAACAAGGATCAGATCTAACGTCACGCTATAGATGTTTTGGGTGCAGCTCCAAATCATGTACCACCATACCACTATCCCAATCTCCCAGATACATTAAGTAAACGAGTTCACTCTTCATAGATGGCAGTGTGGAAGGATGGATGGATTATTTACAAGTCCCTTGATGCTCACTGCGAGGTAATTGCACCATAATTTGTTTTGTAGTAAGTAGTTTTAAAGATGAGTTATAAAAGTTGTGTCTGATATCATGAGGTGGTGATTATGCAGTGATGATTGAAGTACTAGATGGATAAATGGTATGATAATGAGTTAAAATATTTAAAATTCATTAAAATTTAGATCGTGCTACTGGAGACCTATCTATACCTTCTTTAATAGTCTTGTCTCCTCGAGGTAGCGAATGATTCCGCTGCCAGGGCGGATATTTTCAGCTGAGAGTGCAGATCTTAGGATATCGAGGGTACACCCACCATCGATGGGTATGTATCTTCGTCGGAGTTCTCCATAGGTTGGGCATTCCGCGATAAGATGTGCAATTATGAGGGGTGGAATGCAATCTTCACAGTAGGGGGATAGCCTTTCTCCATTAGGTATCCGTGTGTGAGTAGTGAATGTCCGATGCGGATACGGATACCTCTTGCCGGCGGGTAAGTTCTCGAGGCTTCCATGGCGATAATTTTTGGAAAATGTGTCGCATCTTATTTTTTCCGTATAAATCTGCCCATCTGGCCATCCAGTTTTCCCGAATGGCGGCCTTTATTGTAATGATGTAGTCCTCATATGGTATTGGGATATCATTGGGCCTGATTGGACGAAGGGCGGCATTTTTTGCCGCTCTATCATTGCTCATTTCCAGCTACCCCTACGTGTGCTGGGACCCAGCAAAAGGAAATTTTCTTTTTTTCGCATGCTGCTCTATATACGTAGTTTCTTATTTCTAACATAATTGGATGGATGTCTGTCATTCGTTCTAATGATTTGTAGGCTGCTGAAGGAGCCGGTGAAGATTGTGAGTTCATCTGATGTTGGGTTATTGTATGCCCAATGTACTGCATGTTTTAAGGCATCCTGAAGATTAATAATGTTTGGGGTAGTTTTTCAGAGAACGTGTAGTTATTTGATATCACCGAGAATCCTGTTCCGTCTATGAATTTTTATCCGTCGGTGTATATATGTATACCCATATGTGTTGCAGCGTGGGTAAGGAATTGAATTTTCTCTCCCAGGGGAGTAGTTGCTGATTGTTTTATTATATTGTCATGGCATATCTTTAAAGTTGTTTTCCAAAATGGAATATCCAGGAAAGCAAGTGGATGGATGGGGTTCATCGTTACCCCGATTTCATCCATCCATAGTCGCACTCTACTTCCAAATGGTCGTGGGAGAGTTAGGTGTGCTGTAAAAATATTATCTATTTGGTCATTCATGACGGCGGTCGAAGTCGGCGATGTTGGGGGTCGCTGGATGCGAGTAAAGAGGCGTAGAGAGAGTTCCATCCTACGGAGGTCTAGTGGTGTCTCCCCGGTATCGCATTGTAGGCTCGGTATGGGTGATGATCGGAAGGCTCCGGTAGCCATGCGGAGACATTCATTAGCCACTGTGTTGATGAGTGCAAGGCGTTTCTTGGAAGTAGAGGAGTAGATCTCCCATCCATAGTCCAGTTTGGGTCGCACTAAGGAGCGGTAGAGAGTGAGAAGTGTTTCGCGATTAGCTCTCCAGTCGTCCAGTCGTGGCGTGACACTGTACGTAGGACGTTCATTTCTTTCTTACAATAGTTTTTAATGTTTCTTATATGTGGTTCCCATGTCAACCTTCTATCAAATGTTAGTCCTAGGAATTTATAGCTCTCAACGACTGCAATCCTCTTTTGGTATAGGTATAGGTCAGGTTCCCTGATACACCTTCTACGACGGCAGAAGTGGAGTACTCTGGTCTTCTCGGCTGAGAATTGGTAGCCGTGGGTAGTAGAACATCTCGTGATGTTGTTGATTGTGGTCTGGAGGCAACGTTATATTGTTGCCGTTTCGGAACCTGCTAGGGAGATAGAGAAGTCATCTACATAAAGGTTGACTTTAATGTCTTGATGGAAGTTTTGTGAGATATCATTGATTCCGAAGGCAAACAGGGGTACGCTTAAGACGCTGCCTTGTGGAACGCCTTCTTCTTGTATAAATGATTTGGATTTCGCGCTACCTAATCTTACAGAGAAGGTGCGGTTGGTTAGGAAATTTTGGATGAAAATTGGTAGATGTCCGCGTAATCCGAGGTTATGGAGGGCTTTTAAGGTGGCATAACGCCATGACGCATCATATGCCTTTTTGAGGTCGAAGAATACAGCTACTAAGTGCTGTTTCCTGGTGAATGCGTTACATATCACCGATTCCAGACGGATAAGGGCATCCGTGGTCGAGTGTAATTTGGGGATTCCGCACTGCGATGGAGATATTCTGGATTTCGTTTCAAGGAACCATGTTAAACGTACCTTCACCATTTTTTTCCATGAGCTTATATATACAGGAGGTTAGGGCGATTAGGCGGTAGTTTGGGGGACTGGTTGGGTCTTTTCCTGGTTTCCGGAAAGCTAGAACTGTTGCCCTTCTCCAGGCGTCTGGAAGGCATTTTCCATCCATATTTTATTGAATATATCTAAGAGGAAGCGTTTACCCCCTTCCCCTAGGTGGCGTAGCATTGCATAAGGTATATTGTCTGGGCCTGGAGTCGTGTCTCTACATGATGCAAGAGCTGTATCGAACTCTTTTTTTGCTGAATTCTTCGTTGTAAGATTTGTACTCTCTTGATGCGAAGTTTAGAGGTGAGCACTTCCTCTCCAACCGGTATTGGGCGAACTCGGGTGTTGTGTTCGCTCTATTAAATATTTTGGCAAAGTGAGTCGCTAGCATGTCTGCTACATCGATGGGGTTTAAGATAGTGTTTCCATTTATCCAAAGTACGGGGGTAGGGTCTCGGCTGGGTTTACCTAGCATCCCTCGGATCTTGCTCCATGTGCGGTAGATGGGGGTTTTAGAGTTTATCGTGGAGACATAAGCTCTCCATGATTTCCGGCGGGTTTGTTTAAGTATGTATCTATATTTAGCTCTCTTTTTATTAAATTCCATTTTAGTCGTCGGATTTGGCCATCGTTTGTATATTCGGTAGGCTTTCCTTTGTTCTTTCAGTGCGGCAGAGCATTCTGGGCTCCACCATGGGGTAGATCTCCGACTGGGTTGTCCTGAGCTAGTTGTGATTGATGTTTTACCTGTTTGATATATGATGGATGCAAAGATCTCCAGCGCTACCCTCGTCTCCGGGATGTCATCAACTTGGATATCTGGGATTTTATTGAATTTTGGCCAGTTTGCTTGGTTCAGTCTCCATCGTGGTATACCCGAGGTGGGTAATCCCTCGTCTGAGGAAAGGATGATCGGGTAATGGTCGCTTCCTTTTAGGTCATCCAAGATTCTCCATTCAAAGTCCACCGTGATGTCGGGTGAGCAGAGGGCCAGGTCTAACGCGGATAGGGTACCTGTTTGTATGTTAAATCTAGTACCTTCGCCCTGGTTCATGATTCCAAGTTGGTGGTTTTCTATTAGCTTTGATAGCTCGTTTCCTCTGGCGTTGCATATTATGTCGCCCCACTCAGTATGACGACTGTTAAAGTCCCCTATTAGAATGAATGGAGTTGGTAGTTGTGAGATCAAGTCTCGTAAGGCGGTGACTAGAAGTGGCCCTGTGGGTGGGAGGTAGACATTTGCGATGGTGTATCGTTTCTTGATGTGCATGGTCACGGCGATTGTTTCCAGAGGTGAATTTAATTTGATGTGCTGCCATCATTTGGTATTGAGGTGGTTACGCAACTGTAATTCGGTAGCTTTCGTGGTGGGTGTATTCCCAACATGGTTTCCTGAAGACAAACGCAGGCGGGGCTCTCGTCCGCTACAAGAAGCCTTAATTCTTCCTAGTTGGCTCTGATTCCGCGGATATTCCACTGGATTAGCTTCATTATTCTTTTGGTTTGGTTCGAGAAGTGAGGAATTTGGTTTTTACGGAGGTCGTGGTGCCCATTGATTTATTAGGGCCCTGTAGCCACTGGAGTCTGGTGTGGACTGGTCTTTGAGGTTTTGGTTCTTCTTTGTCACTGTTTTTCTTGTTTGTGTCTTGGGTATCTACTGTTGAGGCCGGTGTTGGTGTTCAGTCAATAATAGGAGGATGGATTATCTTTTTTTCTGCTTCTGTTGGTGGGTGAGGGAGGTGGCTCGTTGGTGGTATGATTCGAACTTCAATGTGTTTGGTGGGGACGAGGTCTGTTCCTTGTGGGTCATGGGTATCTTTTTTCTGCTCTACCTTCTCTTCGTAGATGATGTCAGTGGTAGGCGTTTTGATTGGTGGTGGCAAAACGCTGTGAGGGAGTGACCGAGATTGTGGGTGGACGATCTCTGGTATATCCTGAGTGTCCATTTGTTCGGGGTGGGGGTCGATGGGCTTAGGGATTTGCTGTGATTGTGATTTTAGGTTTACCTCTCTGCTAGGGATGGGGTTTAGCATCGAGGTATCAGGTGCAGGTGCCTCGCGATGCGGCAACTGCTTTGGGGGGGGGGGGAGATGGTCGATTGTCGACCATATGCGTGGGGTAGGTGAGTTCAATATTCGGGGCCTGTGGTGCAGGCTCCTCGGGAAGGGGCGGTTGAGTTCTTGCTTTAACCCCGTGGTATGGGGGTCTGGTCACTCTGCTCATTTCAACTACAGAGACATAAGAGTTTCCTCTGGTTCCTATAGAGGTCTGTGCCTTTTCTTTGGCATCTCTAAAGTTTAGTCGTTCTTTTTCACGTATGGATGCTACTTCTTCTTCGAATTTGTAGACATTACATTTTTTGCTTGATGCTGGGTGGGGCTCTCCACAGTTTACACATTTTGTTGGCCAATTTTCGATTTGTTCAGGGTGTAGTGCATTTGCGCAGTTGACGCAGGTGGGCGCAAAGCTCTGATTCCTGCGACGACAGGTGTTTGTAGAGTGCCCAAAAGTTTCGCAGTAGTAGCATCTTCTGGAGATAGGTATAATTTTTTTAACCGTGAAGCGGCGCCATCCTAAATATATATATTTTGGTAGGATATCTAGGTCAAATGATACGAAGTAAGTGTTCGTTGGTATCTTGCTGTTGTTGATCGTTTTATGTACTATGTGTACTGGAGTGACAGAGTACTCGCTTAATTCTTCAATTAATTCCGCTTCTGAGTATTGGGCGAAGTCTGGTTCTATTATTACGCCTTTGCGTATGTTAAAGGAGGGATGTACTGTTACTATTACTATATCTCCTGCCAGTTCTTTTAATGTTAAGGTTTTTTCCGCTTGCTCTTTTGTTTTAACTTCGAATAGTATATTACCATGTGGTTGAGGCAAGAGAGGTGGAAATTGTGATCTGGGAAGTTGAAATAGTTTTTCGAAAATCCTTTACTCTGTTTGACCATGCATGTCTTCATTAGGTTTGTTTGTTTGTTGGCTTTCTGGTTTTATTAGGTAAAATCTTCTGAAAGATCGATCAACAAATTGTCCTGGGAGTACCTGCAGTGAGAGCAGTTCAGGCAGCGTTTTGGTGCATCGTCCTGGACCTACTGCTTGCTGGGCGTTTGAAACTTCCGGCGGACTTCTTACTGACTTTGGTCGTTTTTGCGGTGGTGAGTTTCGATTTCCTGAGACTTTGCTCGTTTCTATGCAATTTTCTTCTATCTGTGCAGTTGTTTTATGGAGGAGATCTTGTGGTTAAAGTTCTCACACCAGTTTTATCCACGTCTTGTGTTCTTTTCTTTCCTCGAGTTAGTAGATTCGTATCCATTTTCTTCGACGGACTGGGAAGTAAGGGGGGTAGGAAGAGGGGAGGGGATGCGCAGCTCAAGACTTTCTTTGCTAGTTTCATTCGGTTTTTAAGAGGGATTTGTTAAAGAATTTGTTCGAACATGAACAGGAATCTACCGCCTGCGAAAGTACCGTCTTGCCAGATCCACTAAACGAGCGGACGCGAGACTCTAGAGAAAGGCCAATGGGTTGGTTTCCATTAACCACGCGAATGCTCATTGGCGCAGACAACGGGCCGGTTCTAAACGACGCAGTCAGCGTGTAGGCGCGGGCGCGGGGCCACCTACAGAGGGGGGCCATGGATTTCACCGCCAGGCAACCTCCAGGTAAGCTTGGCCTATCATGCAGGATATACTTGGTAGGCCTTAACCCTTTTCCTGTCCACCCTGTCCACGGCACGGTCCCGCGAACCGAAGGGGGGGGATATGGTTTGGTAGCCGCCAATATTCCGCAGGTATTGATGGGAAAGATCAAGCCAGGATAGACTCCCGAGAATCAGACCTCTCGCCGACCGGAACTAGCACAGGCTCGAACGCGAGTAGAAAGTCCAATCCTATCGAAACAAAGACTTTGAAGAGAGGGAGTAGTAGAGTTGGGAAAGAAATTGCCAGATAAGGCTAAAGGGTTATTAGCGGAAAGGGGAGAAGAGGCTAGGCTGGGGCCGGACGGGGCGCTGAGGCTTCGTCAGCACGGCAGCCAGCATATAAGATGCATGTCAGTATTTTGGTGGAGTTTTCATTTTCCAGTCTTAGGTAAGTTTTCTTATCCTCCGTTTCCGTAAGGACTGCCTTCGCTGTTTGTGCGTACGTTGTGTTTTGTTTCCTGGTGTGCTCTTCTTTCTTCTGTTGGACTTTTTTCTTTATTAGTTCTTTTTTAAGAGGGCAGGCCATAGCCATGGAGCGATGTCCTTGACGGTAGTTGGCACACTTCTCCCTCGGACTGCCACAATTCTTCCAGTGGTGCCCTGCCTCACTGCACCTTGAGCAGATCTCCTGTGGTTCGGGGCAATTTTTAGTCGCGTGGCTCTCCATTTTGTAACAGTGGAAGCAGAACTGTATGGGAGTAAACTCTTCCCTTTCTATCTGCTCTCCACTGATTTTTGCGTTGAATAACAGAAGTCCATTTTCTTTCGCTTTTTGAGCATCGATGTGTCCGTAAAGACTACTTTGAATATATGTGAGTATTCTGTATTCTCTTTTTTGTTCCAGAATTTAATAATTTCTGAAACCTTGGCCCATGGTTGGTTCCTCGCGATTTCCTCCTTTATTTGTCCTTTGGAGTGCTGTCAAACCCAAGGATCTAGTCTCCTGCATACGACGCTCCTATGCGTCTGTATTTGCGGCAGGATTGCCGATTGGAGACCTATTTCGCGCAGTGTCTCTACTGCCCCCTCCTTCGTTATTCCCTCCACATCTTTTTTCTTTCTCGCAGACCGCCACATATCCTGCAGGGACCTCGAGTAGACGGAGCATAGCGATCTTCAGTTTCCCGAAGACCACTTCGAAGACCTTCTCTCGGCTGGGCCTGCTGGTTCCACTGATGGTGCGCAGCGGGATCCGAGTGGTTCCATTGAAACGGGTGATTCTTGCTTCTTGTAAAATTATGATCTTTGTGTAGAGTTCTTAGTGGGGGCAACCCCCTCCCCTCCCCATTGCAAGAGAGCTTCAGCAAACATGAACTGCGGAATGGGGTGGATGAATGATGGGTGGACCCGGGAATGCCCCTCAGATGGGTGATATGTGGCGGACTTAATGATGGGTGGTGATTGACCTCCTCCACCCGGCGGTGGAGCCCCGTCTGGGGTTTGGTTATCGATGCTGCTTCCAATTTACACAGGGACGGTTGCATGTCCCCCTGTGGTCTTGGCCGGAAACTACCTTTAGTGCTACTCCAGAGCTTGTCGTGGATGATATTTGCTGGGAGCGTGCTCCGTGGTGTACTTGGTTCTGCCGGAATATTCACCTTCCAATCATTATTAGACTATAAATTTATTATGGATATCACACCCAAAAAGCGTGCAAGTATTATAGCTCTTAGAAAACATGCTGCTTTTAGCATAAGACGGATTTCTGAGGAAATGAAGGTAGCAAAGTCAACTGTTGGAGACATTGTGAAAAGAGCTGAAGACACTGATGAACATTCAACACTACGACAATGAAAATGTGAAATAAAACGAAAGACGACACTTCACGATGACAAGGCTCTCATCAGAAATAGTGTGAAGGATCCCATGAAAACCAGTAAAGACCTCTAGAGAGATTTGTCTTTAGCTGGTGTAAATGTTTCTTCTTCAACCGTCCGGCGAAGGCTCATTGAAGTTGGTAGATTTGGTAGAAAACCGGTAAGTAAACAGTTATTGACTTCTGCTATGAATACAAAACGTCTTCGCTGGGAACGCACGTATGCTGAATGGAAGGCCGTTGACTGGAAGAAAGTTATGTTTTCAGATGCATCGCATTTTGAAGTACATGGGCATAGGTTAATGGTAGTAAGACGAAGCCAAGATGAATCACTTCAGCCAGGACATATTCAAAAGGCGCAAAAATACCCACTTAAGAAGATGTTTGTGGATTGTTTTAGCGCTAAAGGCCTATTTTTTTTATTTAAGGGGCTATCTGGCGACTGCCTGCTAAAGGCCTAGGGTGGCTTGTTACTATTGAGGGAATGATGAACAGCGTTAAATACAAGGCAATCCTGCAGACTCATTTGCTTCCCGCGATGCAGAAAGACTTTCCTGATGGAGGCGGCATTTTCCAGTAGGATCTGGCTCCATACCATATGTGATAGAACGAGTTAATTTCAACTCCTACCCCGTATTATTTAAAACCACGATGCTGCCCACGTGCATCTTCGATTCGAGGCTTGGAGTCTTATCTCAGCTACCGGATGCCAATGTTTAAACAAGGAGGTTATCGTCCCCCCCGTTCGCCCCCATACGCCGACCTCGCCAGATCGAGTTAGGCTTATGAACAGATAAGGCATTGTTCCCCGGCCCGGCTGTGCGTTCCCTCCAAGCTTCCACTCCATTTTCCCCCACGCCAAGGAGATGTCCTGGCTATTTATATGGAAACTTTACCACTAAGATCAGATTGGAGATCCAGATTTTCGTCGCGAAACATCACCACGACCCTCTCTCCCTTTGTGCGCCAAGGGACCTCGACCTCGAGATTCACCATCACTTGTCCAGAAGGAGGACAATATTCCTTGAGTGCCAAAGGTTCGAGCCTTTCCGACGCCAAGTCCCCAAGGCCCCCCCCCCTGTTGTTCAAGAAGAACAGCATTAGAACAGCCATTGTTCGTTTTGAGCCCTTCGCCAAGAAACGGTTCTCATCCTCCCCTGTTGTTCAAGGAGAACAGCATTAGAACAGCCATTGTTCGTTTTGAGCCCTTCGCCAAGAAACGGTTCTCATCCCCCCCCCCCTGTTGTTCAAGGAGAACAGCATTAGAACAGCCATTGTTCGTTTTGAGCCCTTCGCCAAGAAACGGTTCTCATCTCCCCCTGTTGTTCAAGGAGAACAGCATTATAACAGCCATTGTTCGTTTTGAGCCCTTCGCCAAGAAACGGTTCTCACCCCCCCTGTTGTTCAAAGGAGAACAACATTAGAACAGCCATTGTTCTTGAGCCCGTAGACAAGAGACGGTTCTCATCCCCCCCTTTGTTCAGAAGAGAACAACCTAGAACAGCCATTGTTCTTCAAGCCGTTCGTCGAGAAACGGTTCTCCTTCCCAAGACGCCTCGTCAGGATCCTTTTATCCCCCCCCCCCTCCTTCGGCTGGAACTCGCCAGCGGACCGAATATTCCTTCAAGTACCTTCCACTGCACCCTAATGAAAAGTTACGTAAGCCAAACGTCACCTTTTGAGTATTGATCCCTTTTTGTCAATTCTATCCTGTGCTTTAAATGGTTTATCGAACCATCCCATCTCTTTAACTCGATATTTGTTTTACCTTTTTAAATCCTTTAAATCCTCGGATTAGCCCGAGTCTCCACGACCCTTTCCATTCTGTTTATGTCAATATTTTCCGTTTTTGTGTATTGTTTATAGTTATTATTAATAAAACTCTATTTTATTAATGATAGCAATATTATTATCCTTGAGCTCAGTTCCACTTCTTAAGCATATCGAAGATACATAATATCGGCCGCCAGACAGTAAACGCACTCTAAAGATAATTAAGGAAGTTCCCTCAACGAATAGTGTAATATATGGTATCGTCGGGAGTCATTCTACGACACCATACTTCCCAAATAAGGCGCACATTCTTCGTTAAAAGTGAATTCTCGTGACCTAAACTCCATCGAGAATCTATGGGCTATAAATAAACGTAAAATCGAGAAAAATGGCTTTTCGACGATGCAGAAGATGATTTGTGCTGTTATCAATGCCTGGTACCATAACGAAGAACTGGCAGAAATGTGTTCAAATTTGGTTGAATCTATGCCAGAGCGAGTGAAGCAGGTTCTAAAGCAAAGGGCGGCCATATTTCATATTAAATGCGCCATTAAGAACATAAGAAAAGAATGAGACTGCAAAAGACCATTCCATTTTATCTTATCATTGATATTCTTTTCAAATATAAACAATAAATATAAAATAATTGTATTATTTCACCACTGTCCGAACTAATTTGCACACTACTGTATATAGTATGTATATATTGATAAATGAAAAAAATATATAGAAATGGCGAAGATCCACGGGAAAATTCAAACTCCCCGTTCTCTGTTAAAGTAAACGTTTTTAGAGAAATTGATGGTTGCTTAGTCATATATGTAAAGCTTCTAAACAAGGTTGAAAAACTCCAGGAGACTTTTCTAGTAGATTAAAGAATTCTTATTATTACCCTTACCTAACTGCATATTATATGGTTAATATATTAGCATTATTAGACAACTAATCTACTCCAATTCCAGCGTGACATCCTTTCGTCCGCGAACTGGGAAACCACATTATAGGATAGCTCATTCACCTATCAAAAAAAGACTGGTTTCAAAGTTCCCCCCTTATGTTAGCCCCGTTTTCCTTCATAGAAAACATATTAGCGTTATTTTAGCTAAATACTTTCGAAAGATAGAAAAAGATCCAAGACAATTGCACAAGGTTGGGTTCCGCCGCAATTGGGCATGAGCTAACTTGTAGTTTTTGACGGCTGTAGCACACTACGAGGCCCACCAGAGCACGGTTGAGCGACCCGTTACAGCTCACCTCCGTGAAATGGTTTGTGTGGCCGCGTTGTAGATAATCGATATGACGTACGCTATTGTGCGTCGACACCAATGAATGTTCCAAAGGAGGCACTTGTGAAGGACGCCTCTCGGAAGCCTTCCCAATCGACATGGCCTAAGTCCCACTTGAGAGGCAGGTTTGTATGAGGGCTAGGATGAATGGCCGATGATACAATAGGAAAGTGGTCACTCCCATGGAGGTCATCAAGGGCTCACTATCGAAATTAGTGAGGCAATCCGGGGAACAGAGAGACAGGTCAACACAACTAAAAGACTCGGTCTAGACATGATAAGAGGTAAAATCGCCTTGGTTTAAAACGCAAAGAGAGTCAGATAATAAAAGAGACTAAAACACTGCCTTTGGCATTTTGAGTGATAATAATAATAAGTATTTATAATGCGCCCTTCAGGGCTGTTAGCCCTCTCAAAGCGCAGGTTGTGTAGCGAGTGTAGAGAAGATTTACAGGGAAGAGAAGGGAATTCTGAAGAGATGAGTCTTCAGGAGACGTTTAAAAGTAGCAAGAGAGGGAGAGGATCGGACTTCGGTAGGAAGGGCATTCCAAAGTTTAGGAGCACAAACTGAGAAGGAACGGTCACCCATCGAGCAGAGGACGGAACCAGGATTGTGCAGGAGGGGAGCGAGGTTAGACCGGAGTGCCCGAGGAGTTTGACGACAGGAGAGGGCAGACGAGAGATAAGGTGGAGCTTCGAGGTTTAGGGCCTTGTAGGTGATGAGAATAATTTTATAGTGGGTACGGAAGCGAATAGGTAAACAGTGTAGCTCCTGTATCATAGGCATCGAAGGAGAGAACCGGGGGCGGCGAAGGATGAGCCGGGCAGCATAGTTTTGAACTAGTTGTAGTGGGCGAAGGGACGAAGAAGAGAGATTCCCTAGAAGAGAATTGCAGTAGTCTAATCGTGAGGAGACGAAGGCGAGAATAGCAGTCTCAAGGCTTCGTCGATCAAAATGGGATCGAACACGTGAAAAGTTGCGGAGGAAACCGAGGGAAGACTTACAGATACGATGGATGTGCGGTTTAAACGAGAGTTGCTCATCGAAAATAACATTAGTTTCTCCAAGGTTAAGGGAGGGGAAGAGAGCTTTACATTTCTCCACCATCGAAGCGGTACCAACAAGGAGAACTTCAGTTTTATCGCGGTTAAGTTTGAGAAAGTTGGCAGAAAGCCATTCATTTCTTGAGGTGTAGGCTGAAAGGAGCTTAGTAATTGATTGAGCGAAGGACACAGGGGATGAGGAAAGGTATATCTGAGTGTCATCAGCATAGAGGTGGAAGGACAGGCCCAAATCGCGAAGAAGGAAGCCAAGAGGAAGTAAGTAAATGCGAAAGAGGATGGGGACCAAGGACTGAACTCTGAGGCACCCTAAAATGAATGGGCGCGGGCTCGGAGGAGAGGTTATCGAGCGCGACCGACTAGGTGCGGAACCAAGCAAGTGCAGTGCCCGAGAGACCAAGGAAAGTTTGAAGACGATCAAGGAGGACAGTGTGGTCAATGGTGTCGAAAGCAGAGGAAAGGTCTAGGAAGACTAGAATGGATGTACAACCCTTATCGGCAGCTCTACGTAAAACGTCTGAAACATTAAGAGCGGTTTCAGCAGAGTGCTTCGCTTTGAACCCCGATTGGTACGTTTCATCGATATTGCAGTTAAAAATATGGTCATTAGGTCCAGAGAAAACCACTCTCTCGAAGATCTCATAGAGAAATGGAAGCTGTGAGATAGGGCGATAGCTAGATGGTTCAGAGGGGTTGAGGTGTGTGTGTTTTTAAGGATAGGACGAATTAAGGCATGTTTGAAAGAAGAGGGAACCACCCTTGTGGCAAGAGAAGTGTTAAAGAGATGAAGAATCAGTGGGAGGACAGCAGGGAGAATTTGGTGAGGAGTTTGGGTGGAAAGACCTCCTTAGGAGATCCAGATTTGTTAGAGCGTGAGATCAGGGTAATTACTTCCTCAGAGGACGCCCAGTGAGGACGTTAAGCGGCAATGGATTATGGTCAGGGAGAACAGCATGGGCTTGTTCAGACGACTGGGGTAGTATGGCGCGAAGGTTAATAATTTTATCAGAGAAAAGTTTAGAAAGATTAGATAGGTTGATGGGAGGAGAGGTGGGGAAGATAAGGCTAGGCGAGGAAAGACGACAGAGGAGACGAAAGATAGTCCGAGTGTCATTCTTGCTCACAAACAAAAGTTTGCGTGAATGAGCCTCACGCGCTGATTTTAATTTGGAAGAATAAGTCGAAGTAGCAAGGCGATAGGCAAGTGAGAGGGAGGTCGTGTCCTGCCAACGGGAGCGTGCTTTGCGAAGGGCACGTTAATAAGCACGTAAATACCTCCTTGAACGAAGGAATTCCATCGTAAAATTGACCAAGAAGTGGTCGGAAATCGTATTAGAAAGGTCAGTTACTGTTAGATTAGATATGTGGAGGTTCAAGATGACTAAGTTAAGGATATTACCATGTATATGTGTTGGGGATGACACATGCTGTGTAAGAGAGAAGAGGTTGATGATGTCAATTAATGCGCGAAAAGTCTCATTATGGCTAGGAAAATTGAAGTCACCGAGAATAAGAGGTGATGTCACCCCAATATGGATGACGGGCATTAAAATCTCAGAGTAATAAAAACGGGGCGGGCAAATGATCAACAAATTCTAAAAGGTCGGGTCTTGACAATCGTAAAGAAGGAGGGAGGTAAATAGAGCAAACAGTAAGATGCCCTCTAAGAAAAACTCGATTTAACAACTTAGAGTGTAGTGTGAACGGGGAGGGGAGATACATAGTAGGATGACGAAACTATAACTGACAACCCCCTCCCCTTTTCATCATGAGACGAGCCCGCAACAGGAGCAATAGAATTGAAAATACGAAAATCGTGTACCGCCGGAAAAGGCTGTGTACCCAGTTTGTTCTCGTGAAAACAAAAAACAGCGGGGTGGAGAGTCGTCAAAAGAACTTTCAAAGCCTTGACAATTCCATTGTAAAATGGAGGATATTATGTGGGGGACGGTCAGATACCACAGTAGATATCTTTTTCCCCATTGTGACTGATGTTATGTTTGAAGTGCATCCCAAAGTGCTCGGGGGACGAAGAGCAGATTTTGAAAAGCCTGCTATTGCAGGGGAAGAAATCCTGGAAGGAGCAATGACAGGGGGTATGTCCAATGGTTTCGAGGAACCGGCGAGGCCCCTCCCTGCCTGTAATTGGGGCGCACAGCCAGGCGGAAACGGATGAGATTTTAGGACGGTAGATCCGGCTAGGGGCGCTTTTGATGTCTGAGGAGTTGATCTAACAACCACGGCTGATGATGTTGGAATATCATCTGCTTCCATCGGATCATGAGTGGGAGGTTGAGGCAAGCGATCTGCCAAAGTACAATGAACTGGTTTGATTTCTGCTACCTTTTGGACCGGTAAGGGGCCTAAGTGCTGTGAAAGGCAGGACGGGCTCGAGGGCAAAAGACCTCCTTTTCATGTACAAATATTAGGAAGATTTTTGACGCCTCACTGTGGGCACCACCGCAGTTGGCACAGCACGGTGTTTTGGTGCATTTAGTCATGGTAATCGGAACTGCAATTCACGCAAGCACGTGAGTGCCCACAGGCACGACCAACATGTCCAAATTGATTACAATTAAAGTACCGTCTGGGTAGATCGACGTAGGGGCTTACCGGGACACGGGGGTACCCAGCTTCAATAAACTGCAGCAGTTCATGACATTCGAACGTTAAAATAAATTTGCAGTTGGGACTCTAGTAGAGCCTACAGTTTTAGTCACCCTGTGTACATGTGTAACGCGTTGAGCACTAAACTCGCTCTGAAGACGGGTGAGATCGTAATCCCTTAATTCGTTTGAGCGGACGACACCTTTGAGAAAATTCAGACGTGGATGGGGCGAAACGGGTACGGGAGTTTCGGCTATCGAAGACAGATTTAGCACAAGATTATTATATCATCACGACCTCTTGAACACACCCAGCGGGGTTCACCTAAGCGGGACTCAAATGGTTCGTTAACGTCAAACACATCCACTTTTGAAAGTGGGGTGTCAGATGACGAACTCATGACCAGAAAGCGAGTATCGTCTAAATCTGGGTCCACATCATTGGCATAGGGATTCAACGAGCGAGGAAAGGCTGAAAGGGGAACTGAAGAACGTTTGGTACGAGAAGGGGAAGTTTTATGTTTATGACTAGCCATTGCAAATAGAAATAATTTCACGTTCTCCCTCGGGACTCTCCACCACGGAGGCCAACAAGGGCCCGGCGCTACTGCAACTCTTGATTCGGTTACGTCCGGTATGTCCTCTTGGAGAATGGATACGGATCCACTACACAATCTTTATATACCGAAGAGGCTGCCCGAGTTCACCTATGCGCGGAGAAAAGGGCCCAATGATGGGTTTCTCCTTGGGCATCGGCAGACGAAGGCAGTGGAGATGCCCAACCTCCTGCGATCTTCATAAAAGAACAATTTCGAATCAGTCCGAAAAAAACAAGCAGAGGTCAGGTAACCGTCAGGGACACTTGATAGGAGAAAGATGGGGAAAATAAAGGGCATTAAAAGAAAGTAATAGAAGAGAGGGAGAGAGTATATTAAAAGTATAGTTCGCAGCACCAGGGAACCCCTAAGTGCCCCAGGGCTGACCCTCCTCGACACGAGAAGGCCAGAGTATCTGGGATCAACCCCCGAAGAGAGAAAAAGTCCTAGTCAGGGAGGGTATTTTTTTAAACAAAACCCGAGACTGACCTGTACAAAAGGGATATAAGAATGAAAACATGGGAACGATATGGATCGTTTCGGGTGGGGGTCGTTTGGGCGTGTGTGGTTCGTGGGTGTTTATAGGTGTAGTAATAGGAGAAAGGAGCTTGTGTCTGATTTCAAAGTGGGGTTTGTAAGGGGATTCCAGTGTTCGAATTTGCCTTTCGGTGTTGACTGTGACTTTAATTGCAAATATTTTGAGTTGGGTTTGTTTTTTGGATGTCTGGTTTCATAATGTAATCGGAGAGGGAAGAATTCGGGGTTAGCGAGGTGGGCTTCAGTCAATCAAATTCTCAAACATTTTCCAAAGATAAGAAAAAATACGATCCATATTAATGATAACAGAAGTGGATAATTTGCGAAAAGATTTAATAAACATACATTTACTAATAATAGCAACACACGGATTTTCTAACCAGACCCATCAATCTAGTAACCCTAGGGCAAAATTAGGGTCGGCAAATAAATATAAACTTACTTAGGTTACGAAAATTGGTAGGCCCCCACGACCCAATTTTGGTAACCCAAAAGAAAGGGCAAAACTAAAATTGAGTGAGAAATCGAAAAGTGAAAACCGCAGCAGAAAAGTCGTTTTTTACAAGTTGCGAGAGTTGTCTAGGCCGCGGGGCAGAAGTGACTGGAGTGATGAGATAGAGCTAAGAGGGTTTTGTTTTTTGAAAAAAAGACCTCTCTGTAAACTGACCGAGACCAAGTTTCCGGAGTGTGGCATCAGAGGAAGTTAGCTGTTGATAACACTTTTCCGACTGAGAATTTATTTTAGAAAAAGTCGTTCGAATCTGTTTGTAGGAAGTTTGAAAAACGAGTAAAGCAGTGCAGTAGGAAAAAGTAAAAAAAAACATGGGTAGACCACCGGGAGGACAAGAAATTCTCCACAATTAAAGGCCCTTCGGCGTTGGGACCGGGAAGTGGAGCACGCACGCCCTTATGGGAAAAAGCTGAGACCTAGTCTCTAGAAATGTAACATCTGGGAGAAAGCTGAAGACCGGAAACGTGTGAAGGCGATTTGATTTAGGGAAGTTCGAAAATAACCTGTGTGTGTATGTACCTTGTAACGATAGAAAGTGAGATTGACAAAGAAAGGTCCTGGAATGAGTTGAGAGGGGTGAATGCATGAGAGAGAAAGAAAGGATGAGGAAGTAGCTGTGCATTTTTCCTCCCGACATTTAAAGCCAAAGGCCGCATCACGATGGGTCGGTCAGTAAAGAAAGTATCGAAGATGGAGGAAGTGAGAATAAGGGGATAGATAGCCGCAGATTCCCCTCTAGATATTGGGGCCGGTGGGGGGCACAACTTCGGGTAGTAGAACAGAGGGAATGTTGTTCCTCTAGGTTTCAGTTGTAGCAGGAACATTACTCCTACTATAC
The DNA here is from genome assembly GCA_963969495.1 of Ceratothoa steindachneri. Taxonomy (NCBI): domain Eukaryota; kingdom Metazoa; phylum Arthropoda; class Malacostraca; order Isopoda; family Cymothoidae; genus Ceratothoa; species Ceratothoa steindachneri. The sequence continues at coordinate 118,876,007 of OZ018317.1, forward strand.
CATCCACCAAATAATAGAGATAGGAGGAGACGTATGAAGAAGGAACAAAAGAGTGGAAGATTTGAAAGAGGTACAAAAGACGACGAGAGGAACACGAGTTTGTCTTTAGCTACTGGGGTAGGGGGGTCGTGACACTCCTCCAGGTTTCAGTTGTCGCTGGGCCATTACTACAACCGAGCCAACCAGGTGTAGATGCACTGCCACCACTTTTAAGGGGCCAAAAAGAGAGCATGTCGGAATATCCCAGAAGATGGGCGGGGAACATGTGCATAGCTTGGTCTCCTGAAGACAGAGCGAGAGTGCAACGGGAGGAAACGAGCCTCGCCAGGAAAATGCCCTCCACGCCTAGTTAGGAGAGCCGGGGACCCTCATCCACGTGAACTCAGGGGCTGGCTGCTGCCTTCGAAGGCTTGCCGGAAGAGGCAAGCCTTTCACTCCTCATGCCTCGAAACCTTTGGCTGGCCAGGCGACTTTGGGTTAGGAGTCGCTCTTCTCCCTAAGGCACTCTGCCCAGCCTCGGACAAGGGTAAGGAGACGTAGCTTCCTCGTTACCCTCTTTTCCGGAGGAAGACTTTAGAAGTCCTGGGGCTACCTCACCACAACCTTCCGGCGTGTTACTTTCTGTTAGTCTAGCTTTCAGTGTAGGTGCACGAGGCTTGGCATTCTGCAAAGCGGTCGTTTAGGGGAGGGCGGGAGTGATGGTTTTACCGATGCAGGGCTCGAATCCGTATTGCCGCCAGCTCTACCAGGTTGGCACGCGGGGAAAGTAGAACTCGCAGGAGGGTTACTGATGGGCGCGTTAGCTGCGGTACTTCTTGCCCTGGAGAAGCAAGGGGTAGGCGGTGCTTCTTTGTTTTTACTTGAGAGGCGTAGGAAGTCTGGCCGTGGAGACCGCAACAGGACCAACTACTCGAAAATTCTATCCGCAAGTTGGACAACCAAGCCATCCTTCTCAAACAAACACTATTCAGATTGCTTCAAGGTAGTAATGCGACACTCATCGCAATTCACACACTTATCTTGGCACGCCTAAAAGATGTTAGTGTGGCCGAAGCGGTGTCATAGGTAACTCCTCCGCGGTAAGGGCACAAAGGTATTAACACGGTAGAGATACCTGCTAACTCGCACTGTGTCAATCTTTAACGTTCGAACGTGATAGTGTAGGGGAAGGATCTCAAAATCCCTCACGGTTTCCTCATCACACGCTAAACCTTGACCTCTCCCTGGTCGGCCAACTGTGCTGTGATAACTTCTAGGGAGTAGTCAGCAAGTTCTCGAGTTCCCTCGCATAGACTACTACTTTCACACGGAGTTCATGATATAGTGCGGGGTCACCTGCACAGCGTCTGAAGGGCATTCACAATGGTCGCATGAGCAGGGTCAGCCGCATTCACCTGAAAGCTCCCGTCGAGAAACGGGCAACTTTTGGTTCCCTACCGAGAACCCTATCCAAGGCCTGAGGCTGATAAAACACGTGGTCACTGGACGTGTTACTATCAGTAAAACGGATTACTAGAACAGGTTTAAAGCCAGCGAATTTGAAAACATCGGGTAGCTTTCGATTAAGGTTTCCCCCTACGTCACCGAGACTCAACTCACATCGATGCCGCACGGGCGAACTTTGGACCGGTCTCTCTCTGAAATAGAAAAGGACCTGGTCACCTGTAGAGACCTATCAGAGAGGGGAGGGCCTTCTCCTTTTGAGTCCCCGGGGTCCTCGTGTTCCCCTTCAGGTACAACGTGACATCCTTCGTCTTCGAACCGGGAACCAACATTCTAGGATATCCCATCTACCAGTCCTCAAAAAACTGGTTTCAAAGTTACCACTTTATGTTTGACTCGTTTACCTTCATAGAAACCAGGTTTTGGACTAGTGGATAGGATATCCTAGAATGTTGGCTCCCGGTTCGAAGAAGAAGGATGTCACTCTGGACCTGAACCTGAAGTAGATCACTTGTCTAATAATGCCATTACATTAACCATAATATATATATATATATATATATATATATATATATATATATATATATATATATATATAATAGTGAAACCACCGTATAGGAGCCAAAAGTTTAATTTATGACACTAGTTTCGGTATGTAGTTTATCATACCCTCTTCAGTCGTATACGGAGAATGCGATTGTTACAAAAGTCTAGAAATAGCGTACAGATCAGAAAAAAAGGACAAAAACAAAGAAACACAAAACGGAAGAAAAATGTCATTAATCAGGGGGTGAGTCTAAGATCGTTCACTAAGCTGTTTACGATGAGGTTACGAGAATGGAGGCTGCATTTCAATTGCCTATCTGACAAATTAAAATTGGGAATTTCTCCTATTAATATAGATTCTACTATTTTTCTTTTACGGAAATCTTTACAATTATATATGATTTGTGCCTTTGAATAGTCACTTTGGTGGTTAAAGTTGCTAACATGATTAAAAATACTGAATATGGTACTGCCTCGTCTGGCATCACCTTTATCTTCATAAATTCGTTTTGTTAAGGTTCTTCCGGTCTCTCCTATGCAGAATAAGGGACAGTTTGTAGAGCCACACGGGATTAAATATACACCTGCTTCATTTGGCTGATCCACGGGCTTGGTCGAAGGGAAAGAAGATTTAAAGATAGAAACAGGGTATTTAAATGTGGTTAGGCCTGGAGAAATAACTTTGTTAACTCCTCTGAGGAGGGGAGAAAAAGGGAGGGATAGACAATTCGTATTACTAAATTTGTTTTTATCCTTGACACGGTAATGATTAGATTTTGCTTTAGATAACCTTTCATTGATCACGTGGAGGAGATAATTAATTCAATGAAGCTGCGGGGTATATATGTAATCTCGTCTTCTAGAAAGTAAGGGTCACATATCCTAAGTGCTCTCATAAACACACCTAATGCAACGGCTTGCTTAATGTCAATATGATGAGAAAGAAAATGGATATAAGAGTTAGAATGGGTTGGTTTTCGGTACACAGCAAGGTATGTTTTGTCAATGACTATAACAATTTTTATATCAAGAAAGGATATACAATTATCTTTTTCCCACTCTAATTTAAAATTGATAGTGGGATGGAGGTCGTTAAAATTTTTAAGGAAATTGTCAAATGAGTTTAAACTATTTATAAGCCAAATCGATATGACATCATCTACATACCTATAGCATACAAAATTATGATGAGAAATCACAGAAATATTCCATAAAAAGGTTACATAATATGGGGGATAAAGGATTACATATGCTACGACCATATATATATATATATATATATATATATATATATATATATATATATATATATATATATATATATATATATATATATATATATATATATATATATATATAGCAAGTCCTCACTTAACGACGACTCGAAGTTACGACCACCGTCACGCCCTGTCCGATATTCGTTTAACAAAAATCTCTCGAAGTTACGACGCGCGCATAACCTTTCTAGTGCCGAGATTGCCGTGTCGGACTTGTTTGCGCACATGTTTTCGTTTCTTCCACACGAGTACAAATTATTATATAAGTCCAATCAGTATTAGTCGAAATAAAGAGAATAAGTGCCGAGATTGCAGATAACACATGACTTCATTAATAGGCCTGACGCCATGGGGCTTTTGAAGGATATCTACAAAATCAAAAATAATCTTAATCATTAAATAGAAAATAATTCACGATATAAATTATTTAATTTTAATTTATTTTGCTCAAATTTTTAATTTTCAAACAAAATAAAAGTATTAATATTATTTTAACTATATATAATATTAAAATAAACGATCCAAGGAGACGGTACGTAGCACTGTACGACAACAGGCACAAGGCACTGGCACATACAGGCACTGGCACTCAGACACTGTGACACACATGCATTCAGTTACAAGTCTATCGCGCTCCTGACCACTTTCACGCAAGAGTTCTCTTGAATTATCAAAGTAATTACACAGCACAGAAAAATTTCATCCCTAATACTCGTAATGTCTGAAAAACATAAGCCTACAACTTCTGCTGGATCCGCTCCTAAGAAGCAAAGGAAAGTCATCGATCTAGACATAAAAATGAAAATAATTCATGAGTATGAGGGAGGTAAGAAGATCCAAGCGATTGCTACCAATTATGGCTTCTCACATTCGACAATCTCAACCATCATTAAGGACATACAGAAAGTAAAAGAAATGGCAAAAGCATCGACGGGGTACAATGCGTTGTTAACTAGGCATCGAAAAGGATTGGTGAACGAGATGAAGAAATTGCTTTCCATTTGGTTTGAGACCGAATCGCGACAAAAATGGCGATGAGTCTTGGTTTAATTCAAAGCAAGGCACTGAGAATTTCGACACCCTAAAGACACGTGAGGGGAAAGGAAGCACAGAAACTTTCACGGCAAGCAAAGGTTTGTTTCAAAGATTTCGTCATCGATTCAACTTGCACAATCGCGGAATTTGTGGTGAAGCAACAAGTGCAGATGAAGAGGTGACAAAAACATTCATTGAAGAACTAGACAAGATAACTGAAGAAGGAGGCTATCGTCGAGAACAAATCTTCAATGTCGATGAGACGGGCCTGTACTGGAAAAATGCCTGAAATGACATACCTTCACAAAGAGGCCAAAATCATGCCTGGTTTCAAGGTATTTAAAGATCGAGTGACATTGCTTTTAAGTGGGAATGTTGCAGGGTATAAGCTTAAGCCACTTCTCATCTATCGGTCTCTTATTCCACGTCCTTTAAAGAATATTAATACGCACACATTGCCAGTCTATTATCGAGCAAATGCAAAGGCATGGATGACTCAGGCTCTGTTAGAAGATTGGTTCATTAACTGCTTGGTACATGAAGCCAGACGATATTGCCTTGAAAAAGACATCCCATTCAAGATCCTGCTTCTCCTTGATAATGCTCCAGAACACTCCCCGCGTATTAGTGACCTACATCCAGATGTGAAAATAGTCTATCTGCCAAAAAACACGACTTCTATCTGCAGCCTATGTCCAGGGTGCCATCGCTGCTTTGAAGGCCCCTTATTTGCGCATTAGTTTTGCCAAGGCAGTAGCAATGACACAGGGCAGTAGCAATGACACAGGACGACAAGATGACTCTTCGGGAATTCTGGCAAGAGTTCAACATTTTGCATAGTATCGAGCATATTAATGCAGCTTGGCAGCAAGTGACAGAAACGTGCATGCACGCCATATGGAAAAAATGCCTGAAAAGATATGCAAATAATTCTCAAGGGTTCAGTGATGAAGAAAACTCAGAAGTGTTAAATAAGAAAATTGTTGACCTTGCACGATTGTTGCAGTTAGAAGTGGAACCGGATGACGTGCAGGAACTTGTTGATTATATATATATATATATATATATATATATATATATATATATATATATATATATATATATATATATATATATATATATATATATATATATATATATATATATATATATATATATATATATATATATATATATATATATATATATATATATATATATATATATATATATATAAATATAAATATAAATATAAATATATATATATATATATATATATATATATATATATATATATATATATATATATATATATATATATATATATATATATATATATATATATAAAAATATATATATATAAATATATATATGTATATATATATATATATATATATATATATATATATATATATATATATATATATATATATATATATATATATATATATATATATATATATATAAATATATATATATATATATATATATATATATATATATATATATATATATATATATATATATATATATATATATATATATATATAAATATATATATATATATATATATATATATATAAATATATATATATATATATATATATATATATATATATAAATATATATATATATATATATATATATATATATATATATATATATATATATATATATATATATATATATATATATATATATATATATATATATATATAATATATATATATATATATATATATATATATATATATATATATATATATATATATATATATATATATATATATATATATAAATATATATATAAATATATATATATATTAATAAATATAAATATATATATATATATATATATATATATATATATATATATATATATATATATATATATATATATATATATATATATATATATATTAATAAATATAAATATATATATATATATATATATATATATATATATATATATATATATATATATATATATATATATATATATATATATTTATATATATAAATATATATATATATATATATATATATATATATATATATATATATATATATATATATATATATATATATATATATATATATATATATATATATATATATATATATATATATATATATATATATATATATATATATATATATATATATATATATATATATATATATATATATATATATATATATATATATATATATATATTGGGTTGAGGAATAAGTTCTTGCGGTTTTATCAAATTTATTCATTACCATTACAATTTTAGAAAAACTTGATTTTTAATTGATAACAATATGCAATTTAATCAATAATGTATCCTCCGTTGGTATTTACGCCTTCCTAACGTTCAACTAGTTTTTCGATGCCTATACAATAAAAATCTCTCGATTTTGACTCGAAGAATTCGTCTAACCACGTTCTTAATTCTACACCAGTATTGAACGAAACTCCGCGCAAATTGTTGGAGAGCGATCGGAACAGATGGAAATCCCATGGAGCCAAGTCTGGCAAATATGGAGGATGCGGCAGGATTTCCCAATTAAGCGTTTGGATGGCGTCTTTTGTCATATTGGCAATGTGAGGACGAGCATTGTTGTGTTGCAGAAGAACTCCATAACGTCGATGAGGTCGCTTTTCACGAATAGCTTCGGCGAGTCGATACATTTGTTGAACGTGGAGTTCTGCATTGACAATCTCGTTGTTCGCAAAGAGTTCGTAAAGAATGATGCCTTCTCAATCCCACCACACACACACATCATCGTCTTTCGTGGATGAAGTCCTTGCTTTAATCGCGGAAGTGGTTTTTATTATGGCTAAGTCATTGTTTTTGATGGTTCATGGTGACCTAAACACACCACTTTTCGTCGCCAGTGATGATGCGGTGAAGAAATCTGTCCTTATATCCACGAGTAGCCAGGGGACGAGAAAGCAAACCTGCAGCAATCGTGGAGAGTTGAAGTCTGTTGCTTTCTCTCAAAGAGGGCGGAACCCATGCACCGAGTTTTTTAACTTTCCCCATCGATGGAAGGTGATTCACTACATTTTTTCTGATTACACGCCATAAACGTTCTTCGTCATTAAGATTGAAATGACCGTTTTTGAAACGTGAAAACCACCAATGAGCTGTCTTTTCTGATAAAGCATTTTCTCCGTACACAGCACCGCACAAATATCGCGACGAGCTTTGGCTGCGTTTGCATTGTTCCCATCTCGATTGAAAATGAATAAGAACAAGTGTCGAAAATGCGCTTTTCTTTCAACTTGACATTCCATTTTGAGGGTACAGAACAAAAATGAAATTAACACAACTTTTAAATTAACCGCAATGACTTATTACTCAACTTCAAGACGTAGCCTAAGCAAAGGCCTAATAGTCTACGCTGTTAAGAGACGTAGCCTAACCTTTGCAAATTTTGCTCTCATTATTTATTATTGTTTCTTAATATGTGCACAAATCACGTCAACAAAACTTAAATTAACACAACAGTAAAAAAACCTGCTGGACATTATTCATCAACCTTAATATATATATATATATATATATATATATATATATATATATATATATATATATATATATATATTTTTAAAGGCCCACAGAAATGAAAATTGGCATCACGACACTAAGGAAGACGACCATTGAAAGCTTAAGAAAGAAAATGTGAGATATAGAGACGGAGAAAAATAGTAAAAACTAATTTTAACTGTTATATGAAAATAAATAAAGGAGTAGGATTCGAACCTGTGTCCTCAAGCGTCCATCGCTATTGTGACCACGACGCTCATCGAATGAGCCTTCATCCTCAAATCCTAAAAAGCTTGATTCAAGTAGCCTTTTGAATAATGAAGTGTAGGTTTTTTCTTTATCCAGTGAAAGATAAGACAAGTGTTCTAGTGAGAGTTGGGCACGGGCCTGTTTTGTAAATAACTTAAATCACATGACACGTGATAAAATGGATGCATTTAAAGGCCCAAAGAAATGAAAATTGTCGGTCAGATGCTTTACCGCAAAGCTTCCAGGCACAGTAAGTATATTTCGCCCAAAGCCTTACCCCATCAAACCCAGTATCTCCCTAAGCTAGGAACCCCCAAGGAATTTTTATACGACATCCTCTTATCCACTCACAATTTAAAGGCTCATTGTCCATTTCACATACAAAGAAAGAGCAACTACAGCGTCTGTGGATGATAATACAACCACCGAAGGGCTACGCCATTTTTAATTTTCCCCCTTTCAAATATATATATATATATATATATATATATATATATATATATATATATATATATATATATATATATATATATATATATATATATATATATATATATGAAAAAGCTCACAAAGTGCACGTGAGTCAAAGTTATGCAGCTACACCCACAGAGGAAAAGTGAAAAACGATTCTGAGCGCTTTCATCTTTATTCTTAAAGACCTCTTCAATGAATGAACAGGAGGCTGGTCATACATTGCCTCAAATAGTGTGAGGGGGGATTAGACTACCCACCTCTGAAGCTTAATTAGGGGGTACAAAATCCTGAAAGAACTTTATTTGAGATTTTATGTATGTAGTGATAATGGGGTCTAGCATGAACAAACCAGAGCTAAGATTGAAATTTTGGAACGCGTTAATGGAGATACATTCTAATATTCCAATTAGAATACAGTGTCAGCTGTGCTGGCTGCTGACCTGTACTGTCATCCACAATGTACAAAGTTATACCAGAGAAAATATCAGAGTGACATTGACGAACTAGATGCAAGAAGCCATACGTGTAACATAAAAAAAAGACATTATTCCAGAGAGCACTTCCATATATGGATGAAATGTTGAATAGGAAGGAAATGAACTCAATGAAAGAGTTGCGAGACTTTATGACTAGCCTGTTAAATGAAGGAGAGAAGCTTTATAGTGAGTTCAGAATGCATGATTTAAAACCAATGTTGATAGGTTGTCGTGGTATACGGCCGAGTACGTACGTACGTTTGCTCCGTACATGAATAACTCCGTTCCACATTTTTATAAGAGTGCTTTATTTTACTTTTGATTCTTTGACCAGAGAGGATTCGAAATATTATATATCTATTGCCATTTGCAGCGTTTCGAGGATCTAATTAAACAACTAGGGCAAAAATATACTTTTAATTACATAAAAAATGAAATATTAAAACTTTAAATATACTAATGCTATAATAAGAGGATCTAAATAAAAATTAATACTACCAATGAGTACTACGCGATGGTCGACACAAAATTCACTTTAGCACGGAATAGTAACTAACAAATATGAATAAGTTTTAGATTCCTCTTACCTTTAACTAAGAGGGAGTCTGGAGTTGGAGGACCATGAACGGTAACCACCTTGATGAGATGATTCGAGACGCGGTTGAAGCGAGCCTTCTTGCTGTCGTAAGACCGACTCGAAAACAGCTGATCGTCTCTCTCGGTAACGGAGACGCTTAGTGAGTCGATTAGAGAAAAACAGCTGATGCTTATCCCAAGGTAGGTGGGGAGCGCGTTGCGATGCTTCTTGACATTGAGATCTAAAGGAGATTGTGGATATACGGGTTATTCTAATCCCTATGTTATACTTGCGGGCTTCTCGATGATGAGACTTGACCAAGAGGTGAATCTTTTCTCGAGTGGAACTTTAAATTGGTATTCCTCAATGGTGAGGGATATCTCTGTTTTTATTCCGAAAACGGAAATAGGGGGTTTCTCTGAACGAGATTGGTATGAGAGTGATTCTCTATACCACTGGTCTACTCTTCTAGGCCACCAAAGGAACAGCCTCGGGCAGAAAAATCCCGCCATGTTTCACTGTCTAATTGATTCTCGGTTTTCCTCCGGAACTCGTCTTCTTCTCCTGATTGCTACTCCGATTCTCTTTTACATTTCTCCAGATCGAACTATATATACGTCGATTATCCCCTGGGGAGGGGAGACGAGGGGCCACCTTTAAGTCTCTCTCCTAGGGCATAAATTTTCAACATTATGACCATTCGCCCTTCTGGTTTACGTACGGAGAAGTGAAATTTCTTCTAGTTGGCGAAAATAGACAAACAATGGGAGGGGACAGTGAGCCTGTTCGTAGATTTTTATTCTAAAGGCTATCCCACCCTCCTAGTTTATATTAACGGACTACGATATCTGCTGAGTGCAATCGTTCTTTGCGAGCGACCTCGAGGATCTTTGGGACAGTAGGGCAAATGGAGGGGGGGGGGGAGTAAAGTATCGAACTATATGGAACGTAACCGTTGACGCTGTATAAACAAACTAGCATATGTTTGTCCTTGTGATATTTAGTTCCCCACATAAATAACTATGGGAAATCTGTAACAATAGCACCAAATATGAATCAGATATTGTATTTTCATCCAGTATCGCACCCGCTGACTTAGCATTGAAGTTGAGTAATATGAACATTGTCAAAGAAGCGGCAGTGCAGTTAAGAACGGGGCTGAGAGAAGTTGACTTCGGACTAAATGACAGCTTTCGTGATGGTGCAGACCAGCCTTGGGAAAATACAATCATGCCTAGCTCACTCATTACTTTCTTTTCTGCTTTATTCAACGTTCCAAAATATAAGTTGTTTAGGTCCCCCGTGATTGATCTGAATGAGTTAGAACAATGCAGTGGAGAAAGATAGATACCTTCTTATGGCGTATACTGAAGATGCAGCTGGAGAAGACATTATGCCCATACCAAGTACATTCACAAAAACTGACTTTACAATGGAAGGAACGGACAATTAAAACTATGCTGATAGGTCAGCTCTTTCGGGTACACAAGGATAAAATTATGCAACAAGTGTGCTCTTTCAGGATGCAACACTAACAAAGCCTCTACAGAAACCGCCAGTTTCAACCACTGGACTTTATCGTAATCAGCCACGATTGCGAACGCGCTTAAAGTACCAAGAGGTTGCTCTGTACAGTATAACAAGACGATGGTAAGACCCTCTCCTCCCTTCCAGACGACATGCTTCTTTATCCAGAGAATTTAAACATTAATATTCTTTATATGGATTCAGAGAGCCTCTGAGAGAGAGTTTATCACAGGATTACTTCGTGTAGGTTTAGTGCCTGCACAGCCTCAAACTCCAATATGGGTTGCTACACGCACACACACTTAACATCTTAAGCTGTTGTGCCCTTAATGAGAGTTGGCTTTCTACCTGTGATCTCGAAACCCATAACAGATCCAGAAGTAGTTCGACAAGTTTTGACAAACTTTGAGAACATACGGAAGCAACTCAAACAGCCATTATTTACAATCTGGTGCGAAGTTGTGATATCTGAGCAAAAACTGTTTGATAAGTTGCTTCCTTGCATGGGATCCTTTTATTGGGAATTTATTTTGTTGAAGTGCCAATGTAGATTTCAATGAGATTCCGGAATTGATAATGCTTTAGTCGAGTATGAAGTGTTTGGTAAAAGAGTCCTAGAATCTTTGCTGGGATGTTGATAGTTGAGGATATAATCTTATCACTAATGTGGAGAGCATTTTAGGAACCACATGATAAGAAAGCTTACCCGTGTGTCCCCGAGTTGGAATCATTCGCCAAGAGTCTATCTAGTAAAAAGAAATGTCCCAAGCCTTTGATAAAGCACGCACACAATTGAAACCCCTGAGAGATGAGCTTCTTAGGTTCCATAAAGAATGTGAAGAAATGTCTGAGATCTGTCAGTTCTTTGGAGTATGGTTGATGATTGTACATATCATTAAGCATGCTATTGCTTCGGAAAGAGAAGGCAACTTTGATCTGTATGCAGCAACTGTGCAGTTTGACTGTCTGAACTATTTTCGCTATGGAGCCTACTATTGTGAGCAGATCAAGACACTCGAGATCACTCACCCCCTGGTTGTTTCGTCATTTCAAGATGGGTCAATGGGTAGTACGGGAGAATCCTGGCACATTCAAAGCAGTTGGAGCAGGCATGAAATTTGAACAGTCTGTACATAAGTATCCAAATGTCCTGGTGGACACTACGTTGTTGGTGAGACTCGAAAACCTACTGCAGTAGCCGAGTTTGAGCTTCTTAACCACGAAATTGGAGCAATGTAAAATCTGCTAGGTCATTTAACAGTAGGCACTTCTGAATACATGGAATACAATCACTAGTCTTGCTTCAGCAAGTCAAGACGGCCGACATTCAATATGAATGCCAGACGTTTGCTGGATTATATCCTGTCCAGACAGAATCCTTACACCGTGAATACTGCTTTAGTATCTTTTCACAATGTCTTGAATAGACAAGCAGCACACCCCGCTGTCTCTAAGCAGATATTTCAATGCCTTGAGCATGGGAAGAAGGTCTACGAACAGCACAGACATGAATGCTATGTCACCAAAGAGAAACAAAGTCAGTGCAACTATTTCTGAGGAAACTTCCAGCATTTCGAGATGACCCAAAAGATGATAGCCAGAGCGAAGAAATTAAAATCCTCACTGAAGTAACACCTAAAGAACTTGCAAAGGCTCAAACTGATTTGAACCTTGCTCAGGCATAGGGGATGCCCATCAGCGAAATAATGTCTCATGGTCTTCTTGAAAGTTCAACGCTGTTTGATGAAGACCTTCCACGTCATGCAGATAAAGCAACACTGGTATCTGAGATCGAGGATGATATGATGTCAAAGTCTATTTGGAACTATCAGGATGCCCGAGCAGCGCATGTGATGGTACTCGTAGATTTCATGTCAAGCATTAGGCAGCTGCGTTTATCGGACTTTAGTTCGATAGGAGATGTCATAATAAAAGTTGTCAAGAAAGCTGTGGGGATATGCTGAAACATATCAACCTTGCATTTCATATTCGACAGTTACATCGAATCATCCATGAAAGAAGTAGAAAGATTGAAAAGATCACAATCCATTGCTGCTTTGGATATCATCAATATAACTCGTGACGCACCAATCCCAAAGCAATAAGATAAGTTCTGGGCATCAGAGAACAACAAGCGAGCCCTGCAAGCAATCGCCAGAGACATCATTCTAAGTATGTCAGATTTCACCTGCAGAATGATAGTAAGCGTTGGTGTTGTTGACAATGAAGTATTCCTGCAAAAAAAAAAACAGGATACAGACATAAAAGAGCTCACAAACTACACAGAGGAAGCAGATTGCAGAATCATATCTCATTTTGAGTGGTTAGTGCGTGTGCAGCATTGTAAGAGGGTTGTAGTGATTTCCAATGATGTAGATACCTTTGCTCTACTACTCCATTACACTCCGGAGTTCAGAGAAAAGGGAATTGAGGAACTATGGCAGAGATACAGACTGAATCGCCACATGCTGTAACTGCATGCATTGAGTAATCACCGAAGGGTAGCTAAGTCTAACGTAGTCATTAAAACTCACATCATTACTGGCCAGGACTGTATCAGCAAAATAGGAACCAAACATTGTGCTCTCCTTAGTGACCCTGTTCAGTACCTAACCAACTTGGGGCAATCAGGCGTCCTATCTAAACAGGATATATGCCTTGCAGAACAATATATTGTCAGATGTTGAATTGGAGCTAGGTCTTCAACCATATGTGTCACATTTGACAAGCTGCTGCGAGTTGAATGCTATACTTCGGGGTCCATATGTGGAATCGACCAGCTACCCCAACAAATAGCTGCATACGGGGTCATATCTACCAAGCCGCTTATTTAGTTCATGCTGCTTGCAGATTAGTGTCAAATCCTCCAGGAGCTAATGCAGGATAAGATACAGTCGGGTATCATGCTACCCTGCAAATCATTGAGTGCAAATCATCGAGTGCTGTCTACATGTGCATGCGGTGAGCAATGTGAAAAATAAGTGCAAGTGCTACGCAAATGGTGTTAAATGTAGAATATTTTGTTATGAGAAGAAAACTAATTCAATATGTAAAAACTAACAATGGTGAGAGGGAACTTTTTGTGTTATTAGTTGTAATGCATATGATAGTAATTACTGTTTATTGATGATAAATATGTGTACGATGAATATACTCATATAGGTTATGCATATTTTATTTATTTCATGTTGCTTCATTTAACCCAGGAAATAACTTTAGACCCTGTATCCATTTTTAGAAGCAAAGGCGATCTCACCTGGAATGGTACCTTGGACCATACACCCCAGAGAGTAAAACTAAGTTCAGAAATGGATTCCTGAGGCCCAAATTAGTAATTTTAGACATATTACATGACTTTCTATTCCAATTAGTTTTAAAGGTTATAACGATATTCCTTTCCACCTGAGGGGTTATCACCTCAGTGATTTTGAAAGGTGAGACCTGCCCCTTAAGCAGAGGTGATCTCTAAAAATGGATACAGGGTCCAAGGGGCAGGTCCAGGAGTAAATGCACAAAGAGTCCATGAAGAATGGATAAACGCTCAATAAGGACTTCAGTTGAATTTTTTATGATTTTTCATATTTAGATGCTTTTATAAAATTCATTCAGTTTTAAAACATAAATAAATCTTAGATTATTTTTTGTCCTTTTTTATCATCGTTATTTACATATTGTTATTTTTTTTTCATATAGCCTAGTAATTGGCTGTGGTGAGTACGCCGACTTATGCCCAAGTAGGCAGTCGCCAGATGGGCTCTCAAAATTTTCTTTTTAAATCTCCGTAGAAGTTTGGAGGGACCTTAGAAATCATAGAGGAGAGTCGCCTCCTCTTTATAGGTGGAGCTACCCGAGGGCTACTCAGAAGGTGGTAAAAGATAAAGCCTTTACCAGTAGAGAGTAGTAGGAGGGGAGCCCCTCCACCAGACAAGTGGTACACTGTTGGGGTCCTACAAATCCCAAGATGGAGTAAGGTTTCACTCTCTTTTTCTTAGCTTTAGGATTTTTTTTAACTACACACGAAATTAAGAAACTTGTGTCCTATAAAAAAGGATGATGGTATACATTGCGCGTGCAGTCGCTCCCGCCACGGATTTTCACACCTTTCAATGTCTTCAACACTGAGTGGTTGACAGATGGCATTGTAGCCTGTGCGGCACTCACGCCGAGGGGACGGTCAGCTCCAAATGAAGCAGCTCCCAACTGACCAACTAGAGGAGTAGGTGCGCTTCAGTGGACTCCCTCAATAAGTTACTAGTCATCGACAAAAAGGCCAGAATCTAAAGATCTGTTATGTGACACGCGCAGACACTTTTAGTTGGCCTGGCAGCGAACAGGACATGGGTGCTTCCCTCTATAAGCAGTACAGCCTTAGTATGGGGGGGAAGGAAAAATCAAATCATTATGCGCAGGAAGGGATTATGTAGTGTAAAACGCACTTCCCATTATACGCGCCCCAATGCCCAGGAACCTTCGAGCCTCGTCTAGTGTAACCTGCGGGCGAAAAGGTGTTTGTAGAGGTTCTAAAGCCTCTTTTCTGACAAAGCATGGGCAGTCTGAGATTTATAAAAATTTCAGTAAATCTCCTGATATTTCGGTAGATCTGGCAATATAGGACTCTTCTCTGAGTCACAATCTCAATATTTCTCATCAATATCACCACACAGCTGATTTATCCCATTTTCTGTTATTGGTATTCAATATAAACTATACTAAAAATTTCTCTGCGCCCCAATGCCCAGGAACCTTCGAGCCTCGTCTAGTGTAACCTGCGGGCGAAAAGGTGTTTGTAGAGGTTCTAAACCTCTTTTCTGACAAAGCATGGGCAGTCTGAGATTTATAAAAATTTCAGTAAATCTCCTGATATTTCGGTAGATCTGGCAATATAGGACTCTTCACTGAGTCACAATCTCAATATTTCTCATCAATATCACCACACAGCTGATTTGTCCCATTTTCTGTTATTGGTATTCAATATAAACTATACTAAAAATTTCTCTGCATTAATAGGTTAAGTACATCATGTATAATACACCCCTAACCTACCCTACAGTCAGTGAAGGAAATACACATTTAAGAATCCATCGCCAGGACCTTCATGCTATTCAATTTATATATGTTGATTTCTTCTGCACCAGAAGGTCCGGATTTGGACTGCGGACCGCCATTTGAGTAGCCCTGGACTATACGGTGTACTACTAATGCCAGACTTATTATACTATGCAGTATGCGCTAGTGAAGTTTTCTATATTGTTCTTATATATAGTAATATCATCTATAATAATAATTTTAAAAATCAGGAATATGAATAATTATTTTGTCTCGGCATTCTGTGCCTAAGGGCAAAGATTTAATTATTACTAATTTTTTTACATCCCTGTGGGGCCCACTGAAGCGCGGGGCCCGTAACCCGTCCTACTAGGTTAAACCAGCACTGGATGAAGTCATAGTTAGAGCAAAAGAATGGGGTGGATAGAGGGACCGGGGAAACGCTCTAGTTTCTCTAGGCTCGGCTAAAGAGTTAAAGTCAACTTAGTTACCCATGTCTTCCTTATGTGCCAGGAGGACGGGCCGTTCCTCCAGGTACCGGGTGTATCAGTCTATATATGGTACCACCTCTGCGGGTCAGAAGTCAGTAAAAGGAGATCAAAAATGGAAAGTCGTGAGGAAAACAGAGAGACAATAGCGAAAGACAAATCCGCAAGTTCGGCAGATAGTGGGGCAGGGAGGGTACACGACTGCGGGTCCTGAGGCCAGGATACTGTGCCACAAGGTGCGTAAGTGCGAGCACTGGGACCAGGAAGACGTAGTAACCATCCAGATACCAAGTGTAATGAGTCTATACAAGGAGGGAGGGGGGCGATCTGTTACTATATCTCTTCTAGGAATTTTCGCTTCTCTCTTTTCATAAACTTTCTGCCTGATTTGATATTGGGCTTTATATTCGAGGGGTCCATTTTTCCATTCAATAATATCATAAAAAATGTCTCGACTCCATAAAGAAAAATCATTACTGGTCTTAGAACGATTGGTTCGTATATGTAGACAACTGTTCATGAATGCAAAGGTAAAAGAATCGGCTCATACAAGCGACGGTGGTCAACACAGAAAGACAGTTCCAAAAGGCGTTAATACCACACTTGGACCTGGCCCGAAAACAAGGACACACTTCTCCCAAGGGCTGACGAAGGTAACATGGGTCGCTACGAATCCGTACTGTCATCTCACTCACGGGTCTCAGATTCCTATTCCATATCACAGTATTCTCTCGCTCGCAGCCAAATCAACTGTTCTTAACTAATAAACCAAAATACCCAGCTTGACTTCATTCTTCACAGTCGTGTCAGGACAGCGAAACTCCGGATGCATCACTATACCGTATTTTATGCCATATTCGTCAGTTCTAAGCATTCCATCTATATATTTCAATGCCACCAAATGCCGCCAATCCATCGATATACAACATCGGCTCTTTCCTCACTTTTGGCAGCATAAATAACGTTCGTACTTTGTTTACACTGCTAAATATAAATAAGTTATATACTCGCATGTCCCAAACAATCAACAAGAATGAACAAAATGCAAAATTTGTCCAAACATGTAACATCAACAACATCCATGTTGCAGCTGGACTGCGGATTTCTTACAATCCCGAAGGCTCAAGCGACGCAAAGACCTGTAATGACGCTGCGTATTGGCCCTGGGTCGTTCAGAAGGAGGTCGGTGTTGGATGTTACCACTTTCTCGGATCCTCTTCAACACTTAAGCAACACCAGGGTGTCATCTACCGACTCTCCGGGCGATTTTTCAACAGCTGAGACCCTCCATTGCAGAATGCGTATCAACCTTCTTTCCTCCATCTATAGTTACGTGTTTTTGCTATTATCATATCATTATCAGATCCTTTCGACATGGAATATCATATTAATCAACAAATATATCATGTGTTATATGATGACATTTTGACAGTAACATACCGCATACTGAAACCAGGATTTCATAGATTTCACTAGCATCGCCAATTTAGATATTTCAAATAGGTTATAAGGAAGTTTCTACTTTTATTTAGCTTCCTAGATGTATTGGACATACATGCAAAACATACACAAACATATTCATAGATATACACAAGAAATAAGAAATATTACAGGTGTACGAACACTTTTGGGAGCGGCTGTATATATCCTAACAGTACTGAAAGGGTTAACAGGTCGGGTAAAAACGGAAATGCTCTCATAAACGGGATCATAGCACTCTGGGAATGGCATCTCCGCAATCAAAAAGGTTGAATAAAGGGGTTGGTAAAGGTGAAGTTAGGAAAAGTGCAAATGTGAAGCCTGAAAAGACTACTCAGGACACTTGCCCTCATCCCGAGACATCTCCACAAATGCCCGGAAGCATCCACAATTAAAGCAAATTGCTTTACTAGGGCCAGGAAGGCACGCAATCCTTCATATGTGAGCGGTATAATGGTCATTCATAAAACACTTGCCCCCCACACACCCTTTCAGGGTGGATGGGCGAGTTAATGAAAGGTAAAAATGGCATTCACAGTTAGTCGCTTCCCAGCACATCCATAATGGCCGGATCTTCTTCTCCTCGAAGCTCTTAAATTTTTTTTTCAGTTTTTATACGAGCCAATCTGGCGAATGCCCACTTGGTCAGAAGTCGCCGTACCCATTACAGTCTAAGACTAGTCTATATTAAAAAACAAATAACGATAAAAATTACAAAGGCTAAAATAGATAAAATAAAAAAAACAAAACAAAAAGGAAGGAAGGAAGAGCGCTCCGGCGTCGGGGGTAGGCCTGCTTCTCCCTGGCGCAGGAACATGCGAACCACAACAAACAGTCAAATAAAGTGGAACCTCCGAAAGTCGTAAAGGCTAAAAGCCAGTGTGCACGAATCCGTCCCGAATACAATGGATAAGTAGTAGAGACCCCACTCATACAGATACCGGGACAGGTAACGTGCGCGAAGATCGCCTAGGCTGGGACATTCAACAGGAATGTGCCGAACAGTCTGGGGGACAAGACAGTCTTCACAAAAAAGGCACAGGCAAGCGCTTCATCAAATCACAGTGCGTCCCGCGAGTGTGTCCTGTCGACTTTGCACGTCAACAGGAGCGATACGTATAGCCGCAGCGGTGGCAGTAGTAAACCTCTGCGGCAGTGGTACGAATGCCTTAACGCGGCACGCGCTAGAGATACCAATCGGCACGCACCGACTCAGGGAGCTTGTCACAGTGGAACGTGATGAAGAGTGTAGGGGAGCTGGGTCTCGAGGCCCCTCCCTGTTTTCTCATCACACACTCGACTTTTAGTTCCATGGTCGGCCAGCTATAAGCTGCTGTCATCTATGGAGTAGTCCATAAGATCCCTCGCATAAATCACTCCTCTCACGAAGTTCATGATAGAGTGCGGCGTAACACTCACCGGCCTGCCATTAGGTGTCCGAAAGGCACAAATTATGGCCACCTAGGAGGGATTCGACGCATTCGCCAAAAGGCTTCCGTTCGAGAAACCAGTTACCTTCGGCTCTCTACCAATCACACCAGCTAGAGCCCTCCTCTGGTGGATCATGTTGCCCTTAGCCAACATGCTGCCATCAGTGGAGTGAATAACAATGAAGCGTTTGAAGCCAGCGGCCTCAAAAACGCCAAGTAGCCTCAGAATTAGTGGCGGGCCGACGTAATCGAGGCTCCGCTCTGCCCACTTTTGGTCAGTGACTCCGCGCCCGGGAGAGCACCGGGGCCGGACGTGCCGTCTTCGCTTGGTCGCTTGCGCGTTTTCGTGTAACTTTTACAGATAAATAAATATCTATGTCAAATGAGTGGACAAATTTTGTCGTTATCAACATAAATACTTAAACTTTAGGCCTTTCTGGTCTGGTCCGTTATATCTGCGTCACCTCAATCCAAAGTCGACATAAATATCAAAGAATTAAGAAGGAGATATTTGGAAATAGCAAAAATTGGGAAAGGGAGAATAAAGACATCAATAGACTCGATGTAATCACCGCCACCCCAAATATTAAGACATTTTAAACCACCGGGAATAAGTACAAGAGCGTAGAAAGTAAATTCTGCGAACAAGAACTGCTAGCAGATGAAGGCTCATGGTGGCTGTGGTTCATGCTCAATGGGAATGGGCAAGAGAAGATAATAACCCCTTCCCATAACAGTTAAATCGGGAGCCTGACTAAAGGGATATAATATTCGGAGAAATACGCAGCTGCAACTTAATAATATATGCGAACAAACGTCAATATCACAGGCCACCGTATGGAGAGGTAAGGTGGGAAGGTGTTTGTTTACCTGCGTGAAGTTTTGCGATGTGACCAGGAAAAGAACTGGTGATACAGCTGCGTGAGGTGGATGATTAGGAGGCGGGAGCTGGGAGTTGTTCTCCTTCATCCTCATCCAGGCCAGCCACCTGAAAACAGGAAATGTTTAGAATAAATAAATGAGGCAAATGATCAAGCTGTTGCTTAGACATACGGGCGAAATTCAGAACAAATACTGAATTCAAGCAATAAGGTTATAAATTCAATAATTCGCAGATATTTTACTGGTAGCGACGCTTAAGTTATAATTATTATAGGATTATTTAATCCAAAAAATAAAAAAAATTAAAAAATTAGTTTACATAGACCTCCACGGGTCGGCCGAGATCGTATTGAGGGAGGCGGAGGTTGCCCACATGTGGCTTAGAGCAGTGCACCTCAAGTGTCGGTCCGCGGACCGGTGCCGGTACACGGCGAGTTTCCAGAAAAGAAAGAAACAATAGCATAATTTCAGTAATTTCACCTTATGCACTGCAGTAAACAACTTATCAGCTGGCCAGTGGACCGTGGTAGATGTTGTGTAAGTAAATATAGTATATTTGTGATATGACAATATATTTTCTATTTACCATAGCTTACTCATGTATTATTGAGATTATATTAGTGTTTGCGTTTGTAGAAAGGAAGTTGTTTCTATCGATGTCTGGCAGCTGTGTGGGTTTTGGAATGTCCTGTCGATCCCCGTGATGGTTGGGTTGCTATTTGCCTCCAGTATCCGATTCAAATATAACTTATTATGAGAAAGAGGGTTTTTAGCGGAGTTGATTATTATGTAGTATTAGGATTATTAAAGTCTTATATATTGTGTAAAGAGTAGAAAGGGAGAGAAGGTGGAGAGATGAAAAGGGAGTGAGTTGAGGTAGTGAAGTTCGGGTGAGTAGCGATATCTGGCAACCTTGTGAATAGGTTGGTCACACGCAGTTACCATCAAGAAGTTGAACGGAGAGCATCATACTGATATCTTTCGTGTTTGTCATTTGGGGCCCTGTCATAACCCACTGATCTGAGAATGCAAGTATGAATATTCTTAATTTTATCCTGTTTGTAATATAATTTTATATTATCTTCTTATCCTAAAATGATCTCTCACATACTTTTCAATAAAATAATTCCCACTACATATATTCGGCTTTCATCCTAATATCATAAATTGAGTATATACCTGGGGTTATGGAATATATATTAATTATTTTTATCCCTAATTTACAGATGGCGAAGCGAGGCCCTATGGACATATTTATCAAGCCGAGGCATTCAGTTGCTGAACGCGCAAGTAATTTTGAATCAGATGACGGCGATGTAAATGAAACCGAAGTATTGCTGGCAAAAAGAATTCGTACTAGCTTTACTCGGAAATATGACTCTTCATACATTTAATTCGGTTTTGTAGCCACGAATAATGGGGGAGTGCAAAAGCCGTAGTGTGTTATTTATGGAGATGTGTTAGCTAACGACTCAATGACGCCATCAAATCTCAAAGAGACATTTAAATACAAAACATAAAAAATGAGTTCAAAGCCGAAAGAGTTCTTTGAAAAAAAGCATGTTGATTTAAAAGGCCGTCAGAAACAGATCTTTGAAGTGTCACACATAAATAATTGTGCTTTGCGGGCTTCTTATAAAGTAGCACTTCGAGTTGCTAAGGTTAAAAAGCCATACACAATCGGTGAGACGCTAGTGATGGGCTATATTCAAGATGTCTCCGTGGAAATGCTAGGCGAGTCGGTGGCAAAGCAAGTGGCTCAGGTGCCACTTTCAAATGACACTATAGCTCGACGAATTCACGATCTGGCTCAGGATATGGAAGATCAGATCATAGGACAGATTAAATTAGCAAAGTACTCTTCTTTGCAGCTTCATAAATGTACAGACTTTGCTAATCAGGCAATTCTGATGGTGTATGTATGCTTTGAACATGAAGGTGATTTGAAGGAAGAGGTTTTTCTCTGCTTCACTACCAACAAAAACACCAAGTTCTGAAGTGTTTGAGACTGTGAGCGGCTACATCGTTAACAAATGTGGTTTGGATTTAAAGTTTTGTGTAGGCGTAGGTTCTGATGGCGCTGCCTCATTGATAGGACGGCATTCAGGAGTGGTTACCCAGATTAAGGCGCTTGCCCCAGAATGCAAGTCGACCCACTGCTTCCTTCACCAAGAAAGTCTTGCGACAAAAAAATGTCAACATAACTAAGCAGTGTGCTAAGCGAGGCTGTAAAAATTGTGAACCATATAAAGGCAAATGCTTTAAATACGGGACATTATTTGATAATATGGGAGCTGATCATAAACCGCTCCTATTGCAAGCCGATGTACGTTGGTTATCGAGAAGGGAAGACCTGTCAAGAGTATTTAAGCTACGAAACGAGCTTGTCGAGCTTCTTCAGCACAAAAAAACAAATTGGTCACAATTGTTCGGAGATGTGGATTGGCTAGCCAAGCGGGCTTATTTGGCTGATATCTTTGCCATCTTTAATGATCTCAACACCTCCATGCAGGGGACGATGGCCTTATGTTTTACAATGGCAGATAAGATCGACGGAGAGAAACGAAAGATAGAAGAATGGAAGAGTCTAGTGTCAAGAGATTGTTATGGCATGTTTCATCAATTAGGGACAATCATCGCTGATGCAGGCGAAGACTTTAGTATTACATCTCTACGAAATGTCATCAGAACGATTGACGAATCTGGCAGACCGTTTTCAGTCTTACTTTCCACCAGAAAAGGTCCACGGAAAGGAAATGGATGGATCCGAAATCCGTTTATTCCACTGTAAGATGACTTAAGTGTCATTATGGAGGATAAATTGTTGGAGCTGGCTGGTGACGAAGGATTGAAGAGGAGTTTCGAAACTACATCACTCGGTTCCTTTTGGATTAAAGTGAAAGCAGAATATCTTGGCTTAGTGAAATCGGTCTGAAAACTCTTCTCCCATTCCCTTCAACATACCTTTGCGATACTGGCTGCTCAACCATGAGTGTCATTAAGACAAAGTACATAAATAATATGGATATTCATTGTCCATTGCGCGTGGCACTGTCCTCAATTGAACCACGACTGGATAAACTGACAAAGAAGAAGCAGCCTCACCTTTCACATTAGTAGAGATTAAAATTATAAAATGTTTATGTAATATTGTATTATTTGTTTACAAAATAAATATAAGATAAAAAAATTGTCAGCCTTTATTATATTCATTATATACATGTATTATTTCCGGTATAAATTAATATTACTAAGAAACATTACCAGTCCCTGGTACATTGGATAAAAAACCCTGCCGGTACGCCACATCAGATAGTTTGAGAAGCACTGGCTTAGAGTATTGTTCTCTACGAGTGACGCTGGATCGCATCGCAAGTGTGTGACCAGATGGGTCAGGAAGAGGATCCGCAAAAATCTATATTTTGCTAATCGCACTGCGCACATCAATTCTAAAGTGAGTATCAAAACACCAGAGGGAGAGAGGCAGAGAGAGAGAGAGAGAGTGAAAGGGGGGTAAGGGGAGTGGGGACGAGAATGGGACAAAATATTGAAATTTAAAAAATAATTCAATTTTTTTAGCAGAATTCACAGTTATTTATTCTATCATTATACATAATCTCATCCACATTCTAATATACACATAACCGCATGTACACCTTCAACCAAACACTTTTTCATTCCCCGCTAGATAAATTTTGTTTGTTATTTACTTTTAATTTCTTTCCTTTGAATTATTATTTTTTTAAAGCCTTTTCTATATTCTTGTATTTCTTCATCACACTTTACGAGTCTTTCTTTTCCCTAAGATCTTTGTTTATCTTAAATAAAGTATTAATATTTTTTCCTTTTAAAAATAAAATCTAGACGTAAAAACAGGTCAAAATATTATTACCTTTCGGAGGCTATTTTGTTCCTTCAAAGGAAGGACAAATGTTCTTCCGATTTTGTTTACGATTCATTGTGTTAACTTTTGATACCGTAGCAGGAGGCAAAGAAGAAGGAAAGGAGGTAGGAGAAGAGGTGGAAAGGAAGATGGGGTAAAAAAGGGAGTGAGCAAGGTTAAAAAGGACAGAGTGATTTAGAAGGAAACATCAAAGGTGTTTCTGCCCATTTCGATATGGTTTCTGCAACGTTGGTACCTATTGAAATCCTTTTTTTTCATTATTAAAATTATCGCCTTACCTTAAAGCGAAATTGGGTGTATAATTTGGTTCAACCTATTTTTCAACATATTACCCCTAGTACTTTTCGCGACATGATCTGTTAGTTGGTTCAACGCGTTAACTATGGCATACGAGAGATAAATGCCCCATGCATTAATCGAGAATCTATTAACCTTTAGCTTTCAACCTTTTCCACGAGTCAGTTTCGCTAATAGAAAATAGCTTCCGTTAATCCAGATTGTGAAAGCCATTTAGAATTTTGTAAATGGCGATTTGTTGCTATCGTAGTCTTCTTGTCTCTATGGGAATCAGTTGAGTTCTGTTAAGCTAGTTTCATAATACTTGGGTCTAATTTATGATATTAATTTAATGCCCAGGTCTGCACTTTCTCCTGCCTCTGCAAGTCAATACTGAAGGAAGATGAATATACCTGCGCATAATATTCCAAATTAGGCCTTACAAATAAATCGAATAAGGATAAAACGACTGCTCTCTCTTTAAAATGAAACTGCCGTTTGGCGTCATCAGTATTTACATCGCTTTCTATCTAGTTCTACACATTGTTTAAAAAACTCTTAAGTCACTCGTGACACGAACTCTTAGATATTCTCTTTTCTTAAATGCTGCCAAACTTATAATCTTGTAATATGGAGGCCTTTCTATTATTTCGTACTTTATACGCATTTTTTTACTTTTCACATTAAATTACATTTGCCATGTCTCAGACAATTTACCTAATATTTCTAGATACAATTAGAGTTTAGCCATATCTGCGGAATTAGCCACGCAGGCTCTTAGTATAGTATCGTCCACGAACCTCCTAAACCTACGAATAATTCCTGAATCTCTCATTATTATATCTAATAAACAACAATCGACCAAAAACTGACCATTGTTGGACTCCATTTGCTACTGAGGCCCAATCCGATACAAATCCATTGACAACTACTTTGTCTTCGTTTGCTAAGCCAGTCTTCTATCCATTCGGCTACATTTCCCTGAGATCCTGAGTGCCTTTAACTTTTGCATCAATCTATTAGGTTAGCCAGAAAGTCCTGACTCACTTAGGAAGCGGAAAGAAAACAAGATAATTTTATGGAGCAACGCCAACATTTATTCTTCAAAATAAAGTCCATCATTCTCTACGATATTCTTCCAGCGATCAGCCAGCATCCGAATCTGTCGCAGAAACCACTCAGCTGGCTTTGAATCAAATAAATGAAAACAAGCTTCCTTCACTTCATCAAAGGTGTTGAATCGCTGGTCGAGGAGGAAGTGTGCCATTGAGCGGAATAGGCCATAGTCACTCGGAGCAGCTTTTGGACTGAATGTTGGATGTGGAAGAATATCAACACCCTCCATTTATTTGAACTTCTCCATAGTTAACCTGGCAGTGTGTAGCCTCGTATTGTCTTGCTGAAACAAAGCCTGACCTCGACTGATCAAAGAAGGATACTTCTTCTTTAGTTTGTCGTACATGCGGACTAGCTACTGGCAACAGATTAGCATTAATGGCGTAACCATGTGGAACAAGCTCGAAATGCATCACTCCTTGGAAATTAAACCAAACCGATTCCGTTGTGGAACAGATGCAGTTTCTTAACTCACAGAACCCATTTCCTCTTCCAATCATGATTAACCAAGTACACCCACGTCTTATCTGATGTAACAATTCACCTCCAGAATCAGTCGTCCATTGGGTTATTGAGAAGTTGGCTGCAAATCTCTACTCTACGGGCAGCTTGTGCTTCGGTGAGGTCATATGGATCCAATCGGGGCTTCTTGTGAACAAAATCCATTTGCTGCAATCGGTTCAGCAAAGTCTGATGGGATGACACTCCAACAACCTTCGCAAGATCATTTCTCATTACAGAAGGTTCAACTTTCAATGCTGCCACTAAAGCCTCGCTGTCAAAGGTTGATGGTCGGCCGGAACGTGGTTGATCGTCATGGGTAAGATCCCCGGATTTTAAACGTCTGTACCACCTTGAGACCTTCACCTGACTGACTCTGCCTTCTTCTTCAGTATCGCAAATTTTCTTAAGAGCAACTCTTGTAAAAAGTTTTCGATGTAACATCAATAGCGAATCAAAACTCATATTCCACCTTCTTCCAAACTAATTTCTGTCAGTGGGGGCTTACACAAAGGAAAATAAACTACTCAGGAGCAAAAAACAACAGCGTACGGAGGCCGGTAGCCGAACGAGTAAAGTTAACCTAGCCTAATGTAGTCAAATGATTAACCTAATATAGTCGAATGACAGGCTAACCGAAACTAATGTTGGTGTCGCTCCATAAAATTTTCTTGTTTTCTTTCCGCTTCCTAAGTGAGTCAGTACTCTAGCCAACTATATATTATGGGGGCATTGTTGAAGGCTTTTCTAAAGTCCTGGTAGCATAATATCTCTCTTTATTTTTACCATGGATAGTAAACATTATGGTTAAATTCTAAGAGATTCGTTAAACACGATCTGGATCCCATAAAGCTATGATGCGATATATTTAATAATTTATGTTCATCAAAGTGCTGGTGTATTCTATTATTAATTATTAACTCAATCAGCTCCCGCACAACAGAAATTAAGCTAATTGCCTTAAAATTATATTGTTCTCGCATTTTCTAAATCTTACTGTGACGCTTTTAATTTCCTAATCCTTTGGCAACACTTGTTAAATTTAGTAATTACGATAGAGCTGCCTCTTGCTTCATTCCTAAAATTTAATGTCTAGTACATTGATAATGTCTAACGTCCTTTATCCATCCTATCTGACTGCCACTTATGGGATTGTTTCAATTATATTTTCGATGGTGAATACAGTTACAAAATATTGATTTAATACAGCTGTTATGTCGATCTGTGAATATTAGAGATATTGAGATATTTTAAATGGTTGTCTGAGATAGGGTTTCTAATAGCTTTTTAGTCGCGGGCCCGTTTTGCTTTTTCTTGTTTTTGTAATAACATCTTCACTATTCGGCCGATTTTAACGAAATTTGAAACCTTTATGTTGTTTTACATTCTCTTTCGAATGATATACTTGTCAAAGTCTTCCCAAATTAGCCAGGGAATTATTTTGTTTTGGCAATAGCATCATAACTATTAGGCCGATTCTAACGAAATTTGATACCCTTATATTATTTTAAATTCTATTTAGAATAATATAATTGGCAAGGTTCTCCCAAGGTTAGTCTATAAATTATTTTTATTTGAGCTATAACATTACAACTATTTGGCCCATTCTTACGAAATTTAAAACGCTTATGTTGTTTTACATTATCTTTCGAATGATATAATTGGCAAAGTCCTCCCAAGGTTACCCCGGGAATTATTTTGTTTTGGCAATATCATAACTATTCCAATGATATTAACGAAATTTGAAACCCTTATATTGTTTTACATTCTCTTTCGAATAATATAATTACCAAAGTCCTACCAAGGTTAGCTCTGTATTTCTTTTGTTTTGGCAATAACATCATACCTATTCAGCTAATTCTAACGAAATTTTAAACTTCGAAGCATGTTTTTTGTTCAACATCGACGGTTTTTTTCTTCAACAGTGAACCTGTTTTTTATTTAACATCGAAGCAAGTTTTTTGTTCAACATCCAAACGGGTTTTTTTGTTCAACATCGAAACGGGGTTTTTATTCAAAATCGAAGCAAACATTTTTTTTTAACATCGACGGTTTTTTTATTCCAATCGACGCGGCCTTTGTATTCAACATCGACGCGGGTGTTTTATTTTTATTCTACATCAACCTGCGATTTTATTCAACATCAACGTGTTTTTTTTATATTCGACATCTACGCGGGATTTTATTGAACATCGAAGCGAGTTTTTTTTAACATTGACGCGGGTTTTTTTAACATCGACGATGGATTTTTATTCTATTCGACATCGACACCAGGTTTTTTATTTAACATCGACGCGGGTTTTTAATCAATATCGACGCGGGTTTTTATTTAACATTGATGCGGTTTTTTATTAAAATCGAAGCGGGATTTTATTCAACATCGAGGCCGGGTTTTTTAATTGACATCGACGCCGGGTTTTTATTTCACATGGACGCGTTTTTTTATACAACATCGACGGGTTTTTTATACAACATCGACGCGGCTTTTTATCCCACATTTGATCGAGGGTTTTATTCAACATCGAAGCGGGATATCATCCAACATCTACTCTTGTTTTTATTCAATATCGACGCAGGATTTTATTCAACATCGACGCTGGTTTTTATTCAACATTGAAGCGGAGGTTTTTATTCAACATCGACGCAGGTTTTTTTAGAAAATATCAGCGCGCTTTTTTATTCTAACAAGACGCGGATTTTTATTCAACATCGACGCGTTTTTTATTCAATATCGAGGCGTTTTTTTATTCAACATCGACACGAGTTTTTTATTCAACAGCGACGCAAATTTTTATTCAACAAAGACGCGAGTATTTATTCAACATCATAGCAAGTTTTTTATTCAAAATCGACCCTGGCTTTTTAAGCATACACGTCAAGGTTTTTATTCCACATCGACTCAGTTTTTTATTCAAGATCAACTTGGGATTTTATTCCACATTGACGTTTTTTTATTCAAAATGACGCTGTTTTTTTTTATTCAACATCGAGGAGGGGGTTTATTAACATCAAGCGGGATTTTATTCAAATCGACGCAGGGTTTTTTATCCAACAGTGAAGCGGAGTTTTTTTATTCAACATCAACTCGCGGTTTTTATTCAAAATCAACGCGTTTTTTAATTCAACATCGACGCGGGATTTTATTTAACATCGACCCGTTTTTTAACATCGACGCCAGAGTTTTATTTGACATCGACACCTGGTTTTTTATTTGAGATCGACCCGGTTTTTTAATTGGCATCGACGCAGGCTTTTATTAAACATCAACGCGGGGTTTTCTTCAACATCTAAACGGAGTTTTTTATTCAACATCATCACAGGTTTTTATTCGACATCGACGCAGGTGATTTTATTTTAAAAACGACGCGCGATTTGATTCAAAACTAAGTTTTTAAAAAAACAACAGTTTTTGATTCAACATCGATGTTTTATTAATATCGACGCGTTTTTTTTGTATTCAACATCGAGGCGGGGGGGTTTATTAAAATCATCCGGGATTTTATTAAAATCGACGCCGGGTTTTTTATCTAACTTCGAAGCGGAGTTTTTTTTTCAACCTCGAAGCGGAGTTTTGTATTCAACATAGACGCGGCTTTTTATCTAACATCGTCTCGGGAGTTTTATTCAACATCGACGCGGGATTTTATTCAACATCTTCGCTGGTCTTTTTTCAACATCAACTCAGGATTTTATTCCACATCGACGCGGGTTTTATTCAACATTGAAGCGGAGGTTTTTATTCAACATCGACGCAGATTTTTTATTAACATCAACGCGCTTTTTTATTCTACCAAGACGCGGAT
The DNA here is from genome assembly GCA_963969495.1 of Ceratothoa steindachneri. NCBI lineage: Eukaryota > Metazoa > Arthropoda > Malacostraca > Isopoda > Cymothoidae > Ceratothoa > Ceratothoa steindachneri. Next base: position 118,906,054 of record OZ018317.1, read on the forward strand.
TTTTATTTAACATCGACGCGTTTTTTTAAACAACAAATACGCGTTTTTTATTCAATATGGAGGCATTTTTTATTCAACATCGACACGGGTTTTTTATTTAACAGCGACGCAAATTTTTATTCAACAATGAGCGAGCATTTATTCAACATCATAGCAAGTTTTTTATTCGAAATCGACACTGGCTTTTTATTCATCCACAACGCGGTTTTTATTCCACATCGACGCAGTTTTTTATTCAACATCAACTTGGGATTTTATTCCAAATTGACGTTTATTTATTCAAAATTGACGCTGTTTTTTATTCAACATTGAGGCAGGGGGTTTATTAACATCAAGCGGGTTTTATTCAAATCGACGCGTTTTTTAATTCAACATCCACGAGATTTTATACAAAAGCGACGCCAGTTTTATTTGACATCAACACAGGGTTTTTTATTTGACATCAACCCGGTTTTTTATTTGGCATCGACGCGAGGTTTTCTTCAACGTCTTAACCGAGTTTTTTATTCAACATCGACGCAGGTGTTTTTATTTAACATCGACGCGGGATTGTATTCAAAACTAAGTTTTTATAAAACATCGACAGTTTTTTATTCAACATCGAAGCGTTTTATTAATATCAACGGGGATTTTTTGTATTCAACATCAACGCGTATTTTTATTCAATATTGAGTTTTTAGAAAACATTGACGGTTTTTTATTCAACTTCGTCGCAGGATTTTATTGAACATCGACGCGTGTTTTTTATTAACATCGACGTGAAATTTTATTCCACATCGAAGCGAGTTTTAATCCAAATCGACTCGGAAGTTTTATTCCACATTGAATCGGGGGTTTTATTCCACATCTACGCGGGATTTTACTCAACATCGACGCAGGATTTTATTCCACATCTACGCGGTTTTTTCTTCAGCATCGACCTGGGTTTTTTATTCAACATCAAATAAGTTTTTGTTAAACATCGACACGTTTTTTAAAATATCGAAGCGGTTTTATTGAACTTCTTCACTGTTTTTATTCCACATTGACGGATTTTTTACACAACATCAACACGGGTTTTTATTCAACATCGACGCGAGTTTTTTAAACAGCAAATACGAGTTTTTATTCAACATCGACGCATTTTTTTTATTCAACAACACCAACTATTATTATTTGCAACTTCGACGCAGGGTTTATATTCAACATCAATGGGAGATTTTATTCAACATCGACGCAAATTTTTATTCAACAGCGTTTTTATTCAATATCGAGGCGGTTTTTTATTCAACATCGACACGTTTTTTTTATTCAACATCATAGCAAGTTTTTTTATTCACAAATCGACGCTGGCTTTTTATTCATCCACGACGCGGTTTTTATTCCACATCGATGCAGTTTTTTATTCAACATCAACACGGGATTTTATTCAACATCGACGCGGGTTTTTTATTCAACAACAATACCAACTATTATTTTTTGCGGCCTTGTAATGAGGTCCCTAAGAAAGGGCCAACTCATTTGTCACCAATTAACCCCTCGCTTTAAAACCCCTATGGGGAGGAGGTAATTCTGGCCGCCTATCTTCTTTAATAAGCGTTTGTGGCAGCATTTATGGGGATTAGGGCCATTATTTGGAGAGATTGGTCACCTGTATAATCCAATGAAGTCAATTTCACTGATTGGAGGAACAAGGGAAGACCAGAAAAATGAAATGAAAACAAGGAAAGTAATGCAAATTAATAATTATTGCCAATGGAAACTTCGGCAACCCGAAATACGGGGATCAGCGTTTAAGAAGGCCACGCCCCTCTCTAAACTTCGAACGAGTTCGGACATAAAAACTCCTCAAAACTAAATATTAGGAACTTGAACCCGATTCCGGGGACATGAAGATACGTAATACCCTCTTTCACTCGCAGCGAGGTATATCCAAGGTAGGAAGTCGAACAAAGAAAAAAAAATGATAATGAAGAGAAGGCATAACAAAGATCAGGAAAGAAAAGGATTGGCACAGCAGAGACCATCAATCAGGTTTGGTCTTAGTGACTATGTACTATCTCGGGTTGCAAAAGTGCATGAAGTATGCCCCCTCCCCTCCCCTTTCTGCGTCGGATAAGGGGAAGGGAGGTGTTACATGGGGGTTGGCTCGAAATCCCTATTCAAGGGAGAGAAGGGTGGGGCAGAGCCTCGCTATATCATTTCATGTTATCCTCGCTAGTTCTTTTTTTTCTATTTTCAACTGTCGCTCCTCCCACGCACTTCTTCCATCGCAGGATGAAATGCCCTCATGGATTACACGAATTTCACATCTCAATGTTGGATCAAGATGATCACCAAGAGAGAAAAGGGAGTGCTTATCTTTAATGGTGATCGTCAGGAAGGGCCATCTTAACTACAGTGGCGGCAACAAAAAAAGTGACATTGAATATTGGCAACAGAAATCGATACACAAAATCGCTTTCACTATTTTACTTGCCAACAATCCAATGAAAATGTGCGGAGCTTATGCCGCAAGTGGACGACTCTCCTGGGCTAAGACAACAGAACTGCGCTCTATTGGAACTCAGTGTCTCGTTTGAGCTCGTACAACGACGTTTTAGTATATGGCACTCCAGCGTGCTGATTATCTGCATTCGTGCCTCCATTTGACGTGCTATAACTTCTGTGCAAGTGGATACAATGGGGTGGAAAAAGCTTTCTATGACAGAGAAAAGCCGTGCCTTGACCCTATTAGAGCAGGAAAAGTCTTTTATTGATGTAGCAGCAGATTTAGTAACGTCAAAAATACGATTCATCGCCTAAAACGTGCAGCTGAGTTATTGCCACCAGGTACCATACCAAAGAGGAAGGAGGGCATTGGTGCAGCTAGGAAGACATCTCCAAGGACTGATAATATCCTAAGGCGTAAAGTGATGTCAGACCCTTCTGTAACCTCCGCTTCAATCAAGAAAAAACACCCAGACCTCCTCGAGAACGTTGCCCTCAGGACCATCAGTCATCGCTTACAGAAGGACTTAGGCCTACCGTCTCGCCGCGCTGCCAAGAAGCCACTTCTTACCAAGGCTATGAAGATGGAAAGGCTCAATTTTTGCAAGACCTATAAACATTGGACAGCTGCCCATTGGAAGAAGGTCATGTTCAGTGATGAGAGCACCTTTAGGCTGGTCAGAGGAGAGTCAAAGATCGTGCGTCGTCCCAGCACTGTGTCTCGGGATGACCCGAAATATACCGTGAAAACTGTGAAGCACCCTGATAGTGTGATGGTGTGGGGTGCCTTTAGTGGAGAAAAGGGCGGAGGAGGTCTGTACTTCCTTGCCAAGAATGAAGCCATGAGGGGGACTAACTATCTTGAAGTTTTGAGGCAGCACATGCTGCCATTTTGGGAAATTCATCAGTGTGAATTTTTCATGTATGATGGTGCCCCTGCTCACAGGTCCCAGTTAGTAAAAAGGTTCTTTAATGATAATAATATTAGTGTTTTGGAGTGGCCTGGTAATTTCCTGGACCTAAATCCTATTGAGAATGCTTGGAATCTGATGAAATCCAAAGTTCAAGAGACAGCACCCGGCAGCATCAAGGACCTGATAATCACTGAAGCAGATCTGGGTTACGATCGACCCCACCTACTTCGCAAACCTCACTGAATCAATGCCCAATCGACTCAGGATGGTCATCAAGTGCAAGGGCAACATGACCAAGTAATAACTTTCATGAAATATTCATAATAAAATATGTAAGTTACATTTTTCTGTTTTATTTTCCCCGAATTGTCACATGTCACTTTTTTTGTTGCCGCCACTGTAAATGCATGTTTAAGTAACAACAAACAACCTACCTAACCTAAACGCACGCACATTTAGGGCCTATTCACAAGACGCTACCAATGTTGGGGGGTTAGCGTCACCATTTTTCTTGGCTTCCAGCCGCCACGCCACTAACATAGCTCATTCTCTTTTATGACGCACTCAAAGCCGAGTCTCATGGGAATAGTTCCATTAATTTTCGACGCTGCGGAAGTTGGGCACATCGAGCTCAGTGGACAGTGGAATATACACTGTCCACTGAAAGAATAGCACATCTCTTATCCAAGTGTAGATGCCCCGTCACTGCCTGAAAAGAGGTACAGTGGGAAGAAATAAGTATTCGTACGCCTTTAAAATTCAATTTTAATAGACTTCCAGCTCATCAAACTTCATGAAATTTACACAAAAGTTCGGTGCACAAAAAGACATGAAACAGAATTGATATTCAGTAAAATTGAAATGAATGAAAACAGGGTGTGAAATAGGTTTTTGTACAGAAACAAACCTAACAATTATTTTTTGAAAGCACGTAAGAGACGGTGCAAAGAGGCTTCCAATAATATGTACAGGAGTCAACAAGAACTCAGGAAAGATTGGAGTTCCATTTAGCAGTCAACGTTCCCGCAGTACAGACGTCATCATGGCGAAGAATAAAGAAGTCTGCAATAACCAGAAAAAGGTGATCCTGAAGGTCCATACTGATGGGCTGAGCTACCGGAAGATATCCAAGCAACTGAAAATAGCTTTCAGTACCATTGGCTCTCTCATTCTGGAGTGGAAAAAAGTGGGAACCATCGACAACGTTCAGGTGCGCCTCGGAAGATTTCTCCAAGGCTTATCTCCTGTAATACTCAGAAGGTTAGAGCTGCCCCTATGACGGATGACTCATAAGGAAATTCAAAATGAGTTACTGGCGGCAGGAACGTCGGTCGCAAAGCGAACCATCACTAATGAACTCAACCGGCATGATTTTAAGTTTCACAGTCCACTGAAGACAACTCTGTTGCTGAAGAGAGACAGAGCTGCAAGGTTGAAGTTCGCACGTGAACATTTAGTTCAAGAAACCTGTTGAGATCTGGGATAATGTGGTCAGACAAGAATAAAAATAGAATGATTTGGCTGTAACGATTACTGTCCTGTCTGGAGGAAAGACGGCAGTCCTACGACGCTAAGAACCCCATCCTTACTGTGAAGTTTGTGGGAGATAGCATCATGGTGTGGGGATGTTTCTCATCTAAGGGTACCGGCAATATCCACATCATAGATGGGGCCATGAATTCGGCAATCTACAGACATTGTAGAAGAACATCTGTTCATTTCTGTAGAGAAGCTCATGGGCCTTTAGTACATTCTAGATGTGCGACTCCGGGGGCCACTGCGTCGCCTTCCACGGCAAAAAGGGGCAGCTGGCACGCCGGTCCCCATGAACCGTAAACATAGGAGAGGGGGGGCACTCTCTCTCTCTCTCTCTCTCTCTCTCTCTCTCTCTACTAGAAGACACTTGGAGGGGTCTCCTCTTTAGGTTGGTAAAGGGAAACTCTTTTTACTGTGTTGAAATAGTCCTCGCACACTTCAACAACAAGGTTGGGCGATAAAATATATCCAGTATTAGATTTTCGGATCTTTCGGGGGTACGAGCTCTAGGCGCATTAAAGAATGATGTTGGTGTCTGTGCGGCAATGAACAACGACCGGAAGTTGCCCAAGCGACGATCACTCTCCAAAGGTCGCAGTTTCACGTTGAGTAGTTAGAAAGGAAGGTGCGACAGAGTGGATCCCTTACCAAGTCGTAGACAAAATGTCCATAATCTGAAGATCTATCATGTAGCAGACCCACAGGCGGAACCAGAGACCTTTAGTTGGCTCGTCAGACTGTGACAACTAGAGATTTGAGAAATATTGGTCGCCAGTTACATAGAAAACCCGGACAAACAAGTAAAGTCATTTTCACCGCCAATGGTTGTTACAATGTACCGAAGACCACTAGGAATCGTATCCTGGGGAGCCATGTCCTCCGTGTGAGCTACCTTTACTGACGAGACCAGGGCGGCCGTTAACGGACCTTATGGTTGGGCAAATGGTTTGGTCTATTTCGGAGATGAGCGTCACCAACATTTGCAATGTTAAAACATGGATGAATTATTCTTGAAGGAGCTTTTGGAGCCCTGGTTAGATGACATGCCGTTGTCACTTCTAAGTACTAATTTGCATGCATGACAGTGCTCCATCCAACTCAGCCAGGGCTACCCAAGCGTTCCTAGACTCTTACAGCATACAAGGCGACAAGTTGATGGCGTGGCCGCGAACCTCTCCGATTTCAACTCAATCGAAATTTGTGGTCTATCGTTAAAAAAAAAAAATCTTACGCGCGACCATCAAAGCTGCAACAGAGGCAGTCCAACCTGCTACTATTAAAAAAATGACATATTCCATGAATGATAATGTTTTTGAAATGATCCGTCAAAATGGCGCTCATGCAAGCAAATAATTAATTATATCCATCAATCGTGTATTATAATTATGGTTTTCTGTTAAATATATATGCAAGATATGCTTAATGTGTATAATTATTCTTCGTTTTCTCTAAAATATGTATAGATCGGTTACTTTCATTCAAAAGCTATTAGCGTGGTTCGCCCCCAAAATGACGAATCTTAAATAAAAATTGAATGACTTAACACAGCATGATAAAAACATATTAGACTAGTGTTGTCATATTGTGCAGATCAGCTTGGGAAAGTTTCATTAAAATTGATTAACAGAGAACCGAGAAATCATAACTCTTCCTATCATGCTACTAGCCTGGTTCAGGGTGTATTCGGCCCGCAAAGGCCAGGAAGCCTCAAGTCCGGTCTCTTGCAACCTGCTTTAAAGGGCATTATTTATAGAGGTTTAAAAGTCTCTCCTGACAAGATATCAATTTGCTGGTCAGGTCCTTAAACCTAGAGAGGAAAGGAGGGGGGGGGGGTGAAGGTCTTACAAAAAAGGTGTGCATGGAAGGAAAGGGGGAACGCAACAGCTTCCCCAGTCCCAGTCAAGTGTTCAAGTCAACTCAGTGAGCCAAACCTTCCTTATGGGCACTCAAACTGGGAGGACGTGCCCCTCATCCAGGTACCAGGAGTAGCAGACTACACATGGGGGGGGGAGCAATCCATCCCACAGATATCCGCTAAGGCATCGCTTCCAAGCCACACCCAGTAGAGATGGCCAACCATAAAATACGCGGGCAGGAAAGTGAACAACGGCCCCTAAGCTCCTCCAAACACCAGCAAACCACTTATGTGTTTTCGGAGTTCTCGAATTCCCATCCAACAAGCACCATTTGATGCTTGATGGAAAAGAGCAAGTTAATTTCGTACGTCTTTTCGCCACTGACTAGCACTGATCATCGCGTATCTCGATGGTCAATCTTTAACTTCGGGCCTACATAGCCGCGAAAAAAAATCAATTCATATGATGTTGTGGAACTTAGGAGTTAACGATAAGTAACAATAATACCCCACAAAAAACATGGTGACCATGACAATTAATTACAAAAGAAAAGAAAAAAATAATTAAAGGCAATATATATACAGCGGGACAAAGCTTAACAATATATAAAATTGTGAGTACACACGCTCGGTGACTCGATCTTAAGAGGTAGGGGAAAGCTCCTCTATGGGGTTCCTACTGAGGCAGTCAGACATACAATTTTCGGAACCTTTAATATAAAATATACGAAATTGGTACTCCATCAACAGTAAACTCCATCGCATGAGTCTACCGTTCTGACTTTTAGTGTTTTTTAAATAGGATAATGGGCGGTGATCCGTTTCGATCACGAGCTCCTTTCTCAATAAATACATTTTAAATTTTTTTACCCCCCAAACTATCGCGAGAGCCTCACGTTCTATGGTCGTGTAGTTCTTATCACTCAAAGAGAGCTTCCAGCTCGCGTATGAAATCGGATGGCTACAATCATCGTCGTATTGAAACAAAACGCATACAAATCCTCCGTTGCACTCGTCAGTCCTGATTCAGAAGGGCTTGGCCGGATTGGGGATTCTTAGAATGGGGGCAGAAGTGAGCCTATCCTAAAGTTTGTCAAAGTGGGTGGATGCCATGGGGTTCCACACGTGGGGATCGGGGGATTGTTTCTTGAACAGGGCGCTAAGGGGAGAGGCTAAGGCAGCAAAATTGGGGACAAAAGGCGGGTAGAAAAAGGAGCGGAGTTGTTTCTTTGTACGCGGAAGAGGCATGTTGGCAATGGCCTTTACTTTATCTTGCTGGGGGACGGGGGGCATCTGGTTTTCCCCGATATGAAAGACTAAATAACGAATGGAATTATAGGCAAATTGACATTTACTAGGCCCAATGTTCAATCCGTGTTCCCATAACCTCATGAGGAGGGGGCGAAAGGAGACTAGGTGTTGTCCCATGTACGCGTGGTAACGTACACATTATCGAAATAAAACGACACGTTACCTAGGTCATCCAAGATTTGCCGTATCATTCTATTATAGCTACTGCAAGCAGTAACCAAACCGAAAAGAAGATGCCTAAATTGCATTAGGCCCTTATCAGTGGGAAAGGCAGTGTACTTCCAAGCACTATCGTTGAGGGGAATTTGATAATAGGCCTTACATAGGTCTATTTCTGAGATAAATTTGGCCTCTTCAAACAGGTGTAGATTCTGGTCGATAAGCGGGATTGGTTCCGCGTCATAAACCGTCACGGAATTCAATTTCCGGAAATCTACACACATTCTGAAAGTTTGATCGGGCTTTCTTACCACTACAGTGGGGGAGCAGAAATCAATGATGGAGGGCTCAATGATACCCAACTTTAGTAGGTTTTTTCACTTCTGAATTAAAGGCCGGACGAAGATACACAGGCAAGGGGTACGGTTTAGTGTGAACGAGCTCCTGTGTTTTCACAGAGATGTCATGTATGAAACAAAGCGCACATCCTGGCTTTTCCGAAATAAAGTTCACAAATTCAGCTAATAACTTAGCCAGTTGAGCCCTTTGCAGGGGTTCCAATTGGGGGGTTTAAATCGAGTTTCTGAGTGGTTTCTTCACTGGAACCGGGGAGTGCAGGTAGGGAGTGCTCCTTATCTAACTCGACGCAAACTGTCTGTATCAGATTGAGAGGCTGGGAGGGAGGGGGGGGGGGGTAAACGGCTTCCATCACCGGTTCCTCGTCATATTATTAATACACACGCAGCGGTGGTATCGCTTAAGCATGTTTATGTGGTATAACTTATTACTGGAAGGGGATCTTTATGATAGTCCACGAGTCCTCGTGCCTCTAAAAAAGGGAACGGGCCTTTCCACTGTGAAAGGAGCTTATTAGATTCAATGGGGAGGAGGAGCAATACCTCCTCCTCAAAATAAGTACGGTATTTCTCCAAATTAAGATGTTTTTTTATACGCGATTTCAGCGCATTCATCTAAGCGGTTCCTCAAGTCTAATATGTACGAATACGAGGTTTTAATATTTTCATTATGGCGAAGATTTGCGAACAATTCGTTGAGAATACTCATAGGGACTCGAACGTTTCGCCTATAAAGGAGTTCAAACGGGGCGAACCCTAAAGTCCTATGAGGAATCTCACGGCACACAAAGAGAGCGATGCCACTCTTGAAGCTGAGCGTGGCCCAGCTTCTTCAGGACGGTCTTCAGAGTCCCGTTTAATTTTTCGCAGACTCGGTTAGCAGCAAGGTGGAAAGGGGTTGTGAAGAGGTTTTATCAGAAGTTTTCCCACGTATTCCATGAGTTCAGACGTAAATTATCTGCCTCGGTCAAACGATATCTCATTAGGGATGCCGACTCGAGAAAAGATAGATATTAATGCTTCCGCGCACGTTATGCTATCGATTCTTTTTAAGGGGAACTGCGTCAGGGAACCTCGAAGTGGGTGAGGTAGGCACTGAAGTCTTCGCCATCCTTGAATATGGGTAACTTAACCGAGGGGGTTTAAGGGGCCTCATTCCTTGAACTAACGGAAAGGGTTTCTACGGTATCCCTACTTAGCTCTCGCTCATGTTGAGGGTTTATTTCCCTTTCTTCTGCTTCTCTTTGCTCTCTTTCTATTCTTTCTTCTGCTTCCCTTTGCTCTATTATTTTTTCGGCTTCTCTTCGCTCTCTTTCAGCTTCTCTTTGTTCTCTTCTTTCTTTCCTTTCATTTCTTTCTTCGTCCTGGATATAGGAAATTAAATCATTGCCTGTTAATCCCAAGATTTGACCTGGTTTGTGGAATATATCAAAGGACGACATCCTCGACAGTGCGTGTGCGTCTAGCAGCTCGAACGTACATGGAACACACGACACAGACTATGGGGCTCTCACGGAAGTTCCCCCCCCCCCAAAAAAAAAGTCTACTAAGATTTACCCCCAAAAGAAATGCACACCAAAGAAAAAGAAATATATAAAACAATTGACAATATCGGATTAAAATTTTCCGTCCTTTTAATCCAGCTCGGGATTTAGTAGTGGGTTACCACCAAGAAAAAGGGAAAGTTATGGGCTCGCAGGCACACAATTAAATTGTTAAAAAAATAAGTTGATAATTAGTCCCACAATCTTTGAATAACTTTGAGCGAACTTAGGCAAACTCGGTCAGAATAATTAAATGGGGGGAATTAAAATTTAACGGGTTCTTAAGTAAAAAACAAAAACTATACCTGACACCAGATTTTAATATAAAGATATATAATAGATATAGCTATATGTATGTATGTCGAGAGAGGAAGGCGTGTGGCCCAAAAGTCTCAAAAAGCTACACGCGGTTGTAAGATAGTCCGCCACTGTCGGCGCTGGGCTCAGAAAGTATTTACCATCCCACAATTCAATTGTACCCAACTAGAGTGCAATATTATTAAGGTTGGCTCTTTGAATGGGAATACGTTTGCCGGGCTCGTCTCAAGGGTTATTCGAAAAATAAACATCTCTACAAAAATAAACTTTATACAAATAATAATAAGAACAAGGGCACAGATAAATATGGAAATCTAAATAATAATTAGTACGACCAAAGAATATTATGGCGGGCCAAAATTGAGGAAACTAGGTCCGGGAAAATATAAATAAGTGATCCAATAAGTTAGATTGAAGGAAAGACTTAGCAAGTCTATTGGCGTTACACAAAATGAGGGAATTCTTCTTAGGATTGGGAACGGAGAGGTGGACTTACGAGGAAAGGACTCCTGGTTACCTCTGGTAGATGAACTGGGGAGGTGGAAGACCAATGACCAGGTCTTTGCGATGGGGTCCCGATGCGAAGGCGTCCAGAGAGACTCGGAAGGGGGTTGAGATTACCTCGGCTCCAGGGAGATTCATCTTCGGGACAGCAGGAAGTCTCAACCAATGTAGTGAGATGAGAGAAATCCAGGACAATCTTTCGTTGCGTAAACGGAGTTTCTGTAATCTTCCTCTGATCAGGACGGATTACGCGAAGACTATCTGATGAGGAGATCACAAGGGCGAGAGGACCACTTCACGGGGGACATATACTCGGATCTGGACGGCAACAAGCTCGGGCTCTCTCTATCTGCTGAAGCTTTGCAGACATCACTTTAAATAGGAGCCACAGCCATGGTCGCCAGAAGGCTGTGCGCAGCAAGGCGTCCAAAGGGATATCTGATGCGGCTTAAGGAAACATCGACCCTGATAATTTTGGAGCATCGACGAGGCGTAAGGCAAATAAGCGAGATTTCCTCCTACGGCTGCTGAGCCTCAGAGCGGGGCGGCGTTATCAAACTGGGGGAAGGCGGTAATAAAGCACCCCAAATTAAATACAGCTGCGCTGATCCGTCTCGACCAGGGAAATTATAGGTGATAACGGCGTATTGAGTTTCATGCTCCCACACACTTATTTTGTCCTGAATACCTTGATATCTCTTCCATTTCCCTACCCTACCCTGTCTACCTTTTGTAGACACTGAATCTATTTGCTAAGCTAAGAGATTTTGTGTCCCTTTCTCTTACACCCCTAACCTGTCCTGCCCTATCTATACTATCTACATTCACCTTCAATGGCCCCATTTTCTCCAGCCCAGACACTTGGCCTATCCCTCCTAAATAATTTACACTGACTATCTTCCCCATTTGCTCTACTTCTAGATAATACAATAGGGCTAACACCACATGTTCTAGAACTATCACTACCTACATCTGATATCTACTTGGCCTACCTCACATCTAGCATGTTTTCAGACCTAGGCTTAACCTCCCTTCTGAACTCAGAAACTAGACCCCCTGGCCTACATATCCTCTTTAAATCGAAAATGCACTCATGTAATCCAAATACAATCCAAGTATTTCCCGCTGCTATCGCACCACAAACATTTCAAACATACACAGATTCATGCTGACTGCCATTCCCAAACTCTACCTGGCCACCCCTTCGCTCAGTCGGTAACTCCATGCACTCGGCCTTTTCGGACAAAAACAAATGCAAAAATAAAAACTAATTCAAGAACACACCTTAAATCAATTTATCGTAGTTCTAATTAAAATTTACGGAAAACTTTTCAAACCATTTGAATGGTAAATTTGGAATACACAGTCACCCACTTCAAATAAATTTGAAGCCTCCTTTTTTTATTTCTTCCCGAATGGGTGGAACACTACCCCCCCCCCCAAAAAAAAAAAGAAGAAAAAAACACACGGAACATTGGAACGCCAAACAACGTCTGGCAACCGCATTTGAATTCGAACACTAAGATGATTATTTAGAAATAAGGGCTTCGCCCCTATACCCTTTTAATGGTAGGGCTGCACCTCCCACCACTTGTAATCTAGTAGTATACACAATTCGAAAGCCTAGTATTGAGTTCGAATTAAATTGCGACTGCCAACGTCGTTAGGCGTTCTAATATTCATTGTTTTTATGCCGCTGTTCTTAATTTCAGACATACATATAAGCTCTGCCTTGAAATACTAATTAAATCAATCATATTTTTTTTAATATTGAGTAATATAAAATGTCTATATATTTTAACTCAGTTAAAATGCCTTCAAAATTATATATAATAAAATAAGATGCGATGCCGATTGACAATGTGACTGAGTATTCTTTTAATTAACCAATCAGGAAAAATGTAAACAAAGGAGCGAAATTAGGCAGTTGTGAAACCTAAGCAAACAATAGAGTAACACTGATTGCCACTTACTACTTAACCCTTGAAATACCACGCTCCTTCATTATCCAAAGAATTTAATTTTAAAAGTCATTTGAAATTCACTTCTTTAAAAAGAAAATTTCTTATCAATATAAATATATAAAATATGCACATATTTATCTTACCTGTCTTCCGGAAATTGCATTACAAGATGTCCTTTAAATGGTCTTTTAAATGCCCTGATTTGAGTTCGGATGTAGTATGTGGCACAAACGCAGTTTTGCTCTTTTCTCTCCCAAACTCCCCATCAACGGGCTACCCTAACAGTCTTGTTCACTGAACGCAAACAATTCTTTTTTAATGCACGAATGTACACATAGCACAAAATCATTTTGTAACTAAAGTAATTGTTCTAAATGTTTCCAGAGTATTGAACGAAAATACGAGGGGCGGTCAATAAGTTTTGCAATTCGGATATAAGGAAACGAGATATAAGGAAAAGTGTTCTATTATTTTTCAATATAACTACCCTCGACTTCAATGCACTTGCGCCACTTGTCCCTGAGGCTTCGAATTCCCGACAACCAGAAATCTGCCGACTGCTGTTCAATCCACTCCTGGACGGTGAGCTGGACATCTTCATCGTCCACAAACCGGCGTCCACGCAGTGCAGCCTTGAGCTGGCGGAATAAAAAGTAGTCGCTAGGGGCCAGATCTGGAGTGTAGGGGGGATGGTTGAGCTCCTCGAATCTGCACTCGCGCAGGGCAGCTTGTGCACCTCTGGCCTTGTGGAGTTTGACGACGTTGAAGTCGATCATGGAGCGTCAGGTTTCTAGGGACTCAAAGGGCAGAGACCTTGGTCATGGCCAAATTGTCGTGGATGATGTTGATAATACTTCCATGTGATATTCCAAGTTCTCGCTCGATTTCTTCGACCTTCACCAGTCGATTTTCGAGGATCATCCTCTCCACACGGGCTACATTGTCCTCGTTGGTCACGTCTGACGGGCGTCCTATATGGGGGTCATCTTCAAGGGACTCACAACCATGGCGGAACTCCCTATTCTAGCGAGCAATGGTTGCATAGGAAGGGGCGGTGTCGGTGTACACTGCAACCATGCGTTCATGGATCTCTTTTGCATTCTTGCCTTCCTTGGTCAAAAATTTGATCACTGCGCGGTGCTCAACCTTCTCCATTGTTGAAAAATTTGTAACTGACGATCTGCGACCAGCTACTGCTTCTTAAATAGACGAGGCAGGAGCGTGCGGCTACAGGTCCTGGCTTGTCATAACTTGTCCTAACATCCCCACAAACCGTCATCCCCCTTCCTCTGTTTTGCTCTACCGATTCGCAAAACTTATTGACCGCCCCTCGTATAATAGTCTTTACAGTAATAAAAAAGAAAAGAATAATAGAGTTTAGTATGTACATATGTATGTACGGATATGTCTAAAAATAAACACACACTGCTTATACATGCTTTCTTTTCACATCTTTTGGGTGGATGATATTGAGAAAAGCAGGGTTCCATGCAGAGGGGCACTTGACAATGCTTGCACCATAATGTTGTGCGCTTTCTAATATTTTATTTTTTTTTACAAACATAACATTGCCTTTGAGCCGATTTCCGTTCGCCCACAGTTGGCATTGAAGCTATATAATGCTTTTCTGAAAACCTATTCATCGTAGTTTATCAAAGGAATTTACAGAAGGTCGAGTACACAGTTGGTTTGAAGCAGAAGTCACTGACTGAGTCATGTCTGTCAAGTAATTGTTTTATTACTTCCATTGAAAATTCTCTCAAAGAAAGCCTTTTTTATGTACAATCTGAATTCATCAGATCTATGTTATATGCATTGAGCATTGCAACATCAACAAGACGGTAAAAAAGCTTTTTGTACCATTTGATAGATTTTTTAATACATTCGACAAAACTGATCATATGTGATTTGTCAATAAGGCGCATGTATATATTATAATCCATTATTACATCCGGTTTCTTTATTTCTTCTCCGGTTCTAGAATTTTTCCCAGAGTTTACTGACTTTCCTTCGTGTACGGAGGAAATAATCAAAACTTCACGCTTATCAACCCATCGAATGGCTAAAATACCATTCTTTTTTTATAGTTCAACGGTGCCTTTAGTTACGTACGGCCTTGTCTAAGTTGGGCATATTTTTGTGTTTTCTTTTTACTGTTCCACAGAGCCTCGTATTCTGATCAAGAAGGAAAGAGCACAAAGAAGGGTCTGTGCACCAATTATCTGTTTATAAAATATGCCCTAATCTTAGATATGGTTCTATCAGTCTTTTCACAATTGCTCCAGATTTTCCTAGTCAATTTCAACCACCAAATTGACTATTCAAAGGCACAAATAATATATAATTGTAAATATTTGCGTAAAAAAAATTTAGTATAATCTATATTAATAGGAGAAATTCCCAATTTTAATTTGTTAGATGGGGAATTGTA